>OX438933.1:19105000-19705000 GCA_949316025.1 Lapara coniferarum | reverse complement strand
TGATTTGGTACATTATTTTATATATGTACTACTTTTAACTACCGGAGGCTCCGACAGTCTAAATACTTTTTATAATATTTACGATTAACTGCATATATTTCGTATGTAAATATTAAATAGTACTGTGCTGTGATCTGCATGTGCAATCTACCAAAACTTTGCACTAATCGACCCTGGGTTTAGGGTAACTTTGTGTTCTATTCATAAAGATCTTTTACACCGTTCAAATCAAACTCAGAATAAAAAAGCTTCGCAAAATTGATTTTGTAATACTACTGAAAATGTTATTAAAAAACAAAAGTTTCCAATTGTACGAGAAAAAAAAAGTGATTAAGATTAAATGAATTAACAAAAAATAAAAACGCCTTCAAAACCACTACAAACCAAAAAATAATTTAACTTAATATGCTTATATTTAGAGTCGATGCCTAATTTAAATTGAATAGTTTCTGTCGGATTTATTTTATTTCGTGTGTCGGGTACTTTAAAAAATGAACTTACGCGCTATAAACATTATCAATGTGCACACGAGATTAGGGGAATGGTTTGTTACTTAACACAACTTCTGTTAAGACGGCTAAACAAACTTAGCATATTAACTGTCATTGGCGGCCTTAGGACGGGACCACCGCTCGGGGCCTCGGGCGATGTCGGACTGAGGGCTTTTTTAGGTCACCACCCTAGTTGTTACATCTTAAGTATCTTACCCACGAAATTGTTCAAATTGGGGATCTTTTTTGTACCCGCCTGGGGCCGGCAAGGGCCGTCACTAGCAAGAGCACAGAGAAAAAAGGTCTCGCAAAGATCTGCCGCCTGGAGCCTCGCGTTGATGAAGGCCGTCACTGTTAAGTCTCAAGTGTACAAAATTCTGTAAATTTGTACACCTGGAGCTTGCAGATATACGGCTGAGTTCTTATTCGCTACCTATGGGCTAACTAATCATCAGGGGCGGTTCCGCGCAGCTATCTTCGTGCAACAAGATACCCCGGGGCCGTCCCGTAGGCGTTGAAGAAGGTCACCGCGGGTTTTGGTAGGTATGCCGGCGCAGGGTGTACAATCTGTACATAGTGATAGGGACACGGTCCAATGCTAGCTCGGAGGAAGCTATACTCCCGAGTGTCCACATAGGGCCGCAAGACTGTGTGAAACCAACATAACCGTTCCACTCACCCCCAGTGGTGGTAGCGATAACGCGGTTTTCTCCGCGATAAAAAAAATGGGTTAACTAATCAATAACAGTAACATAATGCCTTCGCTAGTCATACTCGCTACCCTTTCATCGTCATCATCAGCGACATGGTGTCCCCTACTCAACATAGGCCTCCTGTAAAGATTTTCAGACGAACCTGTAAAAACTTTAAACTATCTCAACTGAGAGCCAAGCTAAAGAACTTGTCCGAAACGGGCCTAAAATTTTAACCATATTATATTTGGACATAGACTCCTAAAAAATAGCCTTTTACACTAAATCGTTCAACTTCAAAGATGTGATTCCGCAGGACGCGCAGACACCACACGACAGACGGCATGTGCCGCGGGGCCGACGGCACTACTATGCAGTATTAAATTGTATCAGACTAATTCCGCACACGACGGCAAATGACGCGCGGCAAGAGTTGTCCTGCGGAATCACAGCTTAAAGACCTCCGATTTTGAGATTTATGTAATTTTATTATGCAAACGACACTTGATATGAAGATTTTTAAAAAGGTTAGTTAAAAATGGAGGAGTCAAACAATTTTTAATGGATCCAAGATCCATATATTGCACATTTAATATCCCTTAAGTTTGAGCTTGTTTAGATTTTGAGGCCCAACACCCATAAAAAAGCCGGACATCTCCTTTACAATCAATTTATTTTGACCCCTTTCATGAAAAATTATATATATCAGGCCGCGTATATATTTGCCACTCAACGTCGCATGCCAGTCCTGACACCCCAATGAATGATGTTCTCATTATAACTATTAACCGCCTGTCGAATCCAGACTGCGGGAAATGAGACAGGAAGTGAAGAGGGGGCGGGGCCGGGGAAATAGATAACCTGCAGTAATGGCCGCCTGCTGCCTACGTAAATGCAATAGGGAAGATGCAAATGTAATATTTATCTATACTTTGCAACTAAAATGTTAAAAAAACATAAAAGAAGGGCCACTACGACGTTGTTATTTTAATTTACATTGATTTTTAGCAATAATTACGAATTGAAGTAACGTGAAAAGGAACGTGTTTTGAAAAACAGATAATCGTCTTGTGACGTCACATATCGTACCTTTAGGATGAAAACGACACAATTCAAAAAGACAGAAAATAATAGTTCAAACACAGCCATATTCAAGCAGGAAAAGGACAAAACTGTTATATCGGCCCCTTTTTTATTATATTTTATTTATAACTAAAGGATTAGTTTTTAGTCATTTAAAATTGACAACTCAATTTTCTGTTTTTTGATTTGTGTCGTTTTCGTTCTAAAGGTGCGACATGTAAATTTCCTCTCTCTTTGCAGCTTGGAACCACTTTTTTCTTAACTTCGGGTCACAAGGTCCAGTTTAAAATATTTTATTGGGAAACTTCGTTGAAATCAATGAACACAGTGGCACAAAACATTAACAAATACGGCGTTTTCTCGGAACATTGGTGGCATCGTTGTGACTACCTGATGTTGATGGATTGTTAATTTTTAATTAGTTCATAATAAAATTTATGTACTTATTTATTCAAACAATATCTCGAAAGTCAAAACTTAGTCATCAAACGTATCAAAGAATGCCAGTGGCGACGGCAAATGTGCCTAATGCCAGTGAATGACAGCTTACAGGTGTGACGTCACAGGGCGTGTAGCTCCGTTTGCGCGCGAAAATCGGTGTCGGTTTGAAATCGCAATTTTTGGTAATAAATTATAGTATTTTAATTTTTTAATATACTCGTGATCTATTCTACATGAAAGCAAAATAAAAATATTGCATCTTCCCTATTATAAGAGAAATTCTCTCTTTGTATTGCATGGACAGGAAGTAGTTTAATTGGCTACTCTAAAGTTTTTCATAGAACGAGTATTGACTGTAAACAAGCGAGGTTCGGCTCGCGTGATTGCTTCGGATAACAAGATTGAATCAGTGAACTCCTCTTTTTATTTTATGCTATTTTTATATTTTATAGTTTTAATTGGAATTTTTAAACTGATACTTATATGACGTCTTTATATGTTTAGTGCTATAGGTATGCGATGGTTTCCCCTTAATAACAGCTGAATAGTAATTTAATTAATATTAAGTTGGTAGTTATAATAAAGGATAAAAATCCACCTTGTAAATTTGTGGAAAAAATGATATTTTTTTAAATTTTTGCTCGTAGATTCGAGTGTGATAAATACCGTTTATCGGCAAGCGGTGATATCGATCCTCAGGGCCAGTTTTACAGGTGTCAAGTAGATTTTATTTGACAGTTAACGTATTAAGCAGCTAAAGTAGAACTCATTTTATTGACATTGATTTGGGAGCATAGATTACAGTGTGACTTTTGTATTTGGCCGGCTTACACATTTATGTGACGAGTAGCATTTGTCAGGAAGCGGTGAAATCGACTCTTAGGGCGGTATTAATAAATCAATCTCAAGTTCGAGTTACATCTCAAGTAGACATAATGTTTTGAACCATTCATAAATTATGTCTACTTGAGATGTAACTCAAACTTGAGATAGATTTTTTAATACCGCCCTTAGTATTGGCAACTTGACAACAAGTATTGTGAATGACTAGTACCTACTGATGACATTTCAATATTCATATACGTTTATTTTTCTAAAATTCCATTATCGCTACCGTCACTAGAGGAATGAATGTAACGTTATGATGGTTTCACCGGCCTTACGAGTTACGATCCAATGTCGACGCTTGTGATATAGGATCGTCCGGGCGCGCTTTGGGCAGAGTCCCTAACTATGTACACCCTACACCGCTATACCGACCAAAATCAGCGATCAACCCGTAGTCAGCCCGGCGCCTCCTATGTCTGCTCTGTCTGCGGGCGGGATCGTTCTGCTCACGATCCAAGATATCCACGCCGTATCGGGTACCTCTCGAATATGGGGATGTCCCCCTAGCCAAAAACATAATATGATGACTAAACAAACACAACAATATTGTTTTTTTCTACATCATTACATTTATAGTTCATTCTATCCATGTAAATGGAATATACCAAACACTACGTTTTCATTTCGAATACAACAATTGAAACAGTATCGACGGATGAAATTGAAATGCATCGACTTTTTGGAGAAAAAGTTTTTTCATATTTGGAATTAGCACGTTTTTCTGTTGGATGCAACATGCCGAGACTGAGCTGTAAGCTTTCGACAGAATTGCATATTGTACATATTAACATAATACATATTCACCGACATGAGTATTGGGGTGGGCTCAGCAAATAAACAGCGGGGGATCCCCGTCGGCCATAGGCCCTTTCATTTTAACGCATCATCGACTCTTTTCAACTCTGCACTAATTAAAATTGGATAGCTTTATTAAACATTCATTAGGAACAAGATTGTTGGACACATTAATTATTAATACGTACAGAAATTAGGATTTTTGAATGTCGCATTCAATTCGCTGCACCATCAAAGATATTTTAGTTTGGTAACACAGAAAATATGTCTCATAGTCATTTGATATCGAAATTATACATGTCATGCGATTTCACTACGTGAGAATTACCTTTGTATTGTTGTTTTTGCCTGAAGTTGTACAATAAATCGAGACAGGACATGACAGGTCGTCTGCACTGCCCGCCGCAGGCAGTAATACACATTTGGCTTTGAATTAATTAAGTTCTGCCTTTGACAATTCTCCTTCTCACCCACCCAACGCTGCTCTAATAATGTTACGTAGTACACTGCAATTTGCGATGTATTGTTACATTAATTTGTTCGGCATCTATTGATTTGTAAATTGAACGTGTATGGACGTCGTCCGTGACAGCAGGCCGGCTGTGGTTAATTGATATTCAGGTTGCAGTATTCGAATTAATTTGATACACGATAACACAATGTATTGGGTTGTAATCATGTAATATTATAATTTTTATGTTATGGTTCTTGGCACCAACTTGTGTATTGTGTTGGGATTCATTTTTGGTATAGGTAATGAGATAGTTATATGTTTGACTACGGTATATAACTGTATACATGTAAAATAAATGTTCGATCACTTGTTTCTTTGTTCTTTCTAAATTACAAGACTCTGTAATTTGAACTCACTATTATATAAAAACCCACATTGTCCCTAGATAAAAATTGAAGTTGTGAGTTACCATACATTATGTATAATTTTATTGTGGTAACTGTTTACCAAATCTTCGTCTATTTCTGTCATCCAAATTAGCAAAATATAATATAATATCCAATATATTCGTGATTTGTTATCCACACATTTTTGTACACGTTCATATTTATAATAGGAGTAGGATGTTTGACATTAAGGCGGCGCGAAGGCGGGGTGGGTCGGTATATAATAATGTAAGAACAACATTGATGTATTAAAAATACATCAATGAAGGACAATAACATATTTTTCATATGAGTTATAAACAAACATTTTACTTCTCGTACTGATGACATTAAACATTATTTAGTTTTTCGTTGCCTTGTATAAAAAACTGCAGTTTATAATTTCTTTATGCTTATGATTTTTATTTATTTATTATATTACATTTGTGCGATGTCCGGTGCTCAGCAAAAGGCAAAACAAATTATGAAACTACCTTCTAGTTCTTATTACAATAATACAAATGGGCCAAGCCGTTTTTTAATCTCGCAGGTCAAAGTAATTTCACTGCTTGAAGTAAAGAGTTTAAATTTTTTTAATTTACTTCTGACACAAACCATCTAAAAATTAAGATAATAATATGAATTTCTTTGTCGTTTAATTTTGCATGTCCTGGTTATCCCGTGATATTAGATGTAAAATCTCAATGCCCAGTATTATACTGGCTAGAGGACAATTCCTTCAAACTGATACACAGCAGTGCTTGCAAACTGCTACTTGGCGGCAGGGCACTGCAGATTCTCATATACAAAATACTTGTAAGCAGCAATTGCTTTTCACCTTCCGCTTTGCCTAATAGAAACTTTTCAACCAGAAGTTTAAAAAATGTATTTTGTTTACAGCATGAAGACGTCGTTCCTGCGCTGGAAGCCAGACTACGACTCGGCGGCCGACGAGTACAGCCAGGCGGGTGAGTCACTTACACGATCTTCTACCTGCCATTATGCCATTTCGACACGGGGTCCGTGCAACACTTTTCAGCTCGCATAATCGAGTTGGTTTTTTTTTTATAAATTGCTGGCTGCCTCGCCAATTTCAGTTCTGGGAAATTTTTTGTTACAAGAAACCGATCAAAGCATAACTAACCTAAATAATAAAACCTGGCGTATCCTAGCCTACAACCCTTTTATGCTGCTGCTAGATTAAGACCAGTATTTAAGGATTAATCATCATAATTGAACTGTTAGATCTAATGTAGATGATTTACACATCGTCAACTGCTGTAAGTTCTTCTAAGACACTCCTTTGATGGCCGTGGAGAACAATACGAGAAGGACAAATCCGGTCACACTGCATACAGGTATTGTTATCAGAGAGCCTCCATGATACGGGGCTACTAGCGCATTCGTGTCTTTATGCGTGTTTCTCGGCTAGGTCTTTAAGCCAAGGATTGTCGTGTGTGGCTACCTCATCAGATAGTTTTTTGCCAGATGACTCGATCCTCAGCTAAACTTTTCCAGCTCTTCCAGTCAATATCAAGGGTGATCATAGCACGTTTGATGCTGTCGTTTAGCGCAGTCTAGGGCGTTCTGCCGGCCGTTTAGCATAATATGCGAGCTCTCCCATGAGAGTTGGTCGGGGTAGATGTGAAGGTTCCATCATGTGCACGTGTCATAGCCAACGCAGCCGTCTCTTTTTCAAGAGTGCGGTTATGCTAGGGAGCTATGCAGAATTCACGTCAACCAAGATGCGCCGGAGACAACACATATGCAACGCGTTCAGTTTTCGCTCCTTTTTGACATACTATGTCCAGGCTTCAGATCCGCACAAGAATATGCTTAAGATGGAAGTCTGATAAACTTTCATGTTGGTTTTGTTTGTTAAATCTCTATTGTCCCATACCCTCGCATGGAGCCTACTAAACACCGTGGCTGCCCTGTCGACACGATTCCCAATCCCTGCATCAAGTGAGAGATTGCTAGACCCAGTAGTTTTGTACAGCAAAACCGATCTCGTGTTCCCTTACTTGGCTGAAGTGCTTGCCTTACCAGGAAAGTGTGTATTTAGATTCGCGGACGGAACCTTCGTCTGGCAAGCGGGTTTCCCCTAAAGCTGCTACATTTACTTCAAGTCTTCGTAACTCGGCTTCGATAACTGCCGTCTTGCGAAATTGTCCTCATAGTACGGACGTTTCATGTTGCTAAGCGGATGGTATTACGTCCGGGGGTCACGGGTGGGCGGGACGTGCCGCCCACCCATTAGTCTAGCCAACTTCTGTGACCCCCGTGATGGACATGTCCGAGGCAGCGTGTCTCACGCTGCCTCGGACACCACAAGGCGGACACGGTACGGTGTTTCGGGGGCTTCTGAGCCCCCGCAACAGGAAAAGGACCGCAACAGCGGTACGCGCAGGGGTGGTTGCGGACGACAACTTAGACGTGAGTCGGAGGAAGCCCGCAGCCGTCCCTAATGCGCCGAAGGTGGCCGTACAAAAAAATAAAAATGGTATTACGTAAGCATGGATTGTATTTACTTGTTACTTTAACCTCAGGTGAACAAGATAACGGCACCAGCTGTCTAGTTTTTATCCTTGTATTTCCGTCAGACTGAGGATACAAACCAGCTCCGAGACGGATAAGCACCTTACTGTACAGGGACTGTCTGGGTTGGAGCAGGCAGTAGCTTACGATGGACCCTCTGTCTAGAGTGACCCCTGGTGTCCGCGATTACGTCTTACATTTGCGGGCCGCACCAGAAGGCACCGCGGAGGGGCAGTTGCGGACGACAACTTAGACAGGAATGAGTCGATACGGGACGGGTCGGTTGCAGGAATTGGTTTGCGCCTTACAGAGATACTGTTCCAGGTTTGAGACTTTTATGAGTAGATGGAGTTGCAGTGCTGTCTAGTACCAAAGTCGCCTCTTACAACACCTAGGTAAGAAGAGGTGGGGGGGGGGGGGGTGTCTATTCTACTCTGTCAGTACACACCACGGCCATAGGGATTAATAGATTGTGGAAAACTTGAAGTAATTTTCTTTAGTATACACAAAGAAGCAAAAGCTTCTTAGTAACCAACCGGTCGTCGCTTTGCAACATTTCTTTTATCATAACGTTTGTATATTCTTTTTTTTTGCTACAACTAAATGTCTATAATACTAATTTATGAACATCCATTTTCTCAAAAATACGACACCACTTCAGTATCAAGTAGTTTCGAAACTACAGAGTTCTGGGTGACGTTCTGTGTACGAGTAAATGACTATGCAGACATGTAACGAGTTTGTCAAACATACATACATATATATACATACACACTCACGCCCTTATCCCATAGGGGAGGCAGAGACTATTGAGCGCCACATGCTACGATCTTGACAAACCTCTTTCGCCTCTTCCACATTCATAGTTCTTTTCATACATTTTCGTCTGTTAAGGGTACTCCTGACCTGTCCTTTTCTGAGAAGATTATTTATTTGGTCAGAAAATGTTCTCCTCGGGCGTCCCCTTCCAGCCGTACCATCCACATTCGCTCGATAAATACCTTTTGTGATCCGTCTTTCATCCATCCTCTCCACGTGCCCAAACCACCTCAGCATACTTCTTTCAATCTTAGTCACCACATCATCCTTTAACATACATACACAAACAATATAAGTTAATAATCACTTGATTACACCGTTCAGAGAACTTCTCATGTACCCACCCACCAGTAACTGCATGAGACAATCGCATATGTTTTATATTGTACGTAGCGTTTCTCACGGCATTGGATCTACCCTATATGAAAATTGCAGCGTAGCTAACACCTGTCGCTTTTAACTGGGGAAAAGCGTACGTATATAGTGCAAATTATTAACAGCTCTCCTTTGCGAAAGTGTTCAACCAGTGCGTAGGACTCCCCGAAATGAAATAAGGAGCCGCGATTTGGACACTGGACTGTGGGGCTAATCCATAAGCTTAAAGTCGTTCAACGTGCTATGAAAGAAGCTATACTCGGAGTATAGACTCCGAGAGAGAGAGAATTTTATCCTTCAGAGAGCTGACGGATAAAATTCGGAACGAAGTGATCTGTCAGAACTCAGAACACCAAGGTGACCAACATAGCTCTAAGAGTTAGTAGGTTAAAGTGGCAATGGGCTGGCCGCATATGTCGCAGAACAGATAACAGCTGGAGTATCAGGAGATCGCGTCTTGGCAAACGTAGCTTGCGAGGCCCTCTGACCAGATGGCGGGACAGTTAGCACAAGAGGGCCGACAGTGACTGGATGCATAAAGCAGCAGACCGAGCTCTGTGGCATATCTTGGGAGAGGCCTATGTCCAGCAGTGGACTGTAACGGGCTGATGATCATAATGATGAATACAGTATCAATGTTAAAATATTTTGTTAATTGGTTTATATTATAGCATTTTGGTAAGGTAGAATAGAATAAAGTATGACGTACTGAAACCTGGCTACGTTTTTCTTGTAGGTACTCTAGACATTATTCTCTGATTTTGTTACGTTTCAGTTACGTTTTCCCATAGTCTATTTATAATGAAAATTGGCTTTAGTTATTATTGAGGTTAAAATTGATGAGACGTAAATGGTCCGTCTGAAGGTAAGTGGCAAGTCTCACCGTATTGATTTCTTAATTAAATATTCAAATCAAATTGACGACAAAATATTATCAATGATTATTGTTTGCTTCCATCTACAACAGTAAGTCTTTTCTCCGCCGATATTATAGCAGCTTATTTGTGGAATAATTTATAAAATCGCATCAGCAGATCTGGAAGGTATCTCTTACATTGAAACTCTTAGTTTACCGGTTCGTTATAATATTACAAGTAGATGAAAGGATTTTGTGCGTCGTTTAAAGTATAATAAATTACTTATAAACTTTCCAACGTCCTTGATCTCAATCAATAAGCGTTTCAAAGTATTTATTTAGTGGAGTATATTTTCTTGGTAAGCGCCTTTCTTAGGAGTTCCTATAAATATACTGTATAGTGTTAAATTGAAATCGTTTGCTATATTTAAATCTTTTTTTGGGGTGGTGAAATGTACTCTTATATAGAAATATATATAGGAAGGTGAGGCATAAATTACCTACCAGTTGGAATTTCATCGAAGCAATTTCACCATGAGCTGTGTTCTATACTGGATTGCATCTATTTTCAAAAAGTCTTATAATTTCATGTTTATTCGTACATCATTTTACTTAAAATAGACACTATTATTTTCTTTCCTGTTTCACAGCTAATAATTTGTTACACAATATTTTTGACTTTAAGCGGCTTATAACAAGAATATAGCAATAACAAGTCTGTAACAAGTAGGTACCCGACCTCTAAACTTGTTGGAAGCATTAGCGTTGCCAGGGTGATTGACAGGGGTAAATTTCCTGAGGTCACAGAACAGGCTAGCAGTTTCGTGAAATCTTAAATTTATCCTACTAATATTATAAAGGCGAAAGTTTGTAAGAATGTATGGATGTTTGGATGTTTGGATGTTTGGATGTTTGGAAGTATGGATGTAAGGATGTTTGTTCCTCTTTCACGCAAAAACTACTGAACGGATTTCGATGAAATTTGACACACGGGTAGATCATGTCCTGGATTAACACATAGGCTACTTTTTATCCCGGGAAAATATAAACCGGGACTTTTATCCCGGAAAAACTTTTTAATGCGGGCGGAGCCGCGGGCAAAAGCTAGTACCTAATATTTGAAACAATTTATCACTCAAAATGTTCTTCAATGACTTTTGAGTTTTGACGGAAGGCGTACCGACTTCTAGTTGCTGGGTGCTTGAAGTGATAACAAATACTAATTGAGTCATGATGGGCCTCCGACAAATTTAATACTTAAATTTAATTGATTTTATCACTCAAAATGTTCATATATGACTTTTGAGTTTTGACTAAACCCGTAGTGACATATTATAAGAACGTACAAATTTGTATAGATTACGGACGATAACGATAGCGAGGTAAAAATGAAGAAAACCCTGATCGGAGACCAACTTGAATCATTACTTATATTATAAAGTTAAAGAGTTTGTTGTCTTTGTATGTTTGTTTGGTTGAACGCGCTAATCTAAGGAACTACTGAACCGATTTTGAATCACTAGTAGGGAGGTATATTACTCCTGAGTGCTATAGGCTACTTTTTATCTCGGAAAATAATTTTATCCTGGAAAAACATCACGCGGGCGGGGAGCCCCGATCATCACCTAGTGAAATATAAGGTGCTATTTAAGGCACGCGATTCCTCGAATATGAAGCCTTTGCTTTCCATAAAATCTCTCAACCGATGCACCGCTTATCATAATTGCTCATATGGTAATTTGTTGACGTTATGTTGTTTACCAAAGAAATTAATATTTATGTCTAAGTTTGTGTTAAACGAAAAGTCTTTCTTCGCTCGTATAATTAAATAAAAGATGTATTTTACATGTAACCATACAATACACACCTTCGTTACTTTATTTTTACAAGCTTTTATTTAACTTGCAATGTTCGGGTCAAATCTTGCAACTGAAATTTAAGACAGTATTACAATATTCTCAATGGATTGAGATTAAAGTTTTGCATAATGTTTAGTTTGGTTGTCAATGCAGGGTAAGCTAAGTGACGTGATTCTAAATCTAATATGGCGGACCGCCCAAGATGGCAGTCTAGTTATTTTTACGCTTTTTTGTAATATGGGTATCATTTTAAAGAATTTGCTGAGAAAAAACTGAATAAAAATTAACATCTGTGTTCAACCTTTCGAGGAGATTGTGTACCTACCTTTACCTGAACTTCGGCCCAGGACGGTCACTGGGAGAGGATGAGACATCAGCGATTAGGTCTTTAGTAGGATTAGTGAGGTCCTCGACGGCAAGAACAGAACTGCGGTCTTGTGCAGTGTATGAGTTTCAAGAACTCATTCTTACGACGGATGCCCAGAGTGAACTGAACGCGGCCATCTCCATTTGGCGCGATCGAATGGAAAGTAGGTAGTTCATGCATCCAGACTACCATTGTGCTCACTGCGCGCTGGCAAAAATATGGATACAGTACCTTTGTGATACGACGGCAGCCAATATCGTGACAGGCTCTCAATCAAATACAGGACACAAAGCAAAAATTTTACGAAATTGCAAGTGTGCAGAATTGGACTTCACTGTGAATGTTCGTTTTAATTGACGATGATAGGTTTTAAAGTGCCCCTATCTGATTAAGTTCTGTTTTGAATTATGGATTTAGAAAGAAGTATCGGGATCTTTTGGTGAGATCTGAATACTGGAGATTTCGTGTAGTTTAAAAGTATCAAACTTCTGTATCCAGAGATGGGTGTTGTGTAAACGGCGTATTACGTCTCTAATGGTTACATAGTTTGCCATGTCACGTTGAAAGATGTTTAAAGTTAGAGGAAGCACATATTTTACTACTACTACAGAAGTGTACAAACACATCAGAAGGCCCTGTCTATAGTGTTCTTGAAAAGTAATTCTAATTAATCTCGGCTGGTCTATAAGATTTATGTATCGCTACATGTCTCCTGTATGACACGACTCTTCACACTTTAGCTGTATTAAGTCTCAACCTCTATCCTGAACTGTAATGATGACACTCATCTGACTGGTGGTCTACTTGCTTTTTTGTTGTTCTCTTCAAGCCCTCTCGTAACGTCCTTCCCTGAAGTACTTTTGTCTGGCCAACATAAGCTAGTATTGGAAGTAGACAATTTCATTTCAATATTTAATAATACGTAGATGTCGCTTCTGTATGTGTGTGGTCACCCGTGACGGCACGAGATTATTTATCGTTAGGTGAACATGAAGTTGCTCCCTACTCGTCCCTCACGACCCCCACGACTCCCCGTCTCTCTTGGATACGACCTTTCATTAGAGCCTAGTTATTCCTAAATTTTATGTTATGTCGCGATTCGCGAGATAGTAACGATGATTATGTTTTCGAGATATTTTTACCTGTGGGTAGTTCGTTTTTTTTATTGCTAATAAACGGTCGCTTCGTGGCGCGGCGTGTCATGTATCTGTTTTGTATTGTGAATAAAATATTTCTGTTATCCGTAACAAATATTTTAGGCGTGTGCGTTGTTTGAGACTAAAATTATCTAATAGTATCTGATGACCAAATAACAACTTAATCTTTAGCGTCGGGATTAAATGTATATCAATGTAAAATTCAGGGCCTTTAAATAAATAAATAAGCAACAGGATTTCGTTGGATTTGAAATATAGAATACTCATCATTTTGTGGATTCGATAGCAATACAAAAAGCGGAAATATTATATTAATTAAGATTTATTTTTTAATTCGAGCCATACATCAATCGAAATTATCCTACTAATATTATAAACGCGAAAGTTTGTAAGAATGTCTGGATGTATGGATGTTTGTTCCTCTTTCACGCAATAACTACTGATCGGAATTCGATGAAATTTGGCACACGGGTAGATCATATCCTGGATTAACACATAGGCTACTTTTTATCCCGGCAAAATATAAAGCGGGACTTTTATCCCGGAAAAACTCATTCACGCGGGCGGAGCCGAAGGCAAAAGCTAGTATCAGAATAAATTAGAGATGCATCTTTAGTAACTACATTACTATCCGTGCAGTAATGTAGCGGCAGAATTCAGCAACAACTTCCGAATGTCGCTTCGTTCGCAATTTGCACACCGTAGCGGTAGAATTCAGTGACAACTGCTGAATGTCGCTTCGTTTGCAATTCGCACACTGTAGCGGTAGAATTCAGCAACAACTTCCGAATGTCGCTTCGTTCGCAATTTGCACACCGTAGCGGTAGAATTCAGTGACAACTGCTGAATGTCGCTTCATTTGCAACTCGCACAACGTAGCGGTAGAATTCAGCAACAACTTCCGAATGTCGCTTCGTTCGCAATTTGCACACCGTAGCGGTAGAATTCAGTGAAAACTGCTGAATGTCGCTTCATTTGCAACTCGCACACCGTAGCGGTAGAATTCAGCAACAACTTCCGAATGTCGCTTCGTTCGCAATTTGCACACCGTAGCGGTAGAATTCAGTGACAACTGCTGAATGTCGCTTCATTTGCAACTCGCACACCGTAGCGGTAGAATTCAGCAACAACTTCCGAATGTCGCTTCGTTCGCAATTTGCACACCGTAGCGGTAGAATTCAGTGAAAACTGCTGAATGTCGCTTCATTTGCAACTCGCACACCGTAGCGGTAGAATTCAGCAACAACTTCCGAATGTCGCTTCGTTCGCAATTTGCACACCGTAGCGGTAGAATTCAGTGACAACTGCTGAATGTCGCTTCATTTGCAACTCGCACACCGTAGCGGTAGAATTCAGCAACAACTTCCGAATGTCGCTTCGTTCGCAATTTGCACACCGTAGCGGTAGAATTCAGTGACAACTGCTGAATGTCGCAGGAGACAGAAGAAGGATGTGCGAATTGCGAACAATTCGCACATCCTTCTCCTGTCAAGTTTGCAGCTATTGGAATGCTGGTCGTTGTAACTTAGAAAATTGTTGTTAGGTGAATATGTCTTAATTGAAAAGTTTTTGTACGTTGAGACGTGTGGATACGTTTTAGTACTTACCGTACGGTGTTATATTAGTTTGTTATCTTTTTTGTCGATTACGATAGTACTGGGAGTGAGTTTAAGTCACGTTAAGTTATGTCGTATAAGATGTGTGCTTAGTCACAATTGACAGCGAATCTGAAATATTTACAGCATTAAATAGTATTATTTAATTAAACCATTTATCGTGTGATGTCTCTGTAATCTGCAGTATTAAAGATACTTTTAAAATTACTTAAAAATAATTACTAGTACAGACAACAGTAAGCCGTAAATAATATTATTTACTAGCTGGCCCGGCGAATTTCGTATCGCTTCAGAATCAGTTATTAACATTAAATGAATTATCACAATGAATTAAGCTCAACAAATGAAAAAAACAACAAAATGAATAAGTTATATTATATTCATACACAGAGTCTGAGAGAAGCAGACTATTGAGCGCAACATGCCACGATAATGACACACCTCTTCCACATTCATAGTTCCCATCATACATTTTCGCCGATTATGGGCACCCCGTCCATCTGTACCATCCACATTCGCTCGATAAATACCTTTCCTTACTCGTCTTTCAACTATCCTCTCTACGTGCTCAAATTATCTCAACATACTTCTTTAACTTTTAGTCACCACATCATTCTTCAATTTATAATTTTACTAGCTTTTGCCCGCGGCTCCGCCCGCGTTAAAAAGTTTTTCCGGGATAAAAATCCCGCTTTATGTTTTCCCGGGATAAAAAGTAGCCTATGTGTTAATCCAGGAGATGATCTACCCGTGTCCCTATTTTCATCGAAATCCGTTCAGTAGTTTTTGCGTGAAAGAGGAACAAACATCCATACATCCAAACATCCATACATTCTTGCAAACTTTCGCCTTTATAATATTAGTAGGATTAATAGGATAATATCGTGATGCAATAAAAAATAGTGACTCCACATAATATAGTCTGTAAGGAGTTCATTTTCATCGCATTTACTCGACTTTCGGGCTTCTTCTACCAAACCAGCATTCACTTGCATAAATAAGCGTCGGCAATAGCACAGTATTGCGAATCCCTATTCTGCTCACTTTACCTTGATACAGGCTTTGGAGTTCTCATTATAGAGACTTCAATGCCCTCACCAGGTAGCCCTCAGTCCGATACGTTAGTGACAACTTTGACCACAGCTTATTCCTCACACACGATCACGAAGTTTACGAAGGCACAAAAGACTTTTTTGATGCTCCAAATGTTTCTCCGCCATGTACCTTATTGAAAAGACTTGATCTTCTTGTTCTTCTCAATCGCGGCATTGTAAGTAAAGACATTGTAGAAAAAATCGTATGTGGAGAATTAATTAAAACGAATTCAAATACAAATGCGATCGTAAACTGAATAATAATTAATGAAAACTCAAAAAAGATGCTAATGATTCGAGTAACGGCTAAACGCATCGGTATGCAATGAAAAGAGGTAATATGACGTAATATAATAATGTAGTCTTTGCGGCCGCCACAGGGACTGCGCGCAACTGGACTAGCTGTCAAAGGGAAAAAAACACAACGCCATATTCATTTTTTTTAATTACAAATGACATGTATGGAAAAAATAATTTCCTTGATAGTGAACTTCTCCATATTTCTATAGTTATTCTGCTATTCGGAAGGGATACAAATCCAAACAATCAAAGAACATTATAATCGGTTCGGCCGTTGTCGAGTTATAAATGGTGTACCTAACTAATACAACTCTCTTTTATATATATAGAATATTATATAGAATGTTGCCTGCGGCTCTGCCCGCGTTAAAAAGTTTTTCCGGGGAAAAGTCCCGCTTTATACTTTTCCGGAATAAAACGTAGCCTAAGTTACTCCTTATTACATCAGCTACCTCCCAATAAAAGTCTCGTCAAAATCGGTCGAGCCATTTCAGAGATTAGCCGGAACAGACAAAAATTAAAAAAAATATATATTTTGGTGTATGTACCGTATATATATTCATTAGATAAAGATTAATATTATTACGTTGATACAACTCTTAACAAATAATGCATTAATTTCGACCAAATTTGATTACCATAAAAACGGTTCTACTGAGTTAATCTTAAAAGATAGACATACACTGTCGCGGACATTTTTTTGATCATTTCAAGAGGAATAATTCTTTCATACATATATTTTCGGTATCTTGAACCGTTTTCGCAGCGCACGCAATGGAAGCCCTCAAGGATGAATAATTTTCCCCGTTTTTTCACATTTTCCTTTATTTCTTCGCTCCTAATAGTTGCATCGTGATGTTATATAGCCTAAAGCCTTCCTCGATAAATGGTCTATTCAACACAAAAAGAATTTTTCAATTCGAACCAGTAGTTCCTGAGATTAGTGCGTTCACACAAACAAACAAACAAACAAACAAACAAACTCTTCAGCTTTATAATATTAGTATAGATATATGAAATTAATAATATTTCAATATACAGTGTAAAAAGTAGGAAAAAACCCACAACATTTAATCAAAACCTTAAGCAGCTTATGGTATTTAAGTCGCCATTAAATAAAAGAACTTCGAAGAAAACGGGCGCTGTCGATATTTATTATATTAGTATTTTTAATAACAAGGTTGAGAGTTTAGTTACATAAAGATTTATTCATTTTACGCGAATGATAGATTGATGTAAAATTATTTTACAGATTTTATTTATATTTTATATTTTCTACCGTTTAATTACATTTTGCGTTTTGCTTTGGTAGCGTAATGAAGTTTACGGGCGTGTTTTTGTCACCCACACTTATGTTTTTTAGGGTTCGTACCTCAAAAGGAAAAAGGAATGTTAATGGGATCACCTTGCTGTCCGTCTGTCCGTCTGTATGTCAAGACTTTTTTCTTAGGATCGCGTAGAGATAATAAGTTGAAATTTATATAGAATACCCGGGGTCCACGGTTGGTTTCAACTTAAAAAAAAAAACGAAAAAAAGACTGCCTCGGTAGCGTAGTGGTATTATGGTACGACTGCAATGAGGTCTCGGGTTCAATCCCCGGGTCGGGAAAAGTGATATTGAGTTTTTCTATTCAGAATCAGCTCGGAATCTGGAATTAGTGCCCGATATGGCGATAGGCTCGCCCCCTATCACATCATGGGACGGAATAATGGCGAAAAGTGGGTGCACTAGTTGCACCTCTGCCTACCCCTTCGGGGTTAAAAGGCGTGCATGTATATGTAAAAAAACGAAACTTGTAATTCAACGCGATCAAAAGACTTGACCGTTCATATCGCACATTATGCGATTTCATAAGGAAATTAAAAACTACAGGGTAGTACTTCCCGTTGTCTTAGAATCATGAACTTTGGCAAGAAGCAAGGTTATACAGCATATGCAAAGGAAAAACACTGAAACCCGTATATATGTACTTTATTAACATAAAAATCGGACTGACCATGACAACCTTTTTAAATTTAATTAATTTATTCATTAACTAGCGGCCGGCTTAGTTTTGCACAGGTACCAATACATAATATTCTATACCTACATTTATTTTTCTGTTGTGCAATGTATTTGCGAATTATACACATAAACCTTTCTGTGTAATCACTCCTCATATTGGTGCAAAACTTATGAAAATACGTAGTTTTTGAGTTTATCGCGTTCAAGAGACAAACAGTCCAGTAAAGTTGCAAAAAATAAAAAATGTCAACGTTAATGGTATACTTGTCTAGATAATGCAAAAACGTTCAACAGACTACGGTAATGACAGATACTGCTTCTGTAATTAGGCACTTGCTCCCGCTTTGCTATGGGCGGAAGTGGAAAAATATATTTCCAACTCTTCCCAATCCTTATATTTGATTCATTTTTTGCCGGTTGAGACTTATTATATGGAGTGCTTCCCAGGGGTCCATATGTGCGAAGTGTGCGGTGCACACAGGCGCCATGGCAATAGGGGCGCCGGAATCAGGATGACATTTTATATTTGTTATAAATAAAAATTTATATTTGTTATACTACCACTATATTCTTTATAGGTGAGTAGGTAAGACAGTAGTTACATGTACAAGTTATAGTTTTGTACATATTATTACAAACGTCTTACAAAAGCTCATTTTCTAAATTAAAAATTATGAAACAGGTTAAAGGACGACAAAAATCATAGGCGCTCCATAGATTTCGCACACAGGCGCTCCATAGATTTCGCACACAGGCGCTCCATAGATTTCGCACACAGGCGCTCCATAGATTTCGCACACAGGCGCTCCATAGATTTCGCACACAGGCGCTCTATACATTTCGCACACAGGCGCTCTATACATTTCGCACACAGGCGCTATCTTGGGTCGGCGCGGCCCTGGTAATTCCAAACACTCGCCGAGTATCACCGCTCAGTATCATAAAAAGCGTGCCGATCCTGACTTACAAGAGTTGCTGTGGCGGGTGTAGGACCGCGATTGTCTTGAAAAACTATAAATATACTTATGCCCGCTAAAGTTTATGTTATGTATTTACCTAAGTCCATAATATGTTTATTTTCAACGTCCATCTTATCTCTAGATTTGTATTTTGTATACAAGTATTATTTTACTTATCTCCCACAACTTTAGGAATAGACAAAACATCGTATTTACTTAAAAAGTGGTAGTGATTCAACGAATGTTATCGGTAGATAGAGATTTTAGTGTATTTCTATAATATAATTAAAACATAAATTTTACAGCGTAACTTGGTATATTTAGGTCACAGGAAAGATAAATTCACAATTTCACGTACTTGGACAACACACTTATTGAAGCTATTGGTTTAAAAACCAAACTGCTCAACCGATTTTGATAAAAATTATTTGTGACTTATCTTTTCCAATCGTTTCCAAATCGGTCAATAAATGATGTAGTTCTGATGTAACAAACATTAATTTACGCCATCTTTTTCGCACGCACGCAGCGTTATGGCCGACGGCGCTTGGTGACGTCACAGCCTAGTATAGCTGTTATTTGACATCTACCCCTTCAATCAATTTCAAAGCTATCTAACTTACTCTTGCGCCAATTTTGAAAATTATTTTTCCCTTAGATTTTGGATAGCATATGTTATTCATATATGGGTTTTAAAAAAAGTAGTCTACTACCCCATTTCGTACACTTGGACGACATACTTTTTCGAATTATTTAGGTTTTAAAACCAAACTACTGTACCGATTTTGATAAAAATTCTATGTGACCAATCTAGAAGTATATTCATTGTAATGGAAATAGAATTTTCTTAAATCGGTCAATCAATGACGGAGTTCTGAGGTAACAAACATAAAACAAAAAATAAAACATGCACGTTGACTTTAGACCGTTCAAAAGAATAGCGGTGACTGAAGAGTAAAGAAACACAAATCAGTGATTTTTATAATTCTTTCTGTCTGTCTGATTTTCTGTTTGTTCACACATCTCTGGAAGCACTAAACGGTTTTCTATAAAATTTCGTATGGCGATAGTTTGAGACCCTGGAAAGGGCATAGGCATTTTTATCCCACAAATACTATTTCATGCGGGCGAGGCCGCGAGCATAAGCTAGTATTATATAAGTAGCAATTAGGACCACTCAAAACTTTGAATTAAAAGTATTTAATGGCATTGCATTTTACTTGACATGTTTGGTTATTCTCGCATATATTAGATGTCTGCAAAATCTATTCCTATTTGAGCCTTTTGCAAGCTTTATTGATTTCGTATATTAAATGCGGTACCTTCGGCATATAAGTATTTAACTTATGAAACTGTCTTAAAATACTAAAGACTTTACATCAATCACAATCCAATCTCATAATCGATGAACCGTAGATGCTGCAGCGCCCTGACGTCATACATACATCTGACGTAGAAATGCTTTCCGCATCCATACATATTGTATGAGCCGGTCTGCAGCGAGTCGCAGTTCATCTAGTGGTGTGTCTACACTCGATCTTTTAGACTCGTACAGCTTGTCTCAGCATCGGATGACCTAATTATCGTTATGGTCCGCGGTGACTGCCTCGGTGGCGTAGTGGTATTGCGTACGCATTACGAGTACGATTTGCGCGCTGAGGTCCTGGGTTCGAATCCCGGGTCGAGCCAAAAAAAATTGTGACTGGGTTTTTCCATCTTAAAATTTACTCAGTCGCAGCTCGGAGTCAGGAAGTTGGCGGTGTGATACCCCCGTGCCTCGGAAAGCACGTAAAGCCGTTGGTCCTGCGCCTGATCTCTCTCCGGTCATGTCGGATTGCCGTCTCACCGGACTATGAGAGTGAAGGAATAGCGAGTGCACCTGTGTATTGCGCACACACTTGTGCACTATAATATCTCCTGCGTACCTGGCTGATCTCCGTTGAGATTGGCCGCCGTGGCCGAAACTGGCTAGGAGGATTTCATTCGATTTCATGGTCCGCGGCCTATATTTGAATGTTTCAGAATTATACACGTTGATAAAGGGAAAAAACAATAAAATAATTATAAAAAAGGGTTTATGATAACGATTGATGGATTAATGTTAAGATACTATACTCTATTGGTTTAGGTATTTAACTAAATGTCAACAAATAATGACACATGATTCCTGGATAGTCAACCTTTTCTTACGAAACTGTTTACGAAAACTGTTTGTCAATAAAAACTACGGCGTAGAACAACACTTTAAATGATTACTTTCACTTTAGAAACAAACAAATAACTAAAAATATCTAATTATCAGAAACAAAGTAAAAAATAATAATATAAATAAACAAATATCTACAATGCGGAAATGCATCGATAATTAATTGTTGTCTAGTTAAGAGCCTATGTCAGGAACTTTATGGACTTTCAAATTCAAATTTCTCGTAAACTACTAAGATCAGAAGTTAGATTTTTGGATATGTGTAAATTGAACGTATAACTCAATAATATGTCAAAGCCAAAACACAATTGCTATAAATTTTCTCGATCGAAAAAAAATTCAAAGTTACCTCTGATATTTTCTTTATACACGCTTTATCTCTAAATGGTGGAATATGTACATTCGTAACTTTATTTAAATACAATACAACAATTTTTTCAAAGTTTTATCAATACACAATTAAAACGAATTAAATAGTATAATCACAATTAAAAGAAAATTGTTTTGGCGCTTACGCCATTTCATTTCGGCATACGCGTGCGCCTCCCGTCACTTTCTCTCATCCGCGACGTCCAAATACGCCATCGCTGTTATGGGAGTGGCCCGTGCCGGCTTCAGTCGTCCGGAATCTTTACTGACGACAGACGTGCGCTCGAAATTTTCGGACGCCTTCAAAGTTCGAATTGGCCGTCTAGTGTAGGGATTGGTCCGCGCTACCGCGCGGCAAATTTGAAGGTGCCCTGGAAATTCTGTTTTATAGTGTATCCAGCTCACGTCCGTGTATCAATATAAAATTATAGGCTCTATTAGGTCTATAAGATAGGCAGCAAGCGTAATTATTACATCCTTTCACCTTTGTAAATTGTTTCTAGTCGGAGACCTGCTTTAGTTATATTTAGTGATCGGTACGCTGAGGTGCCGGGTTCGAATCCCTGATTGAAAAACAATAGTCACTGCTTTTTTTTTATTATTTATTCTGCCTCAGTGGTGTAGTTGTATTACGTTATGACTGCAATGCTGAGGTCTCGGGTTCGATCCCCGAGTCGGGCAGAGTGATATTGGATTTTTTTCTTTTCAGCCCGAAGTCTGGATTTTGAGCCCGAAATGGTGATAGGCTTGCCCCCTATCACATCATAGGACGGAATACGCACGACGGAAATTGAGTGCACTAGTTGCGCCTCTGCCCCCCCCCTTCGGGGATAAAAGACGTGAGAGTATATGTATGTATTATTTATATTGGGTAATTCATAGCTAGGGACGCCCTGGAATGCCGGCCCAATTTTGCGTAAATGACGCTTGCGTGCCGCTCATACATTTAAAAAATTCGTATTTTGCATGTAAAGGCTGTTCAAATTTTTACACCATAAAATTATTTTAGTATGATTTTTTGTAGTACTCATTTATTTATACATTATGAATCAATAATAACTAAAATGTTAAGAGCCAATGTTAGAATTGGTATACACGGCGGCCATTTTGAATTTCTTTGTTTTAAGGCCAATCGACCTCAAAATCGATATCTGGGCAGGCCTTTAGGTATAAAAGACGGATCCAATGTTAGACTTGAAAAAAGTGGCCGCCATTTTGAATTTCCTTGTTGTAAGGCTAATCGACCTCAAAATCGATATCTGTGCAGGCCTTTAGGTACAAAAGACGGATCCAATTTTAGAATTGAAAAAAGTGGCCGCCATTTTGAATTTCTTCGTTTTAAGGCTAATCGAACTCAAAATCGATATCTTGGCAAGCCTGTAGGTAAAAAAGACGGATCCAATGTTAGAATTAAAAAAAGTGACCGCCATTTTGAATTCCTTTGTTTTAAGGCCATTCGACCTCAAAATCGATATCTGGGCAGGCCTTTAGGTATAAAAGACGGATCTAATGTTAGACTTGAAAAAAGTGGCCGCCATTTTGAATTTCCTTGTTTTAAGGCTTATCGACCTCAAAATCTATATCTGGGCAAGCCTGTAGGTACAAAAGACGGATCCAATGTTAGAATTGAAAAAAATGACCGCCATTTTGAATTCCTTTGTTTTAAGGCCATTCGATCTCAAAATCGACATCTGGGCAGGCCTGTAGGTACAAAAGACGGATCCAATGTCAGATCTGAAAAAATTGGCCGCCATTTTGAATTTCTTTATTTTAAGGCCAATTGACCTCAAAATCGGTATCTGAGTACCAATTTAGTTACTAAAGGCAGATCCACCGTCAGAACTGAAAAAAGTGGCCGCCATTTTGAATTTCTTTGTTTTAAGGTTAATCGACCGCAAAATCGATATCTGGGTGTAACATTATTAACAAAAGAGTGATCCAATGTCAGAATTGAAAAAAGTAGCCACCATTTTGAAGTTTTTTGTATTAAGGCCAATCGAACTCAAAATCGATATCTGGGCATTGTTTCGTGCACAAAAGGCAGATGTAATGTTAGAATTTTAAATAAAGGCCGCCATTTAGATTTATTTTTCTTTAAAGGCTATTGGCTTTAAAATCAAAATCCGCTGGACATGACGGGCCACAAACTCTAATAGGTATAAAGGAGACGGCCTAAATTGGGCTTGACCTTACACTTTTGAAGCATGTATCAATATTCTTCTATTTTTATGTCTTCCATTTAAAAATATCCCACCAAAAACATAAATGTAAAAAAGGATAGCCAAGTTCAATACCAAAATTATGCTTAGCTGTGGGCTTCGCCGCAAAAAGAATGGAGATCTAAATGTGTGCCAAGTTTTATGCAAAATCTAAATATGTATTTATAGGAACAAAATAACATTATGAACAAGTATTAAATTCTATTTGTTTGCTTTATTGAATACCTATAATAGTTGCTGGTATTTACAAATGTGAGATCTTTTACATTTATGTTTTTGGTGGGATATCATTACTTTTTGTAAAAAAAACTAGGTAGGTATTGAGTTGTGTGGTGCCGCGCGCCGCCGACGACACACCGTTGGCCGGCTGTTTAGCGCGTATTACAAGTGTTTTTTTATGGGGACACCACAAATGTTTTGGCTTAACTTTATCTTTATATTTCTGTTATAAAGCAAATATAATAAAACATATATTGGGATTGTTTCAAATATTTGCTTGTAACGGTTCCAACGCTACCATTAAAAATATATTTTTTTTTATGTGGACCCCTGTATTTTTAACTTTTTTTATTTTTAGATTTTTTCTTACGCTTACACATAATTACCGAGCTGGATTCCAAATTTTCCAAATCCTTCTAGGTCATCTGGAAGTAGGTTAGGTTTAGATACTATAAGTCTGTCAGTCAGTACAAAAATTTACGATTTTGACCTTCATATCTTTATAACCGTTTGAGCTAGCTTCATGAAATTTGGGCTTCTAGATGTCCCTATAGATATAATTAAACTCACACAGTTTTATGTGTTTACTTTAAATAGGTTTTGAGTTATAGAAAGGTGAAAAGTGGCACCAAGTGGTTCGTGTAATATTACACACGGCGCTGGCACCAACTTAGAGCGTTGGTTACATACTCAAAGAATACCAAGCATGTATAACAAGAATAATATTGACATAATAGTATTATTAATTCTTTGGGGGAGACCTATGTGCCATAGTAGCCTTTTAAAGGCTGAAAAAGAATAAGAATTAAAAACTATAGGTATTTTAGAAATTAAACTAAAAAGACATTTTCACTTTTTGGGATATTTAATATTGGTCGATATTATTTAATTTTACTGGCAACTTTGTTCAGCGCTCCCGACGTAATGTCAAATTGAAATACATTATTGACTCACTAACACTCTAGCTTCACACCTCGCCTCGTGGCTCGTATTGTGTTCGGCGTACCACTCGCGCGAGAGTGTAAATGATCCATTATATATTTATATCAGTCCTCGTCGATTCCATGTGATATTTTCAATTCTGGTTATTGTCTAAGCTAGCTCTGTTCACTATTCAATAGGGCAATCCAATGGTTAGGTACTGTGAACATCTTATGTCATCAGGTAAAAAAAGTTATTCACCGAAAAATGATTTAGAAGCTCTACTCTACAGCGGTTATTTCTTTACTCCCATTGGACAGACAGATTTTTCTTTCTCATTTGGAAATAGTTCTAATATAACTATAAAATAATGCATAAATTATCTCTGTAACACTAAGCCCAAAGTTCTATGAAGTTTTTCCCGTCTCCTTTTAAAATAAGGCCATCATTATTTTTCATTCAGTTCAATAAGGATATCGGAGCTTTGTTATATTGCAAAACAAAAACAAATGCCTTAGAATTGAAGAAGTAGCTGTTGCAGTAAACATCAGTCTATTCTTCTGTACAAAATATCAAAAATATTTAAAAAATTGTAAGTAATTAACATTTCAAATTTTCTATAAGCATAAGTACCCGCGTAGTAAGAATGACCTTGCTATATTTTTCTTACCCCACATTACATACAGTTCAAATTAAAAATTATCTAGATAGGTAGCGGCCGCCTTCAACATTTGTAACATTTATATCCTGTATAGTGACTATTCAACCATAATAATGTAATCAATCTTCATATCAAGCTATGTAATTTTATTGCATTGCATAAATTTCGAACATCCTTTACATATAAAATTCGATTTTTAAATTGCATGGTGGCACTAGAGTGAAGCATCATTTACGTAAAATAGACCTGACATTCCAGGGAAGAAGTTTCATCGTGAATGACTTGTCGAAACTACCTTGATGTCGCAACTCGTAGTTGTATTACGTGCCCGGTACGGCCTCCACGCTCAGGTCTCGGGTTCGAATCCCGCGTCGGGCAAATACTATTTTTTTTCTGTCCAGTATCAACTCGGTCTGCTGAATTGGGCCCGGTATGTGGCAATAAGCTCGTCTCCTATTTGATAAGACCTAAAATAGCTAACGAAATGTGAGGAGAAAAGGTGTGATGCTATGTTTGACTGCCTCCAAGGCGTAGTTGCACACACGATACGCCTATTGTGCTGAGGTCCCGGGTTCGAATCCCGAGTCGGGCCGAAAAATAGTGACGCCATTTATTGTATTATTATTTATTTTATGTCCACCAAAGTTAGGAAAGTCCACAAGAATAAATCAAAGCAAAGCAAAATATAATTTAAAACATATTATAGAAGTTTCATACCGCTTTGCTTTTTACCTATATACAGACCTACGTAGGGGTAAGACTCGAACCTACCACCACACCAAATTTTATCTTGTCAACAAAAGTCAACTATAAGTGAATAATACTTTCGATGAGTTTAGATAACTTACAATGTCATTTTACATAATGTTCAAGTAATTAGGTAGATAATAGTGACATAATAATGGTTCTATAAACGAATTAAAATAAATTCTATGTTTTATAAGTTATAAATTTATTAGAAATTATAATAACTATAATATTTACAACATAGACATGCATTTGCAATGACGATCTTTTCGCGGGCTTGAGTGCAACGACCTGTCGCAACGACGCGATGCGACGAGGGCCGAGGCGCGCGAACTATCTCAGCGGGGCCGTGCGGCGCCTCGCATTTGAAATACGCTAAGTCACGCCCATCACGATTCCATATGTTTTTCACATAGGCTCTTAACCGATTAAATTGAAGCGCGGACAGTTCGAATGGCGCTCTACATGACATTCGTACTCTCCAAATTTTGTCGGGTTATCTATTACAATCTATTGAAAAAATGATTAGCATGCCTGTCGAATTAGATCTTTTACAGTTGACAGATCGAGATTCTATATTTATATATTTTTGTAATTTTTAATAATTCATTGTGTTCACGCGTATTAATAATTAGAAGTATATAATAACCAAATAACTTTAATAAATGAGAATAACAGTGCTAAGTGTTGTGTTGGTTATTAAGACATTTATTTTGGTTACAACTTATTTTGTAAAGAGAAATGGACAGGATACCTTTTTTATGATTTGTTTACATTAATTTAAATATATAAACCGATGGAGTGTATATAGATACCTAAAAAAATTTTGCATGCCGTTAAAACGGTAAACATTTTCCACATGTAATAGATTTATAGGTATCTTGTTAAACTCCTTGTTTATAGCAAAAATAAATTGATTTGATTTGACTTCACGGCTTCATTTAATCTTAAAACGCAATAAAACAGGTCTCGGGTCTGTCCCTCGACGTTCAGGGTGCTTAGAGGTGATTCTTCGTTATAATGTCGCGTGAAAAATAATGTAAATTGTTTTAAGAAAATGTAACCATAGAATATTCTTCTAAATGGACTTACCTATTTTTGGATTATATTTTTAAGTAACAATTTGCAAAACTAAACTAACAAATAAGCAAAACTTTAAAACAATATATTTATGATCGAAAGAAGTTGTAACTTGTAAACACCATGTTTTGAACCAATTAATCTAGAATTATTATTATCTAAACCATACATTTTATCGGATCGAAATGATTAACTCATTATTTAATACAAGGTGCTGCATACGGCTTCTCCCGCGTGGGATGCCTTTCCTACTACAGAAGCCCCTAAAGCGTATGACACTAACGCCATCTATTTAATAAATCTGGTTCAAAATTTACATTATTTTTCAAGGAAGCAAATTACCGGAATAAAAAGTAGCCTATATGTTAATCTAGGACATGGTCCATCCGTGTGACAAAATTTATCCAAATTCGTTCAGTTGTTTCTGCGTTTACTTCTAATAAACATACAAACATCCAAACATTTTTACAAAATTTCGCATCATCACTACATAGCATAAAATAAACTCGCTTCCCGCTGTCTGTCCTATGTATGCTTAGATCTTTAAAACTACGCAACGGATAGTGATGCGGTTTTTTTAATAGATAGAGTGATTTCAACAAGAAGGTTTTTATATACTTTTAGCCCGGAAAACTTATGAAGCCGCGGGCAAAAGCTAGTTTATAATATTAGTAAGAGTAAGCATAACAGGCTCAGTTCTCATAATCTGGTAGGTGATTTATGGGCATTTGTTTTAAGGGCAAACTATTTTCATTTAGGCTGGCTGCCTCCCCTGTGTGCCCATGCTCTACACCTGGTTACGTGTATCAGTCTGCACATCACGTACTTTGGGAGTGTGGTCTTTGGCATGATGAGCGCAATATCATGCTGGATAGTATGCAAGTAACATCTGGGGTTGTATACTACATGGACCTTGTAGAGACTAGATGGAATTTCCGTGCTTTCCGGCGTTTTTGCCATACCTATTATTGGAATCAAATTTGACAGCTCATATGATAGGACCCTTTCATAGAATTTTTATCCGTGGTGCTTTACAACTGGCTTTTCTAGTTGTAACCGTTTCTAAACTTGAGGTTAAAATACCTACTTAGTTCATTATTTTTGTCCGCCGCTTTACTATGCCCTCCATAGTGGAAGTGGACAATTAATATTTCCAACTCCTCCCTATCTTTCTTTTTGATTAATTTCGTTGCGGGTTACAGACATATTAGTGTTCCCTGAGACTCGCCGAGCTTCATATTTAGGTGTAATAAAATGCGTGCCACTGCTGATCCTGGCTTACAGGAGTTGCAGTGGCGGGTGTGAGGGCGGGATAGTCTCTAATCTGGTTGGTGATATACGTCGAGCAATAAAATATCGGAGTGAGCAGAGAGGCTACTGCGAAAAACGAAATCCGAAACGTCGGTCCGAAACGAAGAAACGACGAACTTCGGATTTAACCAGAGAGGCTACTGCGAAAAACGAAATCCGTAGTTTCGGGTGACGGATCGCACGTTTTCTTACTACGAAGTGTTACGGATCCTTCTTTATGAAGAGTTGTTGCGTGACGAAAGCGTTGAGTGAAGTCGGAAGCGTCGCAAGCTGCGTGAAACCTTCGTTCAACGGTGACGGATCCGAAGTAATTTGGTAGTAAGGTTAAATCCGAAGTTCGTCGTTTCTTCGTTTCGGACCGACGTTTCGGATTTCGTTTTTCGCAGTAGCCTCTCTTACTACCAAATTACTTCGGATCCGTCACCGTTGAACGAAGGTTTCACGCAGTTTGCGACGCTTCCGACTTCGCTCAACACTTTCGTCACGCAACAACTCTTCATAAAGAAGGATCCGTAACACTTCGTAGTAAGAAAACGTGCGATCCGTCACCCGAAACTACGGATTTCGTTTTTCGCAGTAGCCTCTCAGATGCCTCTGACTGCGTTGTTTGTCAACTAAGATTATTCAAAACCAAAAGATTCAAATTAAAATCTTGTTTCTATCTTTTCAGTTCTTCAATGAATTTAATAAAGATGGCAGATATTGACCCAGTCGGTTTTTTTGGCTTTTTAATTTAATTTTTTATTTCCATATTTTTTGAGGTTAGAAATAGGTTTAATCCTGTTTTACCCGTTCCCGCGGGAATATCGGGATAAAATGTATCTTATGTGATTATTAACTACCTGTGTTCAGCCAAACCCGTCAAGCTGTTTTACCGTGAGAAGTAACAAACTAACACAAACTTCGCATTTATATTATTAGTGTGAAATGTGATTTATTAGCATTTCCTATTCCAAACTCCAATAAAACATATAAGTTATATATATATTCGTAATCACTGTTAAAAAATCTTTATTTTGTTACCACACTCGATGTATTTTGAAAACATTTTTTTTAGATTACTTTTTGCAGCCCAAAATCCTATATTGTTTTTTTTTGAGTACCCAGTGTCACTCTCACAACTAAGATGATTCTATTGACATCACTCACATAAAAATGCGACAAGCCATTTAGGCTCTAGGGCATGCCAAAGAAATATACATACATACATACATACACTCGAAAAACAAAAGCCTCCTTCTTTCGCAGTCGGGTAAAAATAGACTGCCTCGGTGGCGTAGTGGTATTGCGTACGTATTTACGAGTACGATTTGCGCGCTGAGGTCCTGGGTTCGAATCCCGGGTCGAGCCAAAAAAATTGTGACTGGGTTTTTCCATCTTAAAATTTACTCAGTCGCAGCTCGGAGTCAGGAAGTTGGCGGTGTGATACCCCCGTGCCTCGGAAAGCACGTAAAGCCGTTGATCCTGCGCCTGATCTCTCTCCGGTCATGTCGGATTGCCGTCTCACCGGACTATGAGAGTGAAGGAATAGCGAGTGCACCTGTGTATTGCGCACACACTTGTGCACTATAATATCTCCTGCGTACCTGGCTGATCTCCGTTGAGATTGGCCGCCGTGGCCGAAACTGGCTAGGAGGATTTCATTTCATTTCATTCAAAAAATAGAAAAATCTAAATCGTTTTGCCTAAATACGTAAGCCTTAAAGCCACGTTCCCTGCATACGCGGGAGCGGGAGTTGGCACAAGGAATGGCCAACACAAGTGTGCCATTATGACGAGATCAGCCGATTTATTGGTTTCAAACAGGCTGGCATAATTATGTTGACTGACGTGGGGCATCATCATTCGTAAATCAACACTATCTGAACCCTAATCCACTTACCATAACTTGCAGATAGGTTATTTTGACGTGTCAGTATAAAAACTACCTTAAAATAGGTGAAAAAGGCATTACATCTCCTATAATGTGCTGTGATGTAACTGCTCTTTGGAAGAAGTGAAGTGCGCAGTAGAAGTGCGTGTTTGTAGGTAATGGACGGTCTAGACAAGCCACATTGTTTACTCGTATGGATATTATTTGATAAGGTGCCGACGGCGCGGCGCGGCGCCTTCGCGACACCTGTCTCTCAAATAGCGAAGTGTGATCAGACAGATTCATCGGCTGCAGGATATACGCATGTTTCACTCATAAGTATAAAATGTACAAATACGTGTCGTTTGATGCTAAACTAATGAGATGTGTTAGGCCATGGCTTAAGGTAGCTTTTATAAATAAAAATAAATATATCGGGTGTTATTTCGTTAGGTGCTAACCTCTTTCGTCATTACGCGTATGTGATAGTCATTTACCTGAATACAAGTAACGGTGCCTTTTTACGGTGTAAAAAGTTATAAGTTACTCCATGACAGTTTCGTTAACATTTTATGCATGATTAAAACACTCGCATGTCTATAACATCATGGGACGGAATACGTGGTGAGAAGTGGGTGCCCTGACCCTTTGCCCACTCCTTCGGGGTTAAAGGCGTTATGTGTTTTTTACAAAAAAAAAAAACCCTATTGAAATAATATTATCTATACTATTTATATCTTCCACACTTTTATACTAATATTATAAAGAGGAAAGAATTGGTTTTTTGCTTGTTACTACATAGTATAAAACAAAGTTGCTTTCTGCTGTCTGTCCCTATGTATGCTTAGATCTTTAAAACTACGCAACAAATTTTGATGTGTTTTTTTTTATAGATAGAGAGATTTAACGGACAGGTTTTTTGTACTTTTAGCCCGGAAAAACTTATTAACGCGGGCGAAGCCGCGGGCAAAATCTATAACGGATAAACTCAAAAACTACTGAACTGATTTTAAAAATTCTTTCCCCTATATGAAGCTACATTATCTGCGAGTATTATAGGCTACTTTTGTCCCGGGTAAATTGGAAGTGGTACTTTTATGCCGGAAAATCTTTCACGCGGGCATAGCCGTAAGTTGTATATTCAGTTAGTGCACGCTTCGGTACCGAGCCATGTTATACGTTCGTAATAGCGACATTTTGGCCCATAATAGACAAATCGCACAAATTCAATTTGTTCCATTTAATGGTGTAACGAAGTTTACCGTCGCTCCGCAGTGCAGCGATGTACTAATGAAGTTACACCGAGCATTTACCGCATCGTCTAGACTACGTTGTTTACGGTTACTCCACCCGGTACATTTACGTCCTGTAATTTCCGCCACGTACTCTATATTATAGAGATGAAAAGCTTTCGTTGGAACTTCATTTTCGAACTATATGGTCTATGTTATTGCTGTGTACTTGTTCTGATATCTTGAGAATAGATTTTAAAGTGGGCGCAGTGGCAGTTATTAAATCATAAGAACCATATTAGTAAAAAAAATAATTGCATTGCTTAGCTGGCTTTATCTGTCCAAAAAAATAGTTAAAAATTAAAATATAACCCCCGACACAAAACTCTAAAAAGTAGAAAAATAATAGTGTCTTTGTCGTTAAGTACTATTATTTTGACCCAAGCGTCGTCGTCGCGTCGGGAGACCGCTCAAGAAGTATTTTCATCTCCCCGGTCCTGAGCTCGGTCAAAGGTTTAAGAAGATCATTTCGACGGCTCCGTAGAACAAAGTCGTATATGCAAAATGTTAGCTTTTCAGTAGAGCGCTTTGAAAGTCGTTAGTTTGTATTCATGTGCGAATTAGTGCTATTTTCACACATTAAGTTCAAAGTTGTTACTGAACCCTATAGAATAAAATGTTTTGTTCACTATAACTTGTGATTTTCACAATTAACTTAGTCTTTCAAAGCGCTCTACTGAAAAGCTTCATTTTGCATATACGACTTTGTTCTACGGAGCCGTCGATTTGCTTATCGCTATACTAAGGACTAAGGGTGAAATCGTTCAACAAGCTGAACTGATCACCCGTCTGTGCGACTGCATACGTCCCCACAAAACATACATACCGCTATAGGTACTAATTGTTTATTTTTGTTACAGCCCAATGCTACCGCATCGCTCGTGACCTTAAGAACTCTAAGGAGTGTCACCTGAAGGCGTCCGACTGTTATAAGAACAATCGGTCGCTGTTCCACGCAGCCAAGGCGCTCGAGAGCGCGATGATCGTCAGCAAGGAGTTCTCCACGCCGCAGGAGGTGAGACTATCTTAGCTTGGCACAGACTATACTAGCCCTGATGATATGGTGGATCATGATTGGAGAACTGGATGGTGCCTCGTATGTGAAGGTTCGTCTGTGTAGGCACCACTGTTACGTCTATTTTTATCGTCAACCAGCAGCGTGCACTGTATTGTTCCAATTCGAATTATATTTTAGCCAATGTAATTATTGGAAATTATGTTACTGCTTGGGATTTACGAACTGGATGACAAGCACAGTGGAGTGTCATGTAGTACGTACGACTGAAGAGACGAGCATGCCGCTCGCCTGATGGTAAGGAATACGACCGCCCATAAACAGTAGCAACACTATACATAACTTTTAAGTACAAACCTAACCTAATGTAGTTGATACTCATATCATGGATATACCATGCACAGAAAAAAAATTACTAGTCCATCACCTTGAGCCGATCCGCCGTATTGGGCTTAGAATAACGTCACTTACCTGTGCATTGTCATCCAAACTAAACGTGTATATAAAATTTCATCAAAATATAACTGCTTAAAAATTCAGTTGCAATATTCGACCCGAACATACATACATTGTAAGTAGGGCTGCCATCCGTCGGGATTTCCCTGGATTTGTCCTAGTTTGAAGGGCGTCCGGGGGCCGTCCGGCCGGGGTTTTAAAAATTGTCCGGGCAAAACCCGGATACTTTTGTTGTCAGGGCAAATCCATTTTTTATAGATGAGCGACAAATTGAAATAAATCTTAGTTAAAACTTCATGCATTTCCCCGCATTCAAGAAGGAACGGCAAAATATTTTTCAGAGGTGTCCGGGGAAATACCCATATTTCGCCCAAATGTCCGGGATTTTTGCCGTGTTTATCCGGCTTCGGCAATTTAGATGATGGCAGCCCTAATTGTAAGTTATATAAAAGCTTGTGTGTGTGCGTGTATTTCTATTTTATTTCACATTTTTAATGTACACCAACAGAAGTAACAAATATATCATAATATATACAAGTAATATAGGCAGCGGTGATGCTATTGGCGGTTTTGTATAAAAAGAGATAACCACAACGTGTTCTCCAGGTGTACGACCTGGCGACGGAGGCTGCCAGCCTGTACCAGCAGCACGGCTCGGGCGACAGCGGCGCCAACGTGCTGGACAAGGCCGGCAAGATCCTTGAGGAGAACGCACCTGAGCTCGCGTTCAAGCTGTTCCAGCAGGCAGCTGATGTCTCCTCTGTAGGTTTATGTGATACGCAATATTAACATAGTTTTTAACCGACTTAAAAGAGACGTGAGGGTGTCTGTGTATTTTAGGGTTAAAAAACCGCTACAAGCTAAACTATAGTTTTTTTTTTTTTTTTTTTTTTTTTTTTTTTTTTTTTTTTTTTTTTTTTATTCGGGCACGGCAAAGTGACTGCACCTCACCTGATGGTAAGCGCGATGCAGTCCAGATAGAGTATCGAATGGCAGCAGATAGTTATCTCATGCCATTCGACACAATCATGCCGGCCTACTGAGCTGCTTCTTCACGCTACGGCGGAAGGACCCAGGATTATAGGAAGGAGGGAACACGTGCGCCGGCAAACTATTCCAAAGCTTGATGGTGCGGCAAATAAAAGAATTGGCGAACCTATTGGTTCGGGCCGAGATGGTTTTAACCATCAAGCTGTGGCTTCGGTTGCCGGCACGCGTGGTTCTGCTGAGGAAAGGAGAGGAGGGGATCAGATTAAACAACTCTTCAGAGCATTCGCCATGATACAGACGGTAGAACACGCTTAGAGAAGCGACATCCCTCCGCAATTGTAGCGACTCCAAGTTGCTCGTTACGTCTGCATCATCCACAATGCGGATGGCCCGCCGCTGCAATCCATCCAAGGCATCGAGCAAGTATTGGGCGGAACCGTCCCAGAGGTGCGAACAGTATTCCATACCCGGCCGTACCTGTGCTTTATACAAGCGGAAGATTTGACCGGGCGTGAAGAACCGACGCACCTTGTTCAGGATTCCAACCCTGCGTGATGTGGCAGATATAACGCCTTCGATGTGATTCCTTGGATTCAGATCACAGCGGATATCCATACCAAGGATATTCAGGTCATTCCGCATTAAGAGTGGAACACCCTGAAGATTGGGGAGAGGAGAAAACGGGGATCTTTTGCACGTGAACGCACACACCTGTGTTTTCTTGGCATTGAACTCAACCAGGTTCATGGAACCCCACGTGGAAATGAGATCCAGAGTCCGGTTGAGCCCAATGACAAGATCATTGCGCCTCCTCACAGTGTCCACCCGCAAACCAGGGGGCTCATGGTAGTATCGCCCATGAACCGTGCTGTCGTCTGCATAACAATGAATGTTGCCAAGCGATAACAAATCATTGATATGCAGAAGAAACAGGGTGGGCGACAGCACCGAGCCCTGTGGAACCCCGGCATTTACTGACATGAGCTTCGAAGCGTGCCCATCAACGACGACACGTATTCTACGCTCATGCAGAAAGCCAGAAATCCACGCACACAGGTTGTCGGGCAAACCATATGACGGAAGCTTGGAAAGGAGACCACGGTGCCAGACCCTATCAAAAGCCTTAGCTATGTCGAGGCTCACAGCTAGAGCCTCGCCATGCCTATCAATCGCCTCCCCCCAGCGATGCATGACGTACGCTAGAAGGTCACCCGTTGATCGGTTCTGACGAAATCCGTATTGTCTGTCGCCGATCAACGAGTGATTCTCCAGGTAGCGGGTCAAGTGCGAGTTTATTAGCCGCTCCATGACTTTGCATAGCACTGAGGTTATAGCGATTGGGCGGTAATTGGTAGGGTCTGTCCGATCACCTTTTTTGGGGATCGGTTGCACATTGGCCTCCCTCCAAGATTCAGGCACTATACCTGAGAGGTAGGACGCACGGTAGAGGCGTGTCAGTGCAGGAGACAACTCAGCTGCACATCTTCTCAATACCACCGCCGGTATACCGTCCGGACCACTGGCTTTCCGAACGTCGAGAGACCGCAGCTCACGCCGCACATCGCACTGTCTGATGCGAATATCAGGCATTGTGAATCCGCAATCAGACAGCGCCGGCGGCGGCTGTGAGCCACAGTCTTCGAGCCGGGAGTTAGCCGCAAAGAGATTTGCCAGTAGAGTGGCTTTCTCCTGCGGCTTGTGTGCCAGCGATCCATCTGGATACCTTAGCGGCGGCAGTGAGGGACGGCAGAAGTTAGACTGGACGGCCTTGGCCAGACTCCAATAAGCACGGCTGCTCGTCGGATGGTTGGCCAAAGCACGCCCAATCCTACATATCCGCGCGGCATCCGATCTAACATAGGCCTTCTTGCAGGCCTTGGCGGCACGGTTATAAGCTGCTTTGAGGGAATCAATATTAGGATCCTTCATTGCGCGACCCCTGATCCAAGCGCGATACGCCGCCTGTTTTTGTCCAACAGCATCGGCGCAAGCGCGATTAAACCAGGAGCGTCCACGGCCCTTACTAGCGACCTCAGAGGAAGGAATGTAATATTCCATTCCTAACCTGACCTCGCCAGCAATAGCGTCGGCACTCGCCGAAGGATCTTTTCCCTCGAAACAACGCTGCCGCCAAGGGATGGATGCGAAATATTCTCGCATACCATCCCAATCTGCCGACGAGTAATGCCAGACCCTTCGCTTAACCTGCACAGGACGTGGAGGTGAAGCGAAAGGTATTGACGTCCCAACCAGGCAGTGATCAGAAGTGCCCAGAGGGGCACTAACGGTCACTCGATACCCGGTCGGGTGACTCGTCAGCAGAAGGTCCAGCAGTGAAGGCGCATGACTCGCCACATCCGGGATCCTGGTAGGCTGGCTCACCAGTTGTGTCAAGTCATGTGTCAGAGCGAATGCATGGGCAGCTCTGCCAGCATGATCAGTCCTGGAGGATCCCAGCCACAACTCATGGTGCGCGTTGAAATCCCCCAAAACCACCATCTCCGCTGACGGAAACTGCACCTGCGCGTCATCCGCCGCCAGGCTGAGGTACCTGAACAGCCGAGTCGTCTCATCGTCCCCGTGGTGAGACCTGTAAAGGCACACGTAGATACGGCTCAAGGAGCCAAAATCCACGTGCACCCACAAAGTGGAAAAGGAAGGGTCCTCCATGCAGCGCAGACGGCGACAACAGACGTCCGATCGAACATACAAACATACCCCGGCCTTTGGCTTGAAGTTTTCATCAAGCGAATAGCCGGGGTACAGCAGGTATGAATTATCGTCCGGACGGCGAATCTGTGTCTCCGCCAAGAAGAGCAAAGCAGGCCGGGCCGTCTCAAGATGGTGGTGGACGGCATTGAGGTTGGTATGGAGTCCGCGGATGTTGGCGAACTCCATAGTGAAAGCGGTGGTGGGGTTGTGCACCGCTGTAGGACCTGCTTTCTTTGTAGGCACTGTCATGAAGGGGGATGGGATGCGTGAAGAAGCATCGGGAAGCCTGTAAATGGGCACTCAGTGGGCCGAACGGGCACCAGAACACGAGAGCCAGGAATAGGTGAACTGATCCGCCGGACGGAAGGGCCCCCGTACCCTCCCGGGATGGGCCGCCGGGACCCCACATCCGGTCACCAACCGGCACGACGGACCCACCCAAGATTATGCGCGGCATGGTGAGGCAGCCTCTCGAGGTGGTTAGTCTCGATTGGGCCCCTGTACTATACCGCGGGCGGCCAGCGGGTCAACCGTTTCTACAGGTCTCCCTGGCCGGCGGATCAATACGCCTTCCCCGACTGTGATCCGGAATTACCCACACGGAACAACCTCATACCCAATTACAGGCGCCCCGAGAAACCGGGAGAGCGTAGGCTGATCCCGTAACGCGGCCCCCTTGCGGGGGTCACTATGGCGGTCTTTTCGCCGTGAGCACGGTGGTCGCTACCCGGGCGGATGCAAGCATCCTACCACCACGGACTGTGTCACTCATTTGGCACTACCCAGGGGTCACGTGTAGGGAAACTAGAGTATGAGCCTACGGACGCGAGTGACATTAACCCCCAAAATAGTTATATAAACAAATCTTATTCTAACTATTAACTTGAAGTTAGCGGTCGGTATATTTTACTGCATTCGGTCAATAAAATGTAGGTATATATTGAATGTTGAAAAGGTTGGTATTCTATAAATTGTCGAAGGAGAAATCATCAACTTACTTTACTTATAAGCTTGAGTACCGATACTTTTTTTTAACTTACGACTTATGCCTAATCCCTACAATGATTTCTATGTAACAGCGTTACACGTAGTGTGGTTACACAAAGGGCACACCCGCGAAGTTCCCTTAAAATGACGGTTCCCGTCCAGGCCCCGTTTTTTCAACTTTTATCTAATGTGTTATCTTTTTGTCCAGGTCTTATTTTACGCTTATCACTGTTAAAAAACCCGCGCTTAATGAGGTAGCTATTGGAGGTAATCTACGTGACAAAAGCACAAAATACAAGTAAAAGTTTGTTTACAAGCTGAAATAAAATATAAACAATTATTGTTCCTTACGGTGACGTTTCAGGCGGAGAGCAGCCAGCACCAGGGCTCGGAGTACATCAGCAAGTCGTCCAGGATCCTGGTGCGCCTGCAGCGGTCAGTACTACATCACAATATATACAGTGATTTCAATTGAATTAAACTCTCTCTAGGAAGGAATAAAGGTCACAGCCGAAATTCATGTCGGCGCAACACGTTATTATACTGTGGTTAAGAAATGTTTTTTATGTTAACGAGACAATCCGCCCTCGCACCTGCAACTGCAAGTCGTGTAACCCAGGATCAGCAGTGGCACGTATCTTATGACACCGAGCGGTGAAGCTCGGCGAGTCTCAGGGAACACTAATCTGTCTTTTACCCGCATCAAAATTAATCATATAGAAATATAGAGTGGAGTTGGAAATATTAATTGTCCACTTCCCTCTATAGCACAATAATGTAACCTACTAAAGAGGTATTTAACTTCAAGTGTAGGGCCGTATACAACTAGAAAAGCCAGTTGAAAAGCACCACAGGCAAAAAATTTAATAAAAGGGTCCTATCATATGAGCTGGTTTTTAAATCAGTTCTTACGTCCTATGACGGCTGCCTGCCCGATATGAATCCTCTCTGCAGGACCTCATCCCAAATAATAATTACTCAAAGTTTTGCATGACCCAGGAATGGAACCCAAGATCTTCCACTCCCCTGTCTAAATACTATTCGATCAACGATAAACAAAACAGCTACTTTCTATTTTCTATAATGATGTCAAAAACAAAATAAAAATTAACTAAAGCTGTATACTGTATAAAATAGGGATGTGCCGGATCGTGAAAAATCGGGATCCGCTGATACAGATACGGATAATTAGCGTCGAAATCCGCGAATACGGATCATTAAATATTTATTCGATCGGTGTCGGCACGCGTGACCTTATTAAACCGAGTTTGCACGCTTACATCCAGTTTCTGAAAGGCTGATCAACGAAAAAATTACTACTACGCTGTCAAATCTCCTTGTTATTTATGTGCCGTTTGAATTGCTAATAGCAAAATTTACTACTTTGATTTGATCATGTCAATTGACAGAGCTGTTACAGAATCACATGTCAAATGCTATTTTGAGTTTCTGGAACGCTTATCACGCCGTGATCTTCCACAAAATTATTGTTAAAAAACTAAGTAATCTCAGTCCGTCGTTTCTTTCGAATAAAAGATCCGTTCAGGATCGGCCAAAAAGTAACGGATACGGATCTTTTTTACCCTCGGATCTCCGCGACTACGGATACGGATCCAAATAGGCGGCACATCTCTAATATAAACGAAAATGTTACGTTTCTAGATAAGATTAGCGGTTCAAGTAGTTTATAGAAATCGGCCGTTACAGACCTAAAATTATAGGAACATAGTACTAGTGAATGAATACAATATGTGAACGTAAAAAGAATCGCGTGACAATCTACCTTCTTCAGGAGGAACATCGTAACTGACGTTTACAACTTTTTACTAGCGAAGCTTCTTTCTTTATTATTAAAAAAAAAAAAAAATACTTATGGTATATCTGCTGTATTTTTTCTTAAAATAAAAACTGCGATAAGCTATTTGAGGGTCTGCAAAATAAGTAATTAATTGTAGCCGTCGCGCAGATGTGACTTCTAAAAATATCGATTATTACCAAAAACAAATTAATGCTAGTGATCGTAAATGGTTTCGATTTGCAAAATTTGCGATGACGACACACGTCTGTAAACATCTGATGTCATCAGCCTTTGAGTAGCACTAACATGTTCATGTCTGCAGACGTGTTACGTCATTTCACAGAATTGAGGTCTTACTACCGGGGCAAGAGTATTGAACAAGGCGTCTAGGTTTTGGCAGTTTATTTATTCAATATATTCATATATGTTTTTTTTAAAGAAATACGTTGTGGTTATATTATTTAAGAATACTTACACTAATTAAGAATAAACATTATTTGTGCGCCATAGACTCTGAATAATGTGAGATGGTTCCAAATTATGTCAAATAGCCTATTATGCCATTAATGCCATGCTTATTTTTCTAACTAAACACTGGAAGAATACCATACATATTTTAGAACTAATAAAATAAGAAAATAAGATAAACATATATATCGACGGCTCCCAAGAACAAAGTCGTATATGCAAAATGAAGCTTTTCAGTAGAGTGCTTTGAAAGTCTAAGTTAATTGTGAAAATCACAAGTTATAGTGAACAAAACATTATATTCTATAGGGTTCAGTAACAACTTTGAACTTAATGTGTGAAAATAGCACTAATTCGCACATGAATAAAACTAACGACTTTCAAAGCGCTCTACTGAAAAGTTAACATTTTGCATATACGACTTTGTTCTTGGGAGCCGTCGATATATAAGATAAACTTCTGAAATAAGATCCATCACTACGTGGGCTGGTTTTGAAACAAGGGTTCGGAGAATGCTCCTTGATAGTTTGGCAGAATCTTCTCAACAGGGCAGCTAATATTATATATTTAATATATGTATGTATGTATATTTATGTTAGGTACCACTATACTTTGTTTTTTCTTCATTTGTTATTTTATAATATTATGTATGTATCATGTTTATATATATTATTAGTCTTTATTATATTAATGTTTTGTCCACAACTTTCTCACGTTGTGTACACCTACCTTGTTTTGTGTCTGGACCACCCAAAGGTTGACTGGTAGAAAATGCCTTCGACATTAAGTCCGCCTTTATACTCATCTATACTAATATTATAAAGCTGAAGAGTTTGTTTGTTTGTTTGTTTGTTTGAACGCGCTAATCTCAGGAACTACTGGTGCGAATTGAAAAATTCTTTTTGTGTTGAATAGACCATTTATCGAGGAAGGCTATAGGCTATATAACATCACGATGCAACTATTAGGAGCGAAGAAATAATGGAAAATGTGAAAAATGCGGGGAAAATTATTCATCCTTGAGGGCTTCCATTGCGTGCGCTGCGAAAACGGTTCAAGATACCAAAAATATATGTATGAAAGAATTATTCCTCTTGAAATGATCTAAAAAAAAGTCCGCGACAGTATATGTCTATCTTTTAAAATAAACTCTCTAGAACCGTTTTTATGGTAATCAAATTTGGTCGAAATTAATGCATTATTTGTTAAGAGTTGTATCAACGTCATAATATTAATCTTTATACAAATAAATGTGTTGGATAGAGTGATTCAACGGGAAGGCTTTTATGTATGTACTTTTAGCCCGGAAAAACTTATTAACGCGGGCGAAGCCGTGGGCAAAAGCTAGTTGTATATAAAGTGTTAATAAATAAATAAATTAAAGAAAGTGGTCCTTGGAAAAATTACAGTCCGGCATTATTCACCCCTTGTCAGTGAATACCTTATCTATCATCCCCGGTTTCCAGCAGCTGCAGAGGGATCACATTGCCGTGTTCGCATAAAAAAGTGCTCAATCTCGGTCACATTGTTCTCCCTAAGGCTTCATATGTTATTAGTGTTTAAGGCGAACTCTATCATTCTCAGTTATGACGAGGCCGTGGACAGCATCAGACGCGAGATCGGTTTCCACCAGGAGACGGGTAACATGGGGGCGCTTGGCCGGCTCACCGTCGCCATAGTGTTGGTGCAGCTGGCCCGTGGCGACCCCGTTGCCGCCGAAAAAGCGTATAAGGTAAGACTGGGTTAAAGCATTTTTTTTAATTACATCGAATGACGAGACGAGCATGCCTGATGGTAAGCGATACGACGGCTCATGAACAGTAGAAATAACATACTGCACCTTGAGTTACAAAGTATTGTGTGGCATTCCACTGCGCTCGTCATCCCAAGACATAAGATGTTAAGTCTCATTATGTCCTGTAGTTACACTGGCTACAATGCCCGTCAAACCGAAACACAACAGTGCATGCACTCTGCTGCTTGGCAGTAGAAATACCCATTGCGGTGGTACATACCCAGACAAACTCTTACATGTGAGAGTCCTACCACCAGTGACATTGCATTTTACTCCAGAAGGTTCAAAAGGACAAAGATTTTTGTATGCGTGCTGGGCATCAAAATCTAACCGGGCTTAAACTATTAGGATGTCACAGGGGTAAAAATATAGATCTTGGATCCATTAAAGAAAATTTAGACCCCTCAATTTATGACTAAGTTTTTTGAAAACGTTAATTTTTAGGTGTTATTCAAGCAAAATAAAATAAAAAAAAACAATTCGGAGCTCTGTAAAATCATACTATTTAATGGAAAGGCCTAACTTTGTGAGTAGTATCTAAATATATAAAGTATCTTGGTTAGAATTTTAAGTCAGTTTTTGGACATGTCCTTTCGTTTGTCAGAAGTTCATGTAAGGGGTCGTTTCTCTTGTCAATCTGCAAGAAACGAGAGAAGCTACAAATTTATTTATTAGGTTTTCCTACAGACAACACTACGATTATAATAAATAAAAAATTGGCAAGTGACTATGCATAGAACTGCGCGTATAATGCAAAGTTCGGAGGGGCTCGTAACCTGATGGTCGTGATCAGCCGATCAAGAATACTAATTGTTATTAAAAGTCGAGTTTGTTAGTAGTTAAGAAAAATTTATATGTTATTGACTTTTGAAATTTGGAAGTTGTCTTTCGATAGAGATGGGACATTTATCCCGGACCTTCTAGAAAATTAAAAAAAAACTTCTCGGTTTTCCACTATTCTACGATAGGTTTGAAATTATACTATGGATAACTTGAACAATTTTCAATGGCTGCGCTACCGCCTCGGAACGTTTTTACCATATATTTCAATGGAGGCGCAACACGTGATGCTCAACAATGATGTAAGTCATGTTGTGTGTCACTGACAGTTACTTGGAGTCATGTTGAGCGAAACGTATGCGCTAATTGTTGTCTAATACAGGAGAATAGCAACGTAAAGCTAAGTTGTATAGAGCCTTTTAACCCGTCAAGCCCCGCTTATATATATAGATGTATGGAAAAACCCTATATATATGGACACCGGTGTCAGTCGCGGGCCTTGACAGATTAAAAGGTATGCGTTGAAAAAATTGTGGGCCAAAAAATTTAAAATAATCAAATATTTTGTAAGCATTCTGCCTTAAACGAGCGTCCCGAGGCACAGAACGCCATCAATCATTTCGCTCATTCACTCATCACCCGCTATATATTATTGATTGACATTATATTTTTTGTAGTTTCATTATTTTTATTTGAATGCATTAGCCTGTTAAAATGCTGAGCGCAATGAGAAACTCCACTAACTTATCGGTCCCGACACAATGTTACAGATCTTTTGGAAAACCGATTAGATTCTGGGCTCGAACCCCAAGTAAATTAAGCTTAGCGAACTAAGTGTATGACTCCTCTGCCCACCTCAACATGAACTTATATTTCATATGATATAAATGCACCTTCGTATTCATTTGGTGCGTTTAGATTTAAAACAATATACTACTGACACTTTTTTGAGATAACGTACCTACTTAGGGCTAGTAAACTACCATACCATACCAGCCCTGTATTATTTACTGCCCACTGCTGAACACGGGCCTCCTCTACTACTGAGAGGGTTTCGGCCTTAGTCCACCACGCTGGCCTAGTGCGGGTTGGCAGACTTCACATACCTTCGAAATTCTTATAAAGAAATTCTCAGGTATGTATGTTTCCTCATGATGTTTTCCTTCACCTTTAAAGCGAGCGATAAACCACAAAGAATACACACAAACTTTAATAACCCAATAAACTATCCCTCCCGCTAACTACGCGTTAGTAATAGGAATATACTAATGAAAATAACTCATCTCAGTAAGCTTGTCAAACTATATTCTGATTTTCCATTCTTACGGTGGATTCGACGGTAGTGGCCAAGTGTCGGCATTGCCCATTGTTTGCCTCAGGGTAAGCCCGTGTCTTGCATGAGGCAGGAAAAATTTATACGGAAGCTTACCTAGTCTATGTTTTAATTTCCGTCGTAACTTTAATTTCTTATGCAATCAGCGTCTTATTCCATAGTTGATTGGCTCAGCCCTCAGCGATTGATATTTTGTATGTAATATGTATAAAGCGAAATTAGAAAGCTCATGCGTAGAAAAAGACTTGCATATCAGTAATGTTCTGCAGTATGCGATTGATAAAAAAACTTTATGTTGTGACCTCGAAATCCATTTTTCTTTTTTAAATACTAGTGTCCTCCCTAGATTAACGTTGGAATAAAGGACATCTATCTTAAACAGACTTTTTAAAGCATTTAATGCAAAATGTTATTTACGTAGAATTAAATGTTAAAATAAATATTAATTTTTAATTAATGATCCCCTGATGTATTTATGACGTCACCACAATTATGGTGAGTGTGTGTGAAGGAGAATGCTATAGGTGGCCATGACGCTGTTGCATATTATTAATATCTATACTAATATTATAAAGCTGAAGAGTTTGTTTGTTTGAACGCGCTAATCTCAGGAACTACTGAACCGATTTAGAAAATTATTTCACTAATAGACAGCTACATTACTGCTGAGTGCTATAGGCTTTTTATCCCGGAAAAACTTTTTCACGCGGGCGGAGCCGCGATTATTTGCTCTCTCATTTTATAATTGTATAATGTTATCCTTATATCGCAAAAGATTTAATTATTGTGATGCTGTTGCATAAAAAACTGCCTATATTATTTTTGAGACAAGTCCTACGTGATTCATACAATCGCAATTCGCGTACACGCTGATGCGAGTGTTGTGTTGTCATATTTTTATTTTATCAGTAATTCATACTGCGACGTAGTTAATACGTATCATCGCATCTTAAGAAGCAAAGCTAAATGTTAATAGAATACTGTAAAGTGCATCAATCGAGTAAAAGTCGTTCGTCTAATGGCGAGTGTTACGACTGGCTATAAACTGTATAAATTCCACACCAATGTTGAAACTTCGCTCTTCCTACTGATATATTAGGTGTTAAGCCTCATAATACTAATAAATTACGTTGGCTAAAAGTTCTTCTGCTGGCTAAATATAAAATTTTAATTCAGCTGTGTAAGGGTATTGTCGGAGTTTTGTTCGAACAACGCCATCTATTGAAAATGTTCCGAATTGTCTCGAATTTACAATTGCCATTTAACAAGTAGTTCGGTTAGAGTTTTATAGAGACCACCAGTGGACGAACTTTAGCAACAATCTGATGCAAAAATACTCTAAATGTAGCGACAATATGTCTCATAATATTTCATGATACAAAATTAACTAAAGTAAGCTACAACTGAAGCTATTACTTAGTAGTCTGTAGACAGCTACAGGTCTCCTTACGGTTTTCTCATTCTTCCTTCCCATATAGGAAAAGGGAATGAGAGTAATATTCCTATTTCTATAATATAATATATTTTATAGGTCATTATTTTATATTACAAAACGTTCCGTAGCGGCGATATTAGTAACAATATTTAACGTAAAATACAATTCAAGTGTTCGCTTTCTTTATTAGTAACGAAGTATGAGCCGACAGGTTTTCCTAGGTCAACTAATACTTTTAGTTTTTTGTGTATCACAAAATTAAAGGATTTTATTGTAGCTCTTAATAATAGGATCATCGTATTAGACTAATTGTCTTGACGAGCACAGGAGGCGTGCATTATGCCTTTTTCTTTGTCTATTGTATTTCTTTAACTCCATTTATCAAACTAATGCCATCTTCAAGAGCGGGGAAGCAACTTCGGGTCTTCGTTCGCTCTTATATATATACACTCACGCCTGTAATCCCCGAAGGGGTAGGCAGAGGCGCAACTAGTGCACCCACTTTTCGCTGTCATTCCATCCCATGATGTGATAGGGGGCGAGCCTATCGCCATATTGGGCACAAATTCTAGACTCCGAGCTGATAATGAATAGAAAAACTCAATATCACTTTCTCCGACCCGGGAATCGAACCCGAGACCTCAGCATTGCAGTCGTACCATAATACAACTACGCCACCTAGGTCTCGTGTGTCGTAGTTGTTCGCTCTTACTCTATGTAAATTTCGAACTACCCCACATTCTAACCAATCAACGCCATCTCCAGGAGTGGGGCAACAACTGCGAGTCGTCGGAGATGCACACCATCGAGCAGTTACTCCAGGCGTTTGATGAGGAAGACCGGGAGCTGGCGAAGAAAGCGCTGACGTGCCCCTTCATCCGCAGCATGGATGTGGAGTATGCGCGGCTGGCGGCCTCCATCCCCCTGCCCGAGGCCATGGAGCCGATCATGAAAACCGGCGTCAGGGAGAACGCGGCGCCATCTTACGTCAGCCCAACTTCTTGTGTCACGGTTGGTATGGTTGTTTTTAAAGTAAAAAGCGTATATATCGCTCCTTTAGGATGCAAACGACACAATTCAAAAAATAGAAAATTGAGTTGTCAATTTTAAATGACTAAAAACTAATGCTTTATGTATAAAAATATAATACAAAAGGGACCGATATAACAGATTTGTCCTTTTCCTGCTTGAATATGGCCGTGTTTGCACTATTATTGTATTGAGAACTTCGTTTTAAGTAATTTTATGACGATGACGACGACCTCAATTTTCTGTCTTTTTGAATTGTGTCGTTTTCATCCTAAAGGTGCAATATATTTACGATTACGTTTTTACTGTAGTTGTAGGTAGGTGGTTATAGAATATAAAGATAATTGATGCTATAATAATGTTTATTTACTGTAAATACGACTCAATATATGACAGATAAGAATGGTATTCTAATAAAAGATTTGGATGTCTTAATTTTTAACTATGTTTTGCTCGCGGCTTTGCCCGCGTGAAAAGATTTTGTCTCATATACCATAAAAGTCCCGCTATATATTTTCCTGGGATAGAAGGAGTCTATGTTCTTTCTAAAGTGTCAAATTGTCTCCGTACCTAATTTCATCGAAATAAATTCATTAGATTTTGAGTATATCGGGTTCATACAGACAGATGCATCGAGAGGACTTTGTTTTATTATATACTAGCTTTTGCCCGCGGCTCCGCCCGCTTTAAAAAGTTTTTCCGGGATAAAAGTCCCGCTTTATATTTTCCCGGGATAAAAAGTAGCCTATGTGTTAATCCAGGACATGATCTACCCGTGTGCCAAATTTCATCGAAATCCGCTCAGTAGTTTTTGCGTGAAAGAGTAACAAACATCCATATATCCAGACATCCATACATACTTACAAACTTTCGCCTTTATAATATTAGTAGGAAAAGGAAGGTTTGTTTTTCATGTCATATGTGTCCCACTGCTGAACAAAGGCCTCCCCTTTTTTCTTCCAATTCCTACGATCTTCCGCTAACTCTTTCCAGTCTGGTTGGACTGCGTCTACGTCGTCTCTCCATCTCCATCTCCATCCAAGGAAGGATTAGTGTCTTAAAATCACATAGTGTAATTCATAAAGAAACATTAATACTAATATTATAAATGCGAAAGCTTGTAAAAATGTTTGGATATTTGAATGTTTAAATTAAACGCAGAAACTACTGAACGGATTTGGATGAAATTTGGCTCACAGGTAGATTATGTTTTGAATTTACACACAGTTTTTTATTCCAGTAATTTGCTGCCATGGGAAATAATGATAGACTGCCTCGGTGGCGTAGTTGTATTACAGTACGACTGCAAAGCTGAGGTCTCAGGTTCGATCCCCGGATCGGGCAAAGTGATATTAAGTTTTTCTATTCAGTATCAGCCCGGAGTCTGAAATTTGTGCCCGATATGGCAATAGGCTCGTCCCCTATCATATCATGGGACGGTATGACAGCGAAAAGTGGGTGCACTAGTTGCACCTCTGCCTACCCCTTCGGGGATAACAGGCGTGAGTGTATATGTATATGTAACTAGTAGTGCTCGTGGCTCCGCCCGCGTGAAAAAGTTTTTCCGGGACAAAAATATTTTCCCGGGATAAAAGTAGTCTATAGCACTCAGGAGTTACGTAGCTTCCTATTAGTGAAAGAATTTTCAAAATCGGTTCAGTAGTTCTTGAGATTAGCGCGTTCAAACAAACAAACAAACTCTTCAGCTTTATAATACTAGTATAGATGTATTTTTGCATACTTGTACCGCAGGACAAGTTCGAGGTAGAGATCGAGGAGTCTCCATACGAGCAGGTGACGTACAAGAAGCGGCAGCCGGAGCGCTCGTCCGAGCCCGACGACGAAGACGAGCTCTGCTAAGCGCACCCGCGCCCTACCACCGCTAGGGGGCACTGCTCTTGAGCGACGGGGTGAAGGGGGGGGGGGGGGCAGTGTCACCAACCGAACCTTTTGTAATAACGAGTAGCGTGTCATCCTTCTCGTACTGTACGTTTGTCTGCTCATCAAGTTTCGTATTAATTCGTAACTACGTTAAAGAAGCTACTTTGCATTGTCAATAGTGTGCATTATTGTCAATAGTGAACTGCAGTAAAATTTATTGGATGGTAAAATTTATGACAAAGTTTGCCATTTGTTTTTCGAAATTTAAAAAAATATAAATGTTATATGTTCGTCACTTATTGGTTCGCTGACTAATATATTTCTTTCGATAATGAATTGAGATTTCATCTCACTATTGTAATTAGTCAAAACGGTCATAATAGCGTACAATAGTGCTTGTCTGAACAAAGCCCACGGTTAGAATAGACTGCCTGACACTGTCCCCAAGGATGTGTCAACCCCAATAGACAAACGCTCAAGGTCCGTGTCGCGTTTTTAAGGCCCGTTTCTGTTAGCGTAACCGTTATTTTTTATCATATAAATGTGTTTTTTCGTACCTACTTTTATGTTTAGGGAACATGGAATAAATCATGAATTTAATGGTATGTTATCATGGCTGGATTGTTTGAAGACTTCCAGCTTAAGAAAGTGTCCGTATACATCGCTCGATGAGTATGAAACGCGACTTGCCATGAGAGTATGCGTGAAGACTAAGGGGGAAATGTAATGTGTTGCGGAAAAATTGTCACAAAAATACACTTCAGCGCCTCTATGCATTCCGTCTAAAATCAAATATGTACCTACATGGGTAGTTTTGTGACGCCGCAATAAATTTAAATGCGTTAGTTGGACCTCTTTTTCGACCTAGTGTAACGATAATAATGTTTAAAATAGTATTTAGTAACTTGAAACCAAATTATTTCAAAAGAAAGCAGGGGGCTAGGATGTTGAAAAAAAACACGATGCGTCTCCACTTCGTTTTATTGTGATTGGTTGAGAGACTGACGTATCGGTTTCTTGATCAATCACAAACATCAAAATACCGATACGTCAGTCTCTCAACCAATCACAATAAAACGAAGCGGAGAGGCAAAGTGTTTTTTTTTTACATCCCAGCCCCCCCGATCTACGAGAAAAATCAGCCGTTACAAGTATTTATTAAGCACTTGCATCGAGTCGCCATTCTATAGTCCCATTTTGTGGTTTTGACATTATTTTATTTTTATTATTATGTTGTGATATCGCGGGTTGACAATTTGCAGTTGATATAAGATTAGAAAGAAAAAATTATAAAATTTGGATCACACAGTTTTAATATCAATAAGTCTTGATACTGACCACAACATTTGATAGTGCAACAAGGCTGGTCAGCATTAATCTAACAATTTGTCGTTGGTCGACTATGGACTAAATGTCATTGGACTTGATGTCCAGTGTAGTGTGCCCTGTCAGAATAAAAAAACAGAGATTCATTGTCAACCCGCGACAGCCGACACATTGGGAAAATGCGAAAGTTCATTTTTTTTTAATTTATTCTTGTCCATGGATACAAGTCCTTCAGTCGGAACTTAATACTAATTAACCCCACTTTATTAGATTTTTTTTGCTAAACACTAAATCTTTTTCAAAAAAGACAATTAAATAACAGTGTTGCCAGCCGCGCGTTCGGAATTCCAATTCGAATATGAGAAATTTTACACAAGCAGGCGAACGAGAAATAATAATATTGTACTGTTAGAAACAGAAATGGTTTAGCTTAATATAAAAATATGTACCACAAAATTTTGCAAAAATATTTTCAGAAAGATATTAACCAATCGACAGGACGAGAGTCAATGATCAACTACCTCGATCTGTCAATCGCTCGGGGCTTTTTCACAGAAATATTTTTATTCTAACCGTACTTTATTACACTGTTTGGCAAAGGTTTGCATGTAAAGATTTCATGTTCCCTCATAATTTTAAACACATTCGTTTAATGGAACAAATCGATAAAGAGTGTAGATATAATCACTTGCTTTTAATACGTTATTACGCAATAGTGACGTCATTACTAGGTTACCAGAGCAAGTCAGGTTATATTTTGTAATATGACATACGACGGTTTTTACTGAGTGGTGATTTTATGTTATATCGCAACGCTTTTCACAAATAGGTGCTGTATATAAGGTAAAATAAAGTGATTATAAAGGTAAAAATATAAAATCTGAAAGGTCATATTGTCCCCTTTCCAAGATGCATTTCAGTTTCAAGTTATCAGACATTCAGTACTACCGGTACATGTCCAATCCTTTCTACGGGGATGTCCCACAGTGCGCATTGAGAACGCGCCATTACTCGCACCATTTTAGGAAAAATCAACTTGATAAAATTACCTCTATTTTAAAAACATTTTCCTATTTTTCATCATTACATTAAAAGGTAAGTGATTTGAACCCACACTCTGTAAGATTTTGGTCTATACCTACATTCCCAGTGTATAGTCAATTTTTAATCTGTGACAATTTGATATCGACGTGTAGGTTTGTGACGGGTGTGACTAGGGCTGCCATCGTCTAAATTGCCGACGCCGGATAAACACGGCAAAAATCCCGGACATTTGGGCGAAATATGGGTATTTCCCCGGACACCTCTGAAAAATATTTTGCCGTTCCTTCTTGAATGCGGGGAAATGCATGAAGTTTTAACTAAGATTTATTTCAATTTGTCGCTCATCTATAAAAAATCGATTTCCCCTGACAACAAAAGTGTCCGGGTTTTGCCCGCACAATTTTTAAAACCCCGGCCGGACGGCCCCCGGACGCCCTTCAAACTAGGACAAATCCGGGGAAATCCGGACGGATGGCAGCCCTAGGTGTGACTGAGCGAACCGGTCCGCGCGGCGCTCGTGTTGCCGGCGTATCCGTTACACATGTTATTTACCGGTATGTCCGGACACGTCCGAGTAATCACTGCAATGGTACAGATCGTCATTAAAGTATCTATAATCGTGCTTCTCGGTCTGACTACTTCATTTGCACTTAATAAATTCATTATGTCAAATGAGTGGGCCAAAAGGTGTTTGCTCGGACCTTTATTCTAGGATATTGTTTGGACACGCGGCACGGGACAATTGAGGAGAATTGACTCGTCAAGCCCCGCTACGGACGCCGGTGTCCGAGTACATAGGGTTTCCCCATACATCTATATATGTAAGCGGAGTTCGACGGGTTAAACGACAAATTGACTTTGTAAGGATCGCAAAGCAAATTCAATTCGGCTATTGCAAAACCGCGCAAAGCCAAGGTGCCACTATCTGGCATCTGGCTAAAGCGAAGATACGAATTATGAGTGCGCATATTCTATTGCACCGAAATGAGAAAATCCACTGCGCATTTCATATATCGCCATGCAGAATTGTAACAAAAATCAATTTTAGGTGTAAAATTTTATCGCGTCAATTCAGACAAAATAATATATGAAGCTGCTTCATAAGATGTTTTTCCTGAACATACCGCTATTTCGGCATTCATCCGGCTCATCCGGATAATTACAATTGAAACTTTAAACCACAGCGTCTTTAATTAATTATATTAAAAATCCAGTGTCGCGTGCCCCAGTCCCGAAAACACGTCAGCCTTTGCTTATTATGGCGACGTGGATGTTAAGTGGTATAATTATACAGAACTAGATAGACATTATCGAGCCAGTATATATTATAAGAAACTTGCCTGGAGTACTCATGCTATGCAGTAATTTCGAATCAAAACCGGCTTCCGTTATAATCCGTCAAATATTCAACTGATGATTTTTTCAATATGTGAATAAATAGTGCTTATCTAGCATGTGTATTCCAGGCTTTATAGCAGATGACACGCACGGGTACTCCCAGTAAACCTTATCTATATATTTAATGCACGATTTCTGTTGCAATAAGTAACTCAACTTAATATCACTTTGAATATAAACTTTAAGTACGTTACATTGACTCGTCAAGCCCCGCGACGGACACCGGTGTTCATATATATATAGGGATTTCCCACACATCTATGTATATAATCGGGCTTGAAGGGTTAATCCAGAATAGGTTGTTATAAGAACCTAGTGCTTATGATAACTGCTTTTAATATTAAGAAAATGATCTCGCGATTTTATTACTCCTTTTATACGACAGACTAATGTCGAATTGGTTCGCAAATAAATTACTTGTAGTTAGGGCTGTCGCAGCACTGTCGTTCAGCTTTCCGACTAATTTTATTGCTATCTGTGATCAGTGTCATTTTCCATTATATTCGTATCCTCTCGTCTGATGGATTAAAGAACTTTCTTGTACAATAGAAGGACAGCGACCATTACAGGGCGTAATGGCTGCGTTTTACGCAGTTTTGCAATGTGTTGCTGGAATAAGCGCAACGCGAGTCTGTAGCGATCTATGTGTTATGTTACCTCGTTTCGAGAGTCTGCATCAAACGCGCGACTAAAAATCGGGTTGCGTTTAAAATCGCTATGCGCGCTAACTCTGAGATTTTAGTCTGTTGCATATTAGGGTAAATCTAACAATTAGAGCCAATAAGTGGCATCCGCTTTCCTTCACTTAAATATAAAATAAATTGTCATTTTCATTCATGTTTTTCGCGCATTAAAATCGTCCTCAAATTTAATTAAGTTTTAATTATTTGATTTAGCAATTTTTGAAAGGATTCAAGTTTTGTAATAAAATAGTATATTATTGTGTTAGCCAGTATGTTTTTGTTATATTTTAAGTTGTTAATGACCTTGGTTAAATTAGTTATTGTATTTAAAATATAGTTTTAAATTTATTTAAAGTGTATTTTTTTGTGTATTATACGATATTTTATCTATTTTTTCTCGTTTTGTTATCCAGTATAATTGGACCTGTGACGCCAAAATATTAAAAGGTTTTTTGGTAAAATTTTAAACAATTTGTTTTTGCGAACTAGGATCTTTTTGCAAAATAGGAAATACATTACTAGAACCTTTTCGAGCACTCATTTTGGCATTACTAGGCCTAATTATTTTAGTATTTTCTAAAATAATAGATTGCTCATTAAAATTATTTTGATGTTCTATATTTTATGTTATAAATAAATCTAAATTAAGCTAGAAGTATAACTTCTGAATTAGTTTTTTTTATAAAGTCTTGTGTTAAAAACGGCCATAGTTGATTTATTAAATAAAATATATAGGTTTTATCGAATCAGAGGGCGTTAATTTAAATAAGTATTTAACTTTTGATGGTTAAGATTTCGTATAGTGAGATGATTAATTGCCTTAGGGGGTATGCAGCGTGCATAAGCGATACTTATCACCAATAAACTTATGTCGTATATACTGTTGTTTTATTTCACTATATATTTTACTCGTGGTATGTTTGTCATATGTAAGAATCCGTCTGGGTGGGTACCAATGTCTATGTCTATTTCTATCGCCAAGCGGCAGTGTGCATGCATTGTTGTGTTTCGGTTTGAAGGACATTGTAGCCAGTGTAACTACAGCACATAATGAGACTTAACATCTTCTGTCTCAGGATGACGAGCGTAGTGAAATGCCACACAGTACTTTGTAAGTCAAGGTGCTGGATGGTGTTGCAGTAGCAACATGTACCTAAGCGATACGACCGCCCATGAACAGTAGTTCATGGGCGGTCGTATCGCTTAGGTACCATCAGGCGAAGCGCATGCTCATCTTGCCATTCAATGCCATAAAAATAATGTATATTTTGTTCAGACAAACGGACAGACAGACACGCCGCGCCCGGGGGCTAATTTTATAATATGTAAGGAAGGATATTAAAGGACATGTCCGAAAACGGGCTTTAAATTCTAACCAAGTTACTTTAAATACATTTGAATAGTGCGCCCAAAAACTAGATCTTTGCAATAAAATCGCATTGTTTTAAAGTCAATGTAATTTTATTTTGCATAAAACTACACTTAATACAAAATTTTGAGTTTTTCTATTTAGTATCAGCTCGGAGTCTGGAATTTGTGCCCGATATAGGCTCGCCCCCTATCACATCATGGGACGGAATAACGGCGAAAAGTGGGTGCACTAGTTGCGCCTCTGCCTACCCCTTCGGGGATAACAGGCGTGAGTGTATGTATAATACAAAAGTTTTAAAATAAATGGAGTGGTCTATGTACAAGTTTTTAATGGATCCAAGATCGATATTTTTGCCCCTTTAGATGTTCCATTAGTTTGAGCCTTGTTAGATTTTGAGGCACAGCACCCATACAAAAAGCAGACATCTCCTTTACGTCAAAGTAAAAAAATAAGCGAAAAAACCAGCGGTGTGGTTCACAACATTTATTACATGAAGAGGATTAAATTATTATTCTAGTTTATAATTATTGTTATGAGTAATTGTAATGTTTTTAAAACATTTATAATTATTGAATGAGAGCCACATAATGTGGAATACAATTAAAATTAGTCATGCTGTCTTAGAACATCTAGGAAGTTCCTGAATATAGTGACATTTTCTGTGAAGTCAATATTAGTGCCTGATGTTGTTTGGGTAGCACAACTATGTTGGTCTCCACCAATAGTACCTACTTCGTACGGTGTACTCTTTAAACACAATCATTATAATATTATTCGTCACATAACATATATGTAAGTATTGAACCAGTAATATAGGTACATAATGAAATACAATTAAAATTAGTTTTAATTACAATTAATTTTGTTTCTGTTATGTAAAATTCTATGTGTTGTTGGTTATACAATAAAGAGTAACATTATTATTAGTTCGATTTTTTGATACAGACAGATCTTCATACCCTAAATAAAGAGGCCTCGACGTGTTTTGTTTTCTGATATGACGAAAGTGTCTATTATAACTACACGTTTGCATATTTCTGTATACAGTTTAAGTATGATCTTTATTGTTGTTATTATGATGTAAAGACAACAAATCAAGAATCGCCGGGATCGGAAAGGTGGCTGGGTGGCAAACTTGTATCTGGAAGTGTATTTTGGGACGCGTCTTGCTGTTGCAGAGTTCCAGGTTCATTAAGTCCGTAAGGAGCTCATCTTCGGGGTCTAAGGACAAACAAGTTGTAACACTTAAATTCAGAACAGAAAGACCATATTTCTGACGAAGAGTGCGAGCCACGGTGTGAGTAGTGGGAAGGTGTAAAAAGTAGATAAAGCTAGATGTTTCAAGATGTTTGGCATATTGCATGCGGCTTGCAACTCTACGTTTTGGATAATATTACTACGTTGCTAATAGGAGATAACAAACCATCATGCGGTCGACACTCGTCTAAGGAAAAATCAAATGTTATTAAATTACAAAGAATAGCTAAAGCATGTTCCAATGCATAATAAATTTATATTTCAATATAACGGTTTGTAGGACCTATAATATACGTATATACATATACACTCACGCCTGTTATCCCCCAAGGGGTAGGCAGAGGCGCAACTAGTGCACCCACTTTTCGCCATTATTCCGTCCCATGATGTGATAGGGGGCAAGCCTATCGCCATATCGGGCACAAATTCCAGACTCCGAGCTGATACTGAATAGAAAAACTCAATATCACTTTGCCCGACCCGGGGATCGAACCCGAGACCTCAGCTTTGCAGTCGTATTGTAATACAACGAAGCCACCGAGGCAGTCCTATAATATGAATTGGCTTATTATCAAAATTCAAATAGGTTGGCCCTTTGTATGAAGCTGATCAAACAGTCTTACCCAAAAGCTTCTCAGTTATGTCTTCAGATGTATCGATAAACGGGCCTGCAGATGTGCTGGGATGTGATTCGGCAGAGGGGCCGGTGGATGTTCCAGCAGATGCGCTGGGATACGTGGCGGCTGACGTGCTAGATGATGTACTTGGATATATGTCGCCATATGTATTCGGATATATGCCGCCAGATGTACTCGGATATAGGCTGCCAGATATACTCGAATAAGTATATGTCACCAGATGTGCTCGGATATATGACCGGAGATGTACTCGGATAGATGTTGATGGATGTACTGGGATACATGCCAGCAGACTCGGTCGGATATATGCCGGCAGGTTTGGTTGCAGGCTTGGAATAGATGCTGGTAGATGTGCCGAGTGCTTCAGTGTTCGCCAGCTTAGCCATTTTGGGCGCCGGGGGGACACTTTCATGCACACTTCCTGAAAGAGAAAATATTGCTATTACAAACTACTTGACAAGTGCCCACTAAAATGTTCGTATTCACATTGACTCAGATCATTTCTATTAAAAATCTTTTAAGCTTTTTACAAAATTCTTTCGTGTGACGGAATCACGTGAGCCAATGTTTCTTTCGCACGTGCTGATGGTTTATGTTCATATATTTAGTTACAATATGTTTAGTACGGTATAATCAACAACGGCGCGGCGTCGTAGTATTTGAAGTCTGCAATTTTCTTGGCGATGGTTTCGATGAAGATTGCACGGAGTATAGCCCCTCTCCCTTTTCCTTGGTACTTGTATGGTATAAGTCTCTAGAAACCTTATTTACCTGAAAGAGTGACTTTGTTTAGTACATGCTACAGCGATATCGGTTTATAACTAAGTAAATACAAAATAAAAAATATTGCACGACACACACATTTGATATACTTACCGTACATCCGTGTAAGCGAATCGAAACAGTATTTGTTACGTTTAACAAAGAATCATACAAAATATCGCTTATATAAACTACGTACTAAACTAACATATTAGATTAAATGTATGGAGAAGTAAGAAACGCATTGGTGTAATCTGTTTAATTCGATACATTTGGTTTTAGAAAATACGGCTTACGGCACATCGACATATTTTAAAATAACAAAGTATATCTCGATTTTACATACTCGGCTATCAATTTATACTTACGAAGAGGAACGAGTGACTGCAGCGACATCTCCAATTGGCAGGTATTATATTTTTACCTCATTTATTATATACTTACGATAAGTTCAGCTTTCATCGAATTTCAAGTTACATAGTATAACCACAACACCGATTTATAATATTAGGCGTATCATAGACTATTTTAACGATAAAATGTACAATACAAATAAGACGACACGTAAAATAGCGAAATAACATGAGTTAAGAACTTAATTATACCCGAGTATATCTAAACGGAGTAGGAAAGGGGAGGTGGTATGGGATCTGTTACCTTCGTCGAATACTTCGGGCCTTTGCCGCGTCCACCACGCAGGTGGTTCGTAGTTACCGTGAGGTGCGCCTTCCCTGAAGTATCTGGATGACGAGCATAATCGTTTGATTTTTGTGGACATGATCGTTCTGCAAATTTACCCGCCGTTTTGGTTGTGGTGCATCTCTACCTTTTACACGTCGGATATTCGGATGTGCTCCCGATTCTTCTGCTCTTGATGGATTGTTCGTTTTTGAAATCTGCAAAACGTGGACCTTTTATAGCGGTTTTACTAGTATTCTCGTGATTTTATGAAATAATGATTATTTAAATACCGAAATTTTCACAAATCCGTTCATTAGTAGTCCCGAAAATATCCAAGCTAATAATCAGTAGCTGGCAACACTAATAGAACACTGTCCGACAAAAATGAAATGAAATGTCACTGTCAAAGAGAATATAAACACTACGTGTCACTGTCATCACTATTGAGCATCAATTTAATTCGTATTCTCAAATACGATTGATGAAAGAAAAATTACACTTACGAAATTTAATATCTATCTCGTTTTCAAGACTAATTCACTGTCCTATTTGTTTCCGAATCAATCAAATTGACTCACTTTTCGAACGAACAAGATTTACTTCATGATGAAGTTTTAGCAGTCAGTAGGGTGATTAACTAGGGTTGGACTACGACGCTATCACAGCGCATGGCTACAGAGCGAATGCATAGGGAGCCTGGGCATTTCCCCGCCCTCAATGTATTGATCTAGGTTTCATTTGCAAGAGCGCCATCTGTGACTAGGGTTTACGGGTAGGCCACGCCCAATTCCCTGAACCCAACGTAGAGTTACTGATAGCAATACAGTGACTATTCAAGGAAACAGAAAACATTATTACAGTTTTTTTAGAAATATTATTAATATAGTGGCCTTAAAAACAGTCAATATAAATATGTTTTATTAATTAATAAACATATTAATATTGACTGATTCTCGATTCTTATTCGAATGATCGCCTGCTTTACCATGGATGTTGCCATTTTCTAAAGAATATTCTTCTTCATACTAATGAATTGGAAATATCCTCGCTATATCCATTGGACCACTTCAAAAGTAGTCGAAATTAACCATTTACCAAGTGAATCACTTGTTTTGGCGGCTTAATGACAAATATCCCCAAGATGCGGGAGTCGAACACGTAGCTCATCGTATCTCCTACATATTATGCCGGAGGGTCCCTGCTGCGTTATTTTCTTTGTGTAGGATAGCCGGTATGAATTAGCCATACTTCTTACATACTCGTTTATGTGTAGTGGCATGAAACTCTTGGTATAACATTATACTTACCTATTTAAAAAAAACGAAGATAATTCTTGTTTCTATTTGAGTGACATTATCTACCTATTACTTCTGATTTCAGTGTGTTACGTGTAACTTAATATTATACATAAACCTGCAATCCCAAAATTCATACTTGATACCAGCCCTGTATTATACACTGCCTACTGCTGACCACGGGCCTCCTCTACTGAGAGGGTTCAGGCCTTAGTCCACCACGCTGGCCTAGTGCGGGCTGGCAAACTTCACATACCTTCGAAATTCTTATAGAGAACTTCTTAGGTATGCAGGTTTCCTCACGATGTTTTCCTTCACCGTTAAAGCGAACGATATTTGATAAATAATACACACATAACTTCGAAAAGTCAAAGGTGTGTGCTTTAGGTTTGAACCTCCGGACATAGTCTCGGCAGACCATTCCATTCCCAACTAGGCTATCGGCTATGCTATCTAAATTCATACTTAGTGCTTAATAATTCTTTGTTTAATTTACTTACTCTGAATACGAACACATCTACTGTACCTATCGACGGTGCAAAGCAATACGTGCTTAGTGTTTAGGTATTAGGATTGAAATTCGCGTGTCATTTTAATTAGAACGTATTGACGTCACGAGAAGTGCAAAGGGGCTGATACACATCGAACTGGAGCGATGTCGCAGAGGTAGTAGGTAAGTAGTTTCGCCCGATGCATTCTTGAATTTTCTTCTAGGTCAATTACACACAATAAAAATAATGTTATCTTTAATCCACGCTTTAGACTCCAAGCTTACTATTTTGTTAACCTCTGTTTCGCTGCACTATGTCCCTTACGTTCAAACTTATATTAATAAAGCTGCGCCCTTGTGCGCAGCGTCGTTCCAATATGTGAGCTCTTCAAGTGGTCGCCCACGATGACTTGTAGCAGCGATGCTGCCGCCAGTCTCATACTCATGCTTTTGTATCGATTATCGCTCGTCAGTCACGTTTACAACGCGCGTTGGAAGCGAAACAAACGTGCAATAGGATCGCTTTTGTGTAGATAGAAATGCGCAAAAGTAATCCGTAAAAGCAGCCACAAAGACAATGTGATTAATATTGCTTCGTTGGGGGCCATCTTACAACTGTAACGTAAAGATCGATTTGCATTGTCACAGCTGCGCGTTTCATCGCGCTTGTATCGCTCCTGAAGCACGACAGCATTGCGTTCTTAGCGGTAAACAGTCGCGGACGTGGCCATAGGTGGACTGCCAGCGATAGCATCGCGATTCGCGAGTCTATCGCGGCTGTTTTGCTATTACATAGTGAATAATGCATTCTTAAATTGGATCCGTTCTCTGAAATTGTATTTGAATTTGAATTGAATTTTGGCCTTCTATATTAATATTATAAAGAGGAAAGACTAGATGTTTTGTTTGTTTCTTTTTTTGTAATGGGTAAACTCAAAAACTACTGTACAAATTTTTAAAATCTTTCACCGATATAAAGCTACACTATCATCGATTAACATAAGCTACTTTTTATCCTGGAAAAACATTTTCACACGGGTGGTACCGCGGAAAAACACATTAATGTACCCACCTCTCTTTCCTCACTTGTTACTGCGAAAAAAAGGTAGACGGTCCTTTAAAATTCGTTATACTTAGAGTTTGCACATAGTATCTTTGGAATTTTATTAAACATAATATGAGATTACCGCTACGCACACGGTTACTTGCACTGTGACGAAATATCGAAGATTTTACATTGCTATGACTCACCTTTTGCTTTAGTCGAGACATGGAAACACGTCTTTGAGGGCAGAGAAACAACCATTAAATGACAGTAATAATTGAATACCCCTGTCTAGGAAAGCATAACCATCGTGTAGTTCTTATTGTTAATGTATAAGGATATTAATAAATCGCGTGGCTGGATATATATCGCTATTGACGAAACTCGCGTGTCAATTTCAGTGCGCGACATACCTTTTTACTGATTACCAAATCGCACCTTTAGGATGAAAACGACACATTTCAAAAAGATAGAAAATTGGGTTAGTGTCATAAGATTACTCAAAATGAAGTACTCAATATAACAATAGTTCAAACACAGCCATATTCAAACAGGAAAAGGACAAAACTGTTATAAAGTCCCTTTTTATTATATTTTTATAAATAAGGGACTAGTTTTTAGTCATTAAAAATGTCAACTCAATTTTCTATATTTTGAATTGTGTCGCTTTCGTCCTAAAGGTGCGAAATATTCCACACGAATATTTTTATATTGTTCACGACAGATGAAAAAAACCTGATAGTTTTGCAGATCGCCGCAGTATTTTTAATTGTTTGCTCTCAAACTTTATTTAACACTTGTGGATTAGGTACGCCTAACCATGTAGGTAACCTAAATGGTGGTTAGTATTCATGGGGTGAAGAAATTGTTATTTTAATAGGGTGACACTGCTAATGACTCGAAGAAAGTCAACGTAATAAAATGGACAAGTCAATCCAATCGACTTTTGAGGAACGCGCAGACAATGCCAACTTGTTGATACAACCGTCAGTCTGATACGAGTTCCTCAGCAACAAGTTGACAACATCTGCGTTACGCCTATAGTTTTACATAACGTGTAATTAATCAATTCAGACAATAATTTTTATCGCTATCCAGTGAACAGTATAGGTCCTATTTTAACTCCTGAAACGTCGTTAATTTCGTATGCTAGAGTGGCAGAGAAATAAGTTAGATTTTTATTCATGGAAGGGTTTTGGTCCCCCACAATAAGATTAAAATATGGGATGTACGCATCTGCCAGGAACACGGACAGGCGAGCACTGAAACAAAATTACCCGTTGTGCATTGTTTGCAGGCCAACTTAAAGTTAACGGTGTAATTAATTAGTCAACCCAAGAAGTAGGTACGGTTCGAGAAATTCCATGAATCTAAAAATGCTCTATGAAACAGTTGATTACAGTTGGATTTCACACATTTTTTTATGCTACTAATCCTCCCTAATGTAAAATCTGATTTCACTTCGTCGTAGGTCGTCAAAGCATCTGCGATTCTGCTGGCAGCGTAGGTGTTGAAGAGCGGTGTAGATCGCGTGCCATTTGGAGATCAGTGACTATCGTCCTCTTCTACTTACCTCGTTGAAGACATGAGACGAGCATGTTTTCTCCCGAGGGTAAGAACAATAGCAGCTCACACTTTGCCTGTGAGACAGGTGAGTTTCATACTCATAATATGCAAATACATGATAAGAATAATATTCAACTGTAAGATCATCAGATCTTACATATCACTGTTCGGTAGAAGATAATGCGGTGGTACCTCTCGAGAACTTTCGCATACAAAAATCTTACCAATTATAACATCATCTTCTATAATGGACAACCATGAGATGTTTAGGGATAGTTTCACGAGTGTCCACAAAATTTTGTTAGAAAATTATCGTATTAAAAAGCTAATGTAGTTAGTACTCATTTTAGATTTTGAACAAAGCTTATGGTCTGACTTTTACATTTATGTGGCGAGTATTTATCAGCAAACAATGATGTCAGCTTAGTCTTATAATGTAATAACGCTCCTCGCAAACTATTCATCTGTCGAAATTTTAAATCTCGGCGGATAAAATGTTACCTACATGGAGCACATTACCTTTCCCTATGTCGCAATACATATCCTCCTTTCCGTAGTATTATAATGCTCTTTGTATCCTCCTCTGTCGAATGCATCGGGAATGAAAAAGACAGTGCATCCGATGTCCGATGCCGTATTGATTTATAGGATCCCTAGCAACCGTCTAGACAGCTTAGCAACCCTCACTTCGAGCTAAAAATAGATTCACCTCATGTACTTGCTTTTGTTTTGCTATGAATTTATTTATTCGATTATAGCTTTGGTTTGGACAGACCTTTTCTTTATCTCAACTGGTTGTTTAATGTGTTTCAGAGTATGTTTTGTAATATATTATGATAACTTTATATTACAAACTAAGCTTTATAAAATAAATTAAAAGTAGAAAAATGCTTTAGAAACATGCTTTTTGTATTCTCAGGAAACCTTTTCATTTGATATCCATATTATGGACGTGCACAAAAAATTACTAATCCATCATTTTCGGCCGTCCGCCATATTGGATTTAGAATGACGTCACTTAGCTAGCAATGGTCACCCAAACTAAATATGTAGGAAATTTTCAATAAAATCGCTTGAGAGTGACTGCTTCAAAATTGACTTGCAAAATTCCATCCGAACAAAAAAGGTTACATACAAGCTTACACTGTAAGTTAAATAAAAGCTAGTAATAAAATATTTGGCTTCTAGATTGGTATTGAAGGGCAAATGTCAGTTAAGAAAATATATTTATATGTAATTGAATTCAAAGGAATGAAATGACGATATTATGTATACGATAAATTTAAAAGACAAGTTCATCAGCAAGTCATGAAAGGTATTTTTCAGTCCCGTGAGGAGTAAAATGAATAAAGGAATTTTTGGGAATTTTTGAATCGCAGAAAATGACACGTGTATAAAAGTTATAGAAATCGGAGTGTGCATCCAGTATAAGGGTAAATTATGGCATGGAAATATTGTAGGGATACTTATAACTTGCTACGTTTCCCACAAAGAATCAATTCATTCAGTCATTTAAAACCTTTTTGCTTGTCGGGTGCTTAGAACGTCATCAGTGTAATTTTTATGGAAAAAAATATACACAACTATTATTAAGGCACACATATCAATGCTTCACTCTCTACAAAATGCAATTAGACAAATAATTAAATTGACGGCAAATTGTATAACAATACCATGGTTAGGTATTTTGCAAATTGCCTCATCTGTTCCCAGATGCTGTCAGTTTTAAGTGCCGAAGTAAATCGTCGAATAGGTACTACTCCTGCTTCTATCTTTGTAGAAACGATGCCACTCATTATTATATGTTTTCTGATCTGAGACATTTAATGCGGCAGGTCAGACCATGTGTGCTGCCATCACCTAAATTGCCGACCGGATAAACATGACAAAAATCCCGGACATTTGGGCGAAATATGGATTTTTCCCCGGACACCTCCGAAAAAATATTTTGCGGTGCCTTCTTGAATGCGGGTTATTGTAAATGAATTTGTAACTAAGATTTTACTTCAATTTATCGTTTATCTATAAAAATATGGATTTCCCCTGACAACAAAAGTGTTCGGGTTATTCCCGGACACTTTTTAAAGCCCCTGCCGGACGGCCCCCGGACGCCCTTCAAACTAGGACAAATCCGGGGAATTCCGGACGGATGGCAGCCCTATGTATAATGGACCCGTCTGATAATTAGGCACTGACTCCAAAATTGGTTACCAGTATACTGCCAGTATTAATGCTATCGTATATTTATTCATTATTAAAATATTTTTCGTTTTTTTTGTATTTTTAGTCGTATTTGAAGGCGGTTAAAATTGTGTTTTAAAACCGTTTTATAGTGAGATAGCAACAGTAATTTACATTGTCGCCAACATCACGCTATCAGCCATCATAGTTCTATAAGTTGAGGCTATGGAGGGTAGTAGTATGGAGGACCATCTTGTGTGGGGGATTAATCGAAAAAGTGTCCACTTGTAAACAGCAAATTATGATTCGAACACTAGTGCGCAGCGTTAGTGTAAGAAGTGGAAGTGATATGAACTGTTGTCGATACAGCTTTATTATAATGACTTTATTGTTGTTAATACAAAAAGAAAAAATATAGAAGCAAATTTAATTTAGTATCTCTCTAATAGTTTGTGGCGCCCTATTTAAAATTCTTCCACTTGCTACTATAGTGCTTGCACTTGCTCCCTTTTAACGGACACTTTTTAATACACTGTGATGGTCCACTTTACTTCTACGCTCCATAGTTGAGACGTACTCTAGTAGCACATTTCAGTACTTACCAATTTCATAGGTAAAAGTAAATAGCGTAAGTACAGACTGTTAAGCCAAGCAATTTTATTATAAAACTACCTTTCTGTCCGCAGGTCCTCCAGCGGTCCTCCAGCGCAGAAGCTTAAGAATTGAATTCTAACCAAAGTTTTAAAGTACTACCTAGATTGCAAATATCTTAAATTTTTATTCCAATATCTGATTTTAATGAAACAAAGTCTTTATTCTTCTCCCAATTATACTCTGTCCACCTGTGAAAAGAGACAGAAAAACACACAGAAAGACAGAAAAGAATTAAAAAAATCGCTGAGTTCTTTAGTCACATCCCTTGCTTTTTTATTGTTTTTTTCTACATGTACTAACACACCCGGTTATTTTGTTTTATTATATGAACTTCAGTGACGATAAGCATGCTCTTAAAAGTATGATAATAACAGTGAGCGAAACGGGCGCGCTGTGACAAAGCAACAAGTTCCATCGTCATTTAAAAAAAAATGTTTTAAGTTTAAAATATTGAGTTGTCATAGGTCCTTGATAAGCATGCCAAATTTCAATTTAATCCGACGTTTTGAAGGGGATCAAAATCATGTTCAAAGTTTCCGTTACATACATACATACATACATACATACATACATACATACGTCTGAAGCTAAGAAATAAAATAAGAAAGCGTGTTTAAAAATAGCAAAGTGCAGGGATTACCAATGTCATGAAATAATAGTCACTGGTCATAAACGGTACCGTTTTTATTGATGCTCCTTTAAATTGATTATATATTTGATTATTCATAATATTTATATAGGTTATAATATGATCGAGATAAACGGGTATATTGATGTTGAATAAATAGACACATAATATTCATATATGGACAACTAACTTTAAAACATGTTATTAATACGAAGCCGGCATATTATTGCCAAGGCAAAATATTACAGAATAATTATTAATATTGTTGTTGCTGTTAGCTTATTTTAACATGCCATCCCCAGGCCTAGGGTTAAGGTCACAAAACTCCCAGGTCTCTGGGGGTATGATCGCGGACCTCGGGGTGAGATCAGGGAGGAAATGACCTCCTCCCGTCGGCAGATTTTAACCTCATCCAGATCTAAAAAAAAAATCCCTTTTTGTTCTCTTTAGGGTCGTACAACGGTCGAGAATGAGCGTCGTCGAGCCCAAAGGTCCAAAATTGGCAGACGAATCAGGGCGATCTAGGGTGTCGCCTCAGTCACCGCCTGTCAGCGGGATATCCTCCACAAGATTAGGCTCTGAAGCTCCCTTCTCGGCATAGAGAGAAGTCACAGAAGAAAGCTACAGGTTGCCAAGCCGAGTCTCCAACCGGCGTAATGTGATGACACCAAGGGAGACAGGGTCCACTCGGCCTCGACCAGAGCCCGCCGTCTCACTCCCATGCAGAACATTTTTTTAAGAGTGAGCGCTGCGTAGTCCTGGTCGCGCCGTCATAAAGATGACAGCTGGCTGTCATGTCAAGTCCGGTAGAACTCACGTTATCACTTTACGTTCCATTGGCATCACGAGAGTTCTGTTTGTTAGCCATTTTAGTTCGCTGTGCTGCTGGTGAGGTTGCTTTAACATCGACAAAATAGCGCACAAAAATGGAAATCCGTCACAATCGGGTAGATAACAAGTTTGTTATTATAACTGGCACGTCACGAACAGCGACAATACTCAAGATGAACAATGTCTGCACAGCACGGAAGCATTTGAACTGATTAGCGTTCCAGTTTGCAATGCACGAGTTTATGATGACTGCGAACCGCTGAGGCTGATGCTAACTCTGCAGAGACGGTGGAGACACCACCAGGAGGTACGTATGGTGTCCGTCGTCCTATCTGCGAGGTCGTTGCAACCCCTGTGTTGATGTCAGCATCTGAAATTGTTAGATAATTTACATGATACTTAGTTGAAACCTCATGCAGGCTGAAGTTATTTCTATAGCTTCTATAAAATTTCACAGGCTATGGTGAATAAAATGTAAGACTACTTTTATGATATGTACCTAGATACCATACCTGAAAAAGTAACTGCACTATGCTTAGTGTGTCAAAAGGTGCAGCAGAGCAGCTGTGACTCTTGTTCGTGCCGCTCACGAATTCAGCGGCGACTGTTGTACGACAAGTCTGAAATAAAAATACGTACCATGTCAATTCATACATTTCTAATAAAAAAAAAATTAAAGTTGTGGTAATGACAATATTATAAATTCTTTGCGAGGCCGGATCAGGCGCAAGTAATTTATTGCATTGCTTTTGTGCTCGTTGCACATGAGCGCTGATTGATGGATACTATCTTGCTGTCCGAGAATGTATATTGTGTAGTAGTGTCATAGAGTACGATTACCTACTTGATGAGACAACTTATAAATTGTGATTCGCAGTTTGTTGCGCCACAGAGCAAGCCATTACATGCAAGTTGTCTCCCACACTGCGCATGGTCGCGCCTGTGCAATGCACTACATTCACGCGCATACGTACGCACTAGTATTATAAGCAAACGCAATAAAATTTACACGGAGTTGTGGAGACTACCAGGTTAAGTTAGTTTTAAATCATTTAGTGAAATCATAATCTTATTTCTTTCATTCTGTTCGTGCGTGCTAGCTGCTTTGTATAATATGTTGCATATTATGTGCATAATGCACATGCGCGTAAGTTGCATCGTCCGCCATTTTGTAATGCGACGAGGATTCATCGATGCAATGACATTCCCACAAGAATAGAATGGTTCCGGTTCTAACAAATGCAGTTAAAAATAATTGACTAATTATTAAAGAAATCACAATCTTATTTGTCTGTATCACAATCTTGTTTGTATCTTAATTCGCTTTTGCACGAGGAGGCCAATTTATGCAAGTTGCGCCGCTGCACATGCACATGCGCACAAATAGCGTTGCCCGCCATTTCGAAACGTAGGTACTGAATATTGATCGACGCAATGACATTCAAAGGTACACCAAAATAAGATAAGGAATTATGACAGCGTAATTAAAGAAAGATTTACGAAGTATACCAAACATTCGCCATAGAAAGAAATAATGTAAAAAATTTAGAAGAAAAATGAAAAAAAGAAAAGTATCAAAAATATTTAAGTAACAAGCGCATTCCACATAAAATGGATATTAGAAAGTTTACCTTCATTAAACTCCGTTCGGCTGCTTAGCTGCTTCAGTATTATCGCTGTGGGTGACCGCCTCGCCGCCCCTACATGGGCCTCATCTCTTCTTCAGTTCTCGCGCACACGACTTAACGCGTCGGTTCCATAAATTGTTAAATTTCCGTCATGAACTGATTACAATTCATGACGAAAATTTAACAATTTCTTGACCAATATTATCGTTAGTGAGACGTCGGACTCTCGCGCGGGCTAGTGGGCAACAGATCGAGGGAGTCTGTGCATCACCGCGAGCCGTGATTTTATTGATCTAGGTTTCAAGTGGAACTAGCGACATCTACTTCTAGACTAGTCGATCGGGGTCCCACCCCATCGATGTTCATGCGAAAATCAACTTTATGCGTTTAAACATAAGTCTAGATTTGCTACTAGAACGGTTTGAGATGAAAGGTTTGTTCACACAATCATGTATCAGGGCCAATAAGTGATAAGGTAGTGCAATCTCAGTATGTTCGAAGGGTAGTTTTTTATGACTAGTGGTAGACATGTCACATTAATCTACGAACTTTGGTGATGACGGGTTTTGGCTTGTTTATAAAAAAATAACGCATGCGTGTATATCTTTATTGCCCAGACTGTGCACGATGCTGCCATGATCTATACTTGCCCGTCTGTGTGACCGAACTTATTTTCGGTTCTGAATAACCCTCGTGGCGTAGCGGTGGTTGAGGACGAGAAGTTGAAAGTAAAGCGTTAGGTCTTCAATTCTTAATTCGGAACATTAGACAGAACAGGGGGGGCTAGAATGTGAAAAAAAAACACGATGCGTCTCCGCTTCGTTTTATTATGGTTGGTTGAGAAACTTACGTATCGGTATTTTGATGTTTATGATTGATCGAGAGACCGATACGTCAGTCTCAACCAATCACGATAAAACGAAGCGGAGAGAGAGCGCATCGTGTTTTTTTTTTCACATCCTAGCCCCCCAGAGCGCGGCTAGATAATTTTTGGTTTTAGTTTATTTAGTCATTTTTCGGATGTCATGCAGTTTAATCATAATGTTTATGTATTTTAACGTATGACCATTGATGTATAAAAAATATTACATGTCAATGCGTATGACAAATCTTTTTCTAGAAGTTTCCTAGTTGCCTTTCTAGGGGTCAACGCAAGTAACTTTGAACTTTATTTTAAAGGCGTTAGGTTTATATTAGAATGTTTGTTATATCGTGTTCAGTTCGTTACTACCCTTGCGAAAATATGCTCTCCTAGTACTGCAGCGGATAAAATATAACATTGCGGCTAAAATTGTTTCCGGCTGCGGTTACTTCAACATACTAAAATATTGCCGTAAAAAAAATATTGATGTAAATAAAAACAACGAAGTAAAGAGACCATGGAGTTAGCATAGCATCAATTTACTAAGAAAACCAGTGTCGCCAAACTCACACATGCATATATTCACATACTATCATCTCTTCATTATGATTGGCCAAAATCAGCAATAAAGATAAAACGTATAATACAAAATCATTTGCATTTAACCTTAATGCCATGGCATAAACTTTGTATTCTAAAAATTTACATGAAGTCATACGATATTATTATTCCTTCAGTCTGAACTTTGATTTTAATTCTATTTCATACCGCTACTCCACGCTAGATGGCGTGTGGTAGCGATGACGTTCAAAAGAACTCTATAGTTGTTGTTTTAAGAGAAGATATTGATTGACACCCAGTACGCTAATCATGCCGTTAATAGTGGGTGCAACACCCATATGATACCTTTTTGAAAACCTATCAATGTTGTTTGTTTTATAAATAAAAATTATATTTATGTACTTATCGGCTAAACTCAGCCCAAGACACAAATACAATAAAACCGAGTTCCGGCTAATAAGGTAAGGTCGGAGAACGGGACATGAGCCTACTGGGGAGCTGTTCTTTTATCACTTTGTTACTTTGTATATTAAAAACACCAACTAAATTATGATAAGGGCGCCACTGACATAACAAGGGTGGCAAACTCAAAATCATTAAATTTACGTACTTTTGTTGTCTAATTTCCAAAAATACCAATAAGAGTGTGTCCTTGATCCTCCAATATAGGGTCAGGAATCACAGAGGCTTCATGCAACTGGGGAAGATAGCCTCCTCTCTGGTGATGCAGGCAGTTTACAAGTCTACCCGCGATAGACAAAATGAATGAATATTGTATGTATAAGAAAACTGCCTGAGGTAAAACCCCCGGGAAGGAACAGAGAATCCGCAAAGTCGGCAGGCTAGCGAGTGTTCTCCTGTCAACTTCCCCGGAGGATTCCTGATATGTTCATCGTGCACTAGAACAAAACGCTTTTCGCCGTAATCGGGTCGCTGATATGTATAGGACGGCAAAGCGACTACAGCTAATCACGGTGAACACTCCGCGGGGTCCTTGGCCAAGCCTTCGTCATTTATGGTCATGTACGAGCCGGCGACGAACTTACGTGCTCACACGCCGCTGCCACGCAAGAGCTCGAATAGAGATCGTTCACCGGTAGGGTTGCAATACAAACCAGAAATGATCTAAAATTGATATAACCAAAATTAGAATACGACCTCTCAATATTCTCAAAATGTATTAAATCAAACTAATTTTATTACAAACACTGCACACGCAATCATAATTTTAATCCGTGTGTAGCATTTATTATTGTATATAAATAAAACAAGCGGTTGGAAAACTGACAACACAACTCGCACTTATCTTACAACCAAGAAGTTTATAATATATCTACTGGAGGCCTCGGTACACACATTTTTGTGAAGACAAAAAAATTACCTTTTGAGCTGTCTTCTATCTCACTCACTCTTTAACCTATGTTGCCAAAGCTTACGGATTATTTCCCCACCCATTAAAAAATATCAATACCGTTATTGTCGTCTCAATCATATATATATAAATATTTCCAACATATCTTATATAATGATATAAGTACTATTTTCATTTCAGAATTATTCTTGTTGAATAAGATATCCTTAAGGTTTTATATCCTTATTAACATTTTAGTTAAACAAAATTTCCTCATTTAATTGGTAATTGCGAATACATATTTCGGCAACACTGTTATAAAACGTTAAGTTCGGGAGTTTTGGCGGGAATGTGGAAGTGTCATGAGGTGCTCTTGTTTTAATTCATTATTTTGGTGATACTTAGTGTTATATTGCATAATTATGGTGGTATATTATCCAATATAGTTCTATTAAAGTGCTCAAATGAAGTGAATTGAAATAACTGTGCCAATCAAGTGTTTTTTCGTTGCCGCCAAAACTCCTCGATAAAGTCTTGGTAAGGTAACCACTGCTTTACTTTGACATAGTAGTTAGTAAGTACTGAGGATAATTAAAAAAGAAACAAGTATGCGTCTGAAGGACTTTGTATCCATGGACATGAATAAATTAACAAAAAAAAAAAAAAAAAAACGTTAAGTTCGATGACAATATAGTTGTCAAATAAATGTTCACTTCGAAATTTTCTCTGTAATTCTAAATTCAAAGATTTATTTGCCGAAAGAGAGCACATTATGGTGATCTTTAGCAAACTTTAATTGTTTTGTTGGCTTCTTCACAGAAGTTTTAGAATATTAAAAATACATTTAAGGACGAAACCTCATCCGCAGAATGTAGTGTTAATTTTTGATTCCATGGCTCTCAAACAAGAATTTATTTAGTATTGTAATTTGTAAAACATCCACGTGTTTATTACTTTTGCTATAAATATCTACACAACTTTGTTTACAATCAACTTACCTATGGAATTTCACACTAGATGTTGGATTGCAAATAATTCTGCAACCATGAATTACACAACTCATAGTAGAATATCTCTAAAACACAATATTTATTATAGTGGATAATTACAGAAAAAAAGTTCGCATAATACTTGCAAAAATTGTAAAATCACACAAAATAGATATTCGTAATATTTCAAAATTACTCACTGAAAATTAGGTTATTAACTTCCTAAATGTGTATTATTTTGTTCATGTATGATTGTTTACTTTTATGAGTATGTTTTTTATTTTTTTTTATTATATTTAAATTTAACAATAACTGTAGTTCGATCCCCGGGTCGGGCAAAGTGATATTGAGTTTTTCTATTCAGTATCAGCTCGGAGTCTGGAATTTGTGTCCGATACGGCGATAGGCTCGCCCCCTATCACATCATGGGACGGAATAACGGTGAAAAGTGGGTGCACTAGTTGTGCCTCTGCCTACCCCTTCGGGGATAACAGGCGTGAGTGTGTGTGTGTGTGTAGTTTTCATTTTTAAATATCCCAATGTTTTTCTGTCTAACCTTACAGTCTCCATATTTGGTTATAAAGGCCAGCAAACAACGTGAACATATCCAGTCGCAGGGGAAAGTAAAACATATATAATGTGAGGTTGTGTGCCGAGCAAAAAAAAAGCACGCGGGGCCCCGTGCGAAGCAAAAATTATTTTTTTTAACAGCTTTGTAAGTAAGGTGCCAAAAAACGGTCCCCCAAGGAGCTGCAAGATGCCCCTGTAACTGCGAGGCCCCAGGCGGTTGCCTGGTTCGCCCCCCTCCTCCAAGGCCGCCACTGAATTCACCACCGCGTGGTGAGGTATTTTTTTATGTAAGTGGAACTAGTAGTTCCGAACTACTTACCAAAACAGTATGTAAATATGCCAATTTTGTTTGGAATAAACTTTCTAACTCGAATTATATTTTTTAAATATCAACTATTACTAGCCGCTGTAGTTGGTTTTCATAGTTAATTTAAACCGCATTACTTTATAGAGATAAAAATAAATATTATGGTGCGATATCATATTATTACACACTCACGCCTCTTATCCCCCGGGTAGACAGAGGTGCAATTAGTGCAACCACTTTTTGCCGTTATTCCGTTCCATGGTGTGATAGGGGGCGAGCCTATCGCCTTATCGAGTACAAATTCCAGACTCCGAGCTGATACTGAATGGAAAATAATCACTTTGCCCGACCCGACCATCCCGGGGATCGAACCCGAGATCTCAGCATTGCAGTCGTACCATAATACAACTACGCCACCGAGGCAGCCATATTATATCATATCATATTATTATGGACAGTTAATTATGTTACGTCCTGGTTTAGAAAATAAACCTTTGTCACTCTAAAGAGAGAGACAGCAGTTAACTGTGACGTCACATTTTATTCTTCAGTTTGTTAAACGGAATGAATAATCCATATGGGTATAAAATTCTTGCTTACAACACACGATTTATAGGCCAAGATACACAACCATACAGCCTTCAATCCGTTAGTGTTTTACTAAAATAATTAGGGTATGGGGTTTGAAAATGTTTATGTTACAACTTAGCGCATTAGTGAAAAATCAATAATTATCGATAATATTATATCGACCATGCATGCACTAATTGAGTAGCGGTGACATTGTGAATTGGTGACAAAACAATCTATACTCTGTCGGTTTAGGTATTTAACTAAATGTAAACAAATAATGCCATATGATTCCTGGGCAGTCAACCTTTTCTTACGAAAGTGTTTGCGAAGACTGCTGCGTCAATGAAACTATGGCGTACAACAAACATTAAAATGATTACTTTCACTTTGGAAACAAAACAAATTACTTAAAACCTCTAATCACCAGAAACAAAGCAAAAAACATAATAAATGAGGGTTGGTAGGCTTCACATACCTTCGAAATTCTTATAAGGAACTTCTTAGGTATGCAGATTTCCTCACGATGTTTTCCTTCACCGTTAAAGTGAACGGTAATTGATAAACAATACACACGTAAGTTCGACAAGTCAGAGGTGTGTGCCTTTGGTTTTGAACCTCCGGACATTGTCTCGGCAGACCGTTCCGTTCCCAACAACAATCATGGGCTATCCGTCCATTCCCAGTGAAAATAATCTCCATAAAAATAACGTCATATTAAAGTCAAATTTAATGTCAGTACCATGTCACAATGATGTAATCCAATATGACTTCATATTGATAATTGATGTCATAGATAAAGGTCACCAACGCCTGTCTGCGTAAAAGGTCACGTGTTCACTGGGTAGGGGAAAATTAACACTGGGATATCATTACCTTCAAGGAGTTATCTTGAACAATGCACCACTGCGCATGTGACCAATATTGACAGGTTTGAAACAACGCCCTGAGCGCGGATAATTTGGACCAGGGCAGAATAACTGCAAGGTAGTGAGATCTTGGGACATATTGCGCATGACAATTTGACATTTGCATCGAAACATCGACACGTTTTTTACTTTGGCGCCACCGTACAAACCATTTATCATAGAATTGAATTTTACTTAGTACATGACAATCCTATGTTCTTTGTACATAAAATATAACGTAAGTGTTTAGCGTTCCAAGATCATTCTGTGCATGTATATTTGGTTTAAACAAGCATAATTGTGTCGACTGACATTTGACTGGAACTAAACTTTACCCACTTAGTACATAACAATCCTATTTCCTTTGATACTTTGGCAGAAACTGAAAAAAGTTATTACATATTTTGAATGAAGGCTATAGGCTAGCCCCCTATCACATCATAGGACGAAATACATACGGCGATAAGTGGGTGCACTAGTTGCGCCTCTGAATAGCCCTTCGGGGTAAAAAAGGGGGTGATAAAAGCGTGAGTGTGCGTATGCGTATTTGAATGAAACCACGAAGAAAAGAAGAAGAGAATGAAACTAAAATTAACCCGTCAAGCCCCGCTTATATTTATAGACGGATGGGGAACCCCTGTATATACTCGGATGCCGGCGTCTGTCGCGGGGCCTGACGAGTCAAATCTTTGTTTGAAAAATAGAATTATCCCAACGTGAAGAGGAGAGGATACATCCTGACGATAGTGAATGTGTTATCTTCTGCTGTCTAGATGGTGCTGTTATAAACCGGAGTAGCACGCTGCACGAGGAGTAGGAACAACATAGATCTTCAGCCCTTTAACTATAAAAAACCTTGTTTGTATAACAGAGGGCACATTATGCAAATCAGGAGGATATGGATAATGTGTGTTCATAAGTTTCGAGATGAAACTAAATACTCATATGAGAAATAGAAAACTGTCTGTTCCTCGGTTTGTTCAGAATTATTTTACTTCTGACATATTATGTAAATATATATTTTGCCTAGAGTGCTACAAAGAGCATTGTAATAAGTACTACGGAAAGTTTCAACTTTAAATTCCGATGACTTGATGTAGACAGCTAAGTAGATGCAGTGCTGCTACATCACACAAAAAGTGTTACCTTAAAGTAAAGGATTTTCTTTTGTTTAGGAAGAAAACACTAATAATTTCAAATCAAATTTTAAGATATATACGAATAAGTTATGTACCCACTTTTCAAATAATTTATTATTTAAAGTCTTTGAATGCTGCCGTAAGTACGTAATCATTAATTAGCTATGTAGTTTGCAATAAATGCTTCTTTTTTTTAAGATGTAGGTGCAAAACTACAAATAGTTATGTCACGAAATTACACTATGGAAGTAAAATCCAGTACTTGTCATCTATTGTAGTCAACAAAGGAGTTAAAGATATACACAATGATACCTCTTTTTACCCAATTTTGGAAATGATTTAAAAAAATGTTTAGAAAAAAATACGATACCATTTTTTTTCAAATCTTTTTTTTTTAAATAGATAAAATTATTTTTTAATTGATTCTTTATTTAAAAGTTATATTTGTCATTATTCAAGTGAAATAATAATAAGTGATAAAATGAAACGCAATATACACTAACATTTATTGAAGAACAGTTATTATTATATTATACACTGAAAACATTTGGCGAGAACTGAATAAAAATTACTATTTGATAAATCATTGTTTTATTACGTGATTAAATGAAATGGAATATACAAAACATTTATGGAATAGATTATACACTGACGACATTTATTACAGAGAATACACTTTTACAAGAACTGAATACATCACACACACAATACGATTTAACAAAAACCAGATACAATCGCACAATACATCAAACAACACATCGAATTAAACTCTGTCGTTATTGCTAAGACAACATTTGACCTTTTATTCAAGATTGAAGAGAAAGTTGAAGCTAGAGTATATACGAAGAGAAACACACAAACATCAAAAAGTCTAGAACACGAGAAAGAAGACACTCAAAGAAATATAGAAATAGGGAACGAAGTACACAAAATAATGCAAGACACCGAGATCACAAATAAAAGTTTAGAAAAAGACACCAAAGGATAGGGAAGACAAAATATGTAACTGTCATGAAAGCCAATAGGACAACACCAAGGGAGGAGTTAACAGGAAACTGGAAAGCATCATTCACTTTGTTGTCTATATTTTTAAATACACCGAAGGTATCACATCAAAAAGGAAAGAGTAGGAAGTTAAATTTACTAGGAGGAAAACACGCACAACATCATATAACAGATATAATAGAAGAAACGTTTAAGCTAGATAGTAAAGGAGGAGGACTGCGGAAGAGGATTCATCGGCATTGAGATTGTCCTATTGTTTGACGTCTTCGAACCGGAATCCATGCCCAATTCTCGCACAGCGTCCCATGTGTAGTTTAGCTCTTGTCTGTAAAAAAAAAGTACCATTAGTCCAATTAATACTAGACCATTAGTAAGTTATAAAGAGAATGTACGTTTTTTTTTATAGATGCTGGACCTCTAAACCTAATCAGGCTCAAACTTTAGGGATATTAAAGAGGAAAGATATGGATATTGAATGCATTAAAAAATATTTTTAGACCCCTTATTTTATAACCAACTTTATAAAAAACGTTATTAAAATAAAATTACATAAATCTCAAAATCGGAGGTGTTTATAATGAAGCGATTTATTTGGTGATCTCACGATCGATTTAGATATTATATAGATGAGATGGAGTAAATCAAAATTTACTATTTTAAGTAAAGTTTAAGTGTACTGTAAAATTATACAGAATTTTAAATCAAAGACTATTTATCACTTACCTAAACTCTGTCTGTGCTTCCTTTCAAAATTATGTCTTAGGTGGATCTGGATATAGAAGACGTTTTTCCCGAACGGTAGCAGCTGGTTAGGAACTCAGCAACGATGAATCTGGAACAGAGGTGGCGAAATTCAACCTAAAAATTTGTTACCTCGTAATAAAAACTGAAATAGATCTATATAAAAAGACTATTATATCGAAGAGATGTTGATGATCAAACGGTAAATTATCAACATCATCCTTGAACAATCTACTAGATCTTTGAATATAGGACAAGGCACTTTGGGAGGAGAGGAGAACCGAAATCCAATACCAAAACCTTGCTTTAGTTTCTTGACCCCGGACTACTAAGTTACAAAGTGCACTTACCTCTTCCATAAGAATTTGCTGCTACAGAAAAGTTAAAATTTCATCCCAAACTATACAACAACAGTCAGTACAACTGCCGTTGAACATTTTGGGAGACGTCCGACAGCCGAGCGGGTCTGACGAGAAAGGACGGCGGAGGTGGTGCACTGCCGCTCCCTAAATTATTGATCTAGGTTCCAAGTGCAACTGGCGCCCTCTGCTATCCATTTCCATGTGGGTGTGGCCAGGGTAATTCCTGTGGGACAATGTTGGGACGTATGGTTCCGTAGTTAATGTACCTGTTGTATTTTCGGAAGACAAATGTACATCTTTCACGGCAATTATCCTATATGAAAGTATACATTAATGAGCACCTATGTTAAGTTTAATATTCTAGTGCGTATTTAGGTATATTCGATGAAAAAAAAGCCAGGGGATTAGGAGTAATAACTGCACAACAAGAAGTCAAATTCGAAGTAACAACTATATTGGAATCCGGTGAAATATTCGACGGTTTACGCAGTTTGCCTCGGGAAGTAGTTGTACAGATGACATAATGAATTAGCTATTGTAACGTTAGGAACATTTGGGGTAACAGCATGCAGTAGATAAAATTTCGCATGGCCAATATCTTGGAACGTATTGAGGGAGGCTCTAGAAAATTCTTCTGCTAGATCAGTGGCAAGTCAGGGACGATATCAGAGCCACAAGCTATTTTACTAAGCCTCACACGTTTAGAGAAAAACGGGCTACAATTAGATTTTATCAATTAAGTAATTAATTAATTAATTCTGCTGGGAAAAAATTGTGTATAGACGGTGCCTTAGTTTACAAAAGTCCGTTTACATTATTATTATAGTAGTTATTTAAGTTAGTACTCTGACTGATTGCCGGTGGCGGTGGCGTAGTTGTATTACGGTACGACGGTAATGCTGTAGTTTTTAAATACGGCGCCGCTACACGCCGCACTATTTAAAAAATGCCCCATTAAAGCTTATTGTGTTACCGTAAATTAATATGTAACATAATGAAAATGCAAGGTTTCCTCGTACTGCCTATACAACCTTAAAAGGGGGTTAATCTCTCCACCCCTGTTCCATGTGGAGTGGCGCAACTAGGGGTGGTAGTAACTGGTGTGTTAGGTATAATGTTTGTATATGTTTTTATCCTCCTATCCTATAGGACTGCCTCGGTGGCGTAGTTGTATTACAGTACGACTGCAAAGCTGAGGTCTCGGGTTCAATCCCCGGGTCGGGCAAAGTGATATTGAGTTTTTCTATTCAGTATCAGCTCGAAGTCTGGAATTTGTGCCCGATATGGCGATAGGCTCGCCCCCTATCACATCATGGGACGGAATAATGGCGAAAAGTGGGTGCACTAGTTGCGCCTCTGCCTACCCCTTCGGGGATAACAGGCGTGAGTGTATATGTATGTAGTGTATATGTTTTTATCCCTGTCTGGTCATTGCCGGACCGGACTATGAGAGGGAAGGAATAACGAGTGCACTAGTGTAGGTATTGCGCACATACTTGTGCACTATAGTATCTCCTGCGTGCCTGGCTGTTCTCTGTTGAGATTGGCCGCCGCGGCCGAAATCGGCTAGAAAGCACCATAGTATCAGTTTTGTATGAGTTGTTTCTGTTACTTAGTAGAAGTACTAACGTAAAATAAACGAAGATCAGTCCTTGATCTTTACCAGATTTTGTTAATTATTTCTGTGTTACATTTTATACGACGTTTCCTCATAAAAAAAAAACAAAACGTACAATTGCTGTACCTGATGATAAGCATATTGGAGACCAGATAGTGTCGACTAACGAGCGATGATACGGTAGTTTCCTGTTTGATTTTGAGAATATAATAATCATCATCATCATCAGCCTTTATCAGTCCACTGCTGGACATAGGTCTCCTCTAATGAGCGCCATAGCGCCCTGTCTTCAGCTTGCTGCATCCAGCATCTGCCTTCAGTCTTTCGCTAATCGTCATCCACCTGGCCGGAGGGCGTCATAATACAAAAAGAAATTCTTCTGCGAGAAAAGCATCAAAATTGGTTGAAAAATAAGGCAGTTAGTCATATTTGAAATATTGTTGTGAGCAAAACTACCGACTGCCTCGGTAGCGTTGTTATATTACGGTATGACTGCAGTTAAGTGGATGATAGCCTAGTTGGGAATGGAACGGTCTGCCGAGACAATATGCGGACGTTCGAAACCCAAGGTGTACCTCTGACTTTTCGGAGTTACATGTGTATTGTTTATCAATCATAATCGTTCGCTTTAACGGTGAAGGAAAACATCGCGAAGAAACCTGCATGCCTAAGAAGTTCTTTATAATCATTTCGAAGATATGTGAAGTCTACCAACCCGCACTAGGCCAGCGTGGTGGACTAAGGCCTAAACCCTCTCAGTAGTAGAGGAGGCCTGTGCCCAGCGGTGGGACAGTATATGATACAGGGCTGGTATTATTATTATATTATATGACTGCAATGCTAAGGTCTCGGGTTCGATTCCGAGTCGGGCAAAGTGATATTGGGTTTCAAATTGAGTGTCAGCCCAGAGTCTGTGTAGTCGTGGCCGATATGGAGATAGGCTCGCCCCCTATCACATTATGGGACGGAATGCGCACGGCGAAAAGTGGGTGCACTAGTTGCGCATCTGCCTGCCTTTTTGGAATATAGGGCGCGCTGCGCGCGCACAATCTGTAGCTTTTTGTGTTACATGATGCGCGCGCATCTTAAAATTTCACTCTCGTCATTGTTTCATAACGCGCCTAAAGAAGTAAAACTTCAATAAGACAAAACCATGATTGAATGAATGAATGAAATCCTCCTAGCCAGTTTCGGCCACGGCGGCCAATCTCAACAGAGATCAGCTAGGTACGCAGGAGATATTATAGTGCACAAGTGTGTGCGCAATACACAGGTGCACTCGCTATTCCTTCACTCTCATAGTCCGGTGAGACGGCAATCCGACATGACCGGAGAGAAATTAGGCGCAGGACCAACGGCTTTACGTGCTTTCCGAGGCACGGGGGGGGGGTATCACACCGCCAACTTCCTGACTCCGAGCTGCGACTGAGTAATTTTAAAGATGGAAAAACCCAGTCACAATATTTTTTGGCTCGACCCGGGATTCGAACCCAGAACCTCAGCGCGGAAATCGTACTCGTAACGCATACGCAATACAACTACGCCACCGAGGCAGTCGGCAGTAAGACAAAACCATGATTACATTAAGTTTTATTTTACCTATGCTGAAAAATTATAATGAGTTATTCAAAATAATCGTTAGTCGATGGAATGCAGACTTTCCATCGCGATATTTTCATTGGTTTGCTCTGGTTACGAATTGACATGCGCATTGCATATTAATTACACTCTTTAACAGTAATGAAGTCCTGGTCCAGAATTTTCCAACAATGCACAAAGGCGTTGCCTGGAAATGTCATCTACCAGCCCTTTTGGACGGACATGCGCAAATTGCCCATCCAAGTTTTCTCTCCTTGATAGTTATGCAGACTTAGTACATTTTTTCCAACTACACATATGGGCGTTGCCTCAATATATTCATTTAATCGATATTTAAGAACATGCGCATTGAAGTCTTGACTGTTGGTTGACCCCTAAATTAATAAATCACAATAATGTGCATACCTTGGTGCATACATTTGTGAATACCATAGAATAAAGACTAAAGCAGTGAATACGTAAGTAGGTATATTATTCAGTTTTATGTTTCAATCCGAGAAAATATTGTCCCTATGTCTAATTACAATCAATAGTTAATGAATTTTAAAAATATGCGATATCTCTAAATACGAATGTTCCTTCCATTTGACATTTCAAACCATTGGCGCTAGTTTCGCAGTAATACGAAACCTCATTGGCTGCTTTAGCAACGCGATAGATGCGCGACAGTTATGCGCAATGGGCATATTTCTAAATTAATGATACTCCTAAGTAGTTATGCTACCTCGGTACAGATTTTTCCAACATCATTCAGGGGCGTTGTCTGAAACACCAAACATTCGATGCATGCGCAATAGGTACATGTTCCTACTCCTTGTGAGTTCTGATGTCTTGGTGCAAAATTTTCTCTTCTCCGCCTGGGCTACCCGTTGGCATATTTCTAACGCTTCCCAGCTGGCCTATTTTAGAACTAAAATAGCAAAAGGCGTCAAATTCAAATTAATTAAATTCACTCCGTGCAACTAATTCATAGCTATTTTCCGAACTCTTCTCTACTCTCCGGGATATGTAGCGTAAATAACTCACATTTAAAATTAGTTAGGTAGATTACAATTTGGTATCCCACAATTATGTACAGTATTCCACTACGAAGATAATAAGAGCAAATAATTGTTAACCTGCAGATGTCGCGGATTTCGCACGAAGGAGAGTGAATTGACCATAGAAGTTAGACCTGTAATAATCGAGCCACTATCACAATAAATAATCGTCTAAAGAAAAAAAAACATTTTTTTTTGCAATCGAATGACGAGCCGAGCGTCACTCTGATGGTAAGCAGCGATACGATCACCATAACATGTAGCAACACCATACATAACTAAAATAACTACCAAGTATTGCGTGGCAAACCGCGACACTCGTCTCCCTGTGACATAAGATGTTAAGTCTCACAATGCCCAGTTATTACGCTGGCTACAATGTCTTTCAAACTGTCACAACAACTCAAGTCACAACAGTGCATGCCCACTGCTACTTGGCGATGGAAATAAAGATTAGAAGAAGAGATAGTACCTACCCAGTAGGTGTACTGCATACGACAGATTTAATACCAGTACGTAGTATGAAGTATTAATTTACTTTTTTGGATGATCCAGGATTATACTTATACTTTAGACCGGAAAATTCGTGGTTATCATTACAATTAAAAGAAGAAATTAAAAAAGCTTCCATGTTATGAATTCTATATTTTATTGCATAACGTAACAATCAGCTTAGGTATCTGAAGTTAAGTGATGGTGATTGTCCGTAACACCCTGACCCTGGTGATGATGCTGGTGGGGGGTTATTTGGGCTTCTGGATAATATTTCACTTATTATAGTAAACCCACGTAACAGCAAGTTGTCACGTCAGTTTTCTCTGAGCCAGTGGTTCTATTTCGGTTTGGCAAGCCAAATGTGGCTATAATGTTAATTTTATTACTTCAGATGTACGTTAGAGACGCCCTAATCTCAATTTTAAAAGTTTCTTTTTTTCTTCAGCCTTTAAAAATCCACTGCAGAGCATGGGCCTCCCTTAAAGAGCTTATTAAAAAGCTTACTGATCTAGCCTTAATGGATCTTCTTGACTATTTTCTAAAGAGCTTTTAAGGGCACTTGTTTGCTCATCTTAGATCTCTATATAAATCCTTGTTTATAGTTTGTTTCTCTTAAATTGTTTGATGGGGTTGTTAAAATGAAACACATTTCGCTGTTCCTATTTTAATCCATTAAATACATACTAGTAATTTTATATTTTGATCTGTAATTACGAGCGGCAGGTGAAGAATATATTGTTACTAATTAGTCGAAATCACGAGAAGGAACTTAATATACCTAATATTAGTTAAATGATTATGATACCTCTTAACCAGACGACAGGTCATTAGATATTTAATCCTCTGTTTATTATTCCTAAGAGCCTAATTACGTTGTAATGCCTTGAATGTCACTTCAGCAATTGTATTAATGAGAAATAAAGTTATAGTTCCAACCAACACCCCACAACACAATTTAACGTTAGACGGCGTGAGCACATAATACCATATATGATGGATATAACTAGAATAAATGCTTACAGTAACACGATACATCGAACGCTAAACACCGATACATAATAATTAAAATATTACACCATTTGCTTTCATCAGTGGCTCATTCTTAAAATCAAGTTCCAGGACTAGTGTTATAATCAAAAAGATTATAATGTTCTTGGTTATAATTGAAATTTTCCTGCAGTCCAGAGAATAAAATGGCTTTAATAGGATTAAAATACACGAATACTGTTGACGCCGTAAAAATAGTTAAAATTTCATACTTATAAATAAAGAAATCATATAATATCTAGTTGTTTGTAAAGTATAGACATTGAACACAATAAAAGTATTGACAGAATATAGTCATTACTCAAACACATCATCACACATGAAAAATATTTCAAATATAAAATATATCAATATTTTGGGCTAATTCAAAGAATACAATCCAAACAATAAATCAGCAGTATCTTCTTCATCAGCTGGTATTTTGTTCACCAGGTCGTTACCAAATAGATTACGTCATTTATTACTCAAGGACTATTTTGATACTAAGTTTCTACTAGAACTTCGTCGCGCTTTTAGTTGGAGTGACTTTTCTGTAACGGGTGTTTACAGATCGCGTTCATGAATTCCTGGCGAATGCTGAGTACTGCTAAGGTTGACAGAAACCTGCCTCAATGTTAGGAATCACGTAAGAAAACATAATTATCAGTGTATTAAATGTTGTAAGGCGAGTCCATATGAACTTGTTTCGGCCGAAGACCGCCAGGTGTCGCTGCCCATTGTCTGTCGCTGCGCACATGCGCACCACTAGTGTTCGCCGCTCTCTCCATCTCTTGACCACCACAAAGATGACTGCATCGTACCATAATATAATGAAATATGGATGCCATGACGATTATTACTAATCTAGCATAACTTCCACTGGTTGCCACATTCAGCTTACTAAGTACCTGCCACTGCTGCAGGGTGGCTGCCCCACAGCTCCCATGACTCTAAACACTCACGCTTGAAGTTTATCGTTAGCTAAAATAAACACACAAACTGACATTTTATACGATAGCGCTGCATATGGGTTTACATTTTGGAGTAAACTCAAAAAATATGAATGTCCAGCAACAATTCATGCATAAATGCACAAATTGTTGCTGAACATTCCTGAGACACCTCCGGCCCCGGTGCGCTAGCTCGAGGAAAAAATGGGGGCAGGCTGTGCCCTCCCACTGAACCCTCTCGTCCATCTAGATTATAAGTTAAAAGTAACTAACGCCATCTAAATATGGAAATGTAAAATAGAGCCGCGCCCAGATTGCTTAGGTTGTAGAAGGGTATATATAAATTATAGGAGATAGCTTTAAAACACCAAAGGGTATTGAAAATTCATGTGCTTTGGAACATAAGGCTCTTTAAACTTAGCTTTAAAGGTATTACTTGAAAAACGCAACCTAAGAAATCTACACCTAGATGGCGCAATTTTCATATTAGAACCTATTTAGGCTAGTATTGATCTCAACTCTCTAAGATAATAGGAACTACGGCTGCTGCTTGGGTCTTTCGCTCCGAGGCCCGCGCGTGTATCGGACGTGTCGGCAAGATGTAGCCTGTCGAGATCTACACCTAGGCACAGGACCATGAGCTGCGTGATCTTCAGCCGCAGGTTAGTTTTAACATTTATTTCAACTAGCTTACGCAAAGAGTAGAAAATAGATAGTTGCAAAGCGAAATAGCAAGAGGTTGTATGACAAAGATTTTTCAGGTTTTTGTGTTGTGAATTTGTGATTATACACTGCTATTTTTTTGTTAAGTATTAATGGACATTTATTTTACTGTTGAGGCAGAATAAGTTAACAAAGCCCATTTAAATATTAGCCATTTTGCAATTTGTTCCGTTTGCTCCTATGTAAAAATTGCTTTGTCAAAACCAATTTCTGAATGACGAGCGCAGTGGAATGCCTCACAGCATTTTATAACTCAAGGTGCTGTATGGTGTAGCTACTGTTTATGGGTAGGTATGTTGTATTACTGTTTATGGTCGTATCGCTTACCATCAGGCGAACGGCATGCTCGTCTCGTCATTCGATGCCATAAAAATAATACATTGGTATCGTTCAATGTTCACACAATTCAAAATGGTGGATGTTTAACTACCAACTTTTTATATTACTTGAGCTCGCGCTGTGCCCAGGGTAGTGAGATAACAAGTTGTGACTACTACTTCCTATAACGCATGGGCTAGTTTTTATGGCCGGTGATATGCTCCCATATGAAATAATGGTTATTTTAATCTGATTCTTGAGGTAGGTGGCGCTGGCGTCGTTATTTGTTTTAGAATTTTTTAACGGGAAAAACTTGTCAAGCCAATCGTTTGTGTATGTCACCCTATACAATAGTTCGTAAAATTATCTGATTTTTTTTTTACGTATGAGGAATCATCAACATCAGCCACATGACGTCCACTGCTGAACATAGGCCTCCCCCAAAGATTTCCAGGCGGACCTGTCAAAAGCGGCCCGCATCCAGCGCGTTCCTGCGACATTTATCAAGTCATCTGTCCATCTTGCAGGTGGAAGGCCGACACTGCGCATGCCAGAACGTGACCTCCACTCGAGAACTTTATCCATATTTGCCGTCAGTTCTTCGAACTATGTGCCGTCCCCATATGAGGAATAAGAAGAGATTTATTAGATTTTTTATTTCTCTTTTTAATATAACTTTAATCATTGTTTCAGGTACAGCCCATCTAGTATACGCTGTCCAGATGGAGCTCGCTTCTTTATAATTCATTCCGGACACGCTGCGCTGCAGCCAAATCATACTCTGTTCACACGTCATTACGGCCGGAGCATTGATTTGGCCGCGAGGATCACCGGTGCCTCACTTTAACTTCAAGTCTACCATGCTCTGTTAACACTTCATCATGGCTGGAGCAGGGATTTGGCCGCGCTAATCACATATACCTATCTAATTTTAACATCAACACGATTAATACATGCGCGGGCGAAGAAACCCTACTTATATTCAGTTGCCAGTACTTATTAATTTATAATGAGCTCGGCGCAGGAATGACGTAAAGGCAGTCCACAGAAAATGGTGGCCATCAAGAGACGAAAGACTCTTGGTGGTTGCTGTGAATATGTCGGCCTGTTTAGGGGGTAACGCAGTATGTGGTGTCGTAGTCTAATAGAGTACCTTTCACACACGAGATGACGCTATGATACCTCAGGCTGTCGTGGCATTGTCATCAATAAGGGGGATAGGATGAACAGACGTTCAAAATTATTGTTATTTGTATAAACAAGAGCCTAGTTTATACAAGTAAAAATATTATATAGTCTGTTTTGCAATGTTCTAAAGTTTGATGTATTTTTTAATTTTCGGTAGTTTTATTTATACTCACTGGAGGCTGTGTCAGTACCTTTGCTTGTTTTTATATTTTTGGTAGTTTTATTTAGGTACACTCACTGGAGGCCGCGTGAGTTTGCTTGTTTTTTATTTGGGGAATCTTGTATGGGGCTGAACTTTTCATTTATGTTCCCCTGTATTTTCTTTGATTCTGTTGTTATTAGTGTTTTTTGTTCCCCCGGACGGCAGGGATAATTGCGTGTGTAACAAAAGTCCTGGGGTACGGCATAAAGGAATGATCATCTGTAGAGATGTCCCGGCTGCTGCTAGTCGGAGTTTTAATAAATGTGTTATGTTTTGATGTATTATGAATTCAATTTTCGTGGAAGTATTCAAAGTGTGTGTAATTTTTATTAGTTTTGGTTTTTATATTATATTCGTGTGTTCTGTATGATTGTATTAATGATGTATTATTTATAAGTGTGTCCTGTATAGGCATCTTAGTAATTTATATATATTTATTGTGAATAATTTCTTAAATTTTCACCCTTCCAGAATTATTTTAAGTCATTTAAAACTATAACAGTATTATTATTGTACTTGGTTTATTCAGTATTGATTTTAAGTATAGGTGTCATGTACTATAATTTCTATACAGTTTTAGCCGATGTATTTGTACTGTATTAATTTATATCGACGTTGTCGCGTGAATCTGTTTTTAGTTTAATCGATATATTATTGAATTATTATTTTTTGCGTCCACGTATGTAACTGTACTTTTTTCGTGTTAGGTGTATTAATTTCAATCGTCATAATTATCCGGTGAACATTTCTTCGAAAATATACTACATGTTGAACTGAACTTAATTACAACGGTATCACCCAAATATTGTGCATTATTTACCTATCCTTGTGTTGAAATGAGATTGCAACTTCTATTTAGTAAATTCAATATAATAGCGATCACTAAATATATAGTAAAAGTTAATAAAGTAGGTGAAAATTTTTATGTCGGGTTCAAACAAGTCAGTATAATCGTGCGACTTGCGAAGGATAATGGTCTCTCGTCAGTCTATCTGGTCCCCAATCCGGCTATCATCAGGTGCAGTGAAGCCATTGAACCATTTACCACCATTACGCCATTGAAAATATCATTCCAATTTCCAACTATTCGTGCTCACGCCGTCTACGGTGAACTCATATTTAGGGGTGTTTGGTCGGAACTATAACTTTATTTCTCATTAATACTATTGCTGAAGTGAGATCAAAGCATTACCCACGTAATCTTAGGATTCTTAGGAATAGGGAGAATAATAAACAGAGGATTAAATATCTAAGAACCTGCTGACTGGTTAATGTTAGCTTAAGAGGTATCATAATCATTTAACTAATGTATTGTTCACTGGAAGTGGCGATAGCCTAGTTAGGAGTGTAACGGACTGCCGAGACGAATGTCTGCAGGTTCAAAATCGAAGGGTACGCACCTCTAACGCCGCCGGTACCGTCGTAGTTTGTGGAACATTCTCGAAGGATCCAGAATAGTCGGGAACTCTCTCGCAAATTAAAGTCGGTTAACGCGTTCCCACGACATTCTGGAGACATCGAGATCTTTCGAGAATGTTCCATTGCCGAACCTTCCTCAGTCTGATATATGCGCTCTTCATAATATCAAAAATAATAAACAATATTTGTACAACATCGATTAAAATAACAATAAATAATTATACAATGTATTATACGCTTATTAATATGTTGTGTTTATTGTGCTGACTTGTTATAATTGCTTTTTAATAATTACTTACCTCCATGACTCATTAAAAAACGAAAGTAATTCCATTATGATAAAGAAAATATATTCGTCTTGTTTTGTTTATTAGTATATTATCCTAAATCTATAAATATAGTTAATAATGGTTTAGTAGATATACTAAAGTTTGTTTGGCTGCTAAACATCTACCCATCCATCCATCAATGACGTTTATAATGTTTGATTTACTTCCTTAATTTGCAGATGAATTATTACATCTTGTAATTTCGTGACATGACTATTTGTTGCACCATATATCTTAGAAAAAAAAGAAGTATTTATTGGAAACTACACAGCTGGTTAATTATTATGTACTTATGGCAGAAGGCAATGATTTTAATAATAAATTATTTAAGAAGTGGGTACATAGTTTACGCTTACCTATATACTTTAAAATTTGATTTGAAAATACTAATGTTTTGTTACTATACAAAACATGTTCCCATGACAAAAAAGTCCTTTATTTCAAGGTAACACATTTTGTATTACGTAGCAACACTGCATATACCTTGCTGCCAAGATAACGCCATCGGAATTTAAAGTTGAAACGCACTGTAGTCAAATTCTAAACATACTTGTGGGATACCAAACTGAAATGTGAGTTATTTACGCCACACATCCCGGAGGTTAGAGATTAGAGTTCGGAAAATATGATTCAAATCTCAGAATAAGGACTATAAGCATTCAACTTAAGACTATGAATTTAGTGCATGGGGTAAATAATAATTTGAATTTGACGCCTTTTGCTAGTTTAGTTCCAAAATCGGCAGCTAGCGTTAGTAATGCATAATAATATGCCAACGCCCATGAGTGATGTTGGAAAAATCTGTACTGAAGTAGCATAACTACTTAGGAGTAAAAATTTGGAAACATGTCCATTGCGCATGACTGTCGCCCATCTATAGCGTTGCCAAAGCAGCCAATGAGGTTCCGTATGCCTGCGAAACTAGCGCCAATGGCTTGAAATGCCAAATAGAAGGAACATTCAAAAATATTGCATGTTTTTATTTTTTTTTATACATTTGATATAATTTTAATTATACATGACATACGGACAACATTTTCTCAAAATGAAACACACAACTCATTGATGTATTAAAAAACCCATACATCAATGACAAACTAAAATATATCAATGATATTTTTATATATCACATCTGAGATTTCTTTTTGGTAATTTATTTGTGCACAATGTGTATGCTCTTAAACATCGGTTAAATAATGTTAAGGCAACGCCTATATGTGTAGTTGGAAAAAAAAATAAGACTTTATCAAGAAAAGAAAACGCAGATCGGCATCGGCATTGCGCATGTCGAAAAGGGCTGGCAGGTTGACATTTCGAGGCATCGCCCTTGTGCCTTGTTGGAAATTTCTGCACCAGGACTACATTATTATTAAAGAGTGTCAATATGCTATGCGCATGTCCATTGCGTTCCCAGGACGAACCAATGAGATATCGCGATGGAAAGTCAGTTTAATGTAACTAGAGAAGAGACACTTCTAAAGTCTGTCTGACGAAAGAAGTCCTACAGACGCGGCGCCACAGTCATGCGACGTAATGTTGCTAACGTTAAGGTGTTAGACGTCCCAAAATAAAAAAGTATGGCATAATTATTTTTTAGTGACTATGAAAAAGTAAAACAAAATGTTAACAATATTGCTGTATTCGAAGAAACTGCGTTATGTGGGATTTAGATTAGGAAGAGGATTTAGGGTTACCGGGACGGGTTTATAATTTTATTTTACTCCCGTCGTTTTGAATGCTTTGTAGCATTTCATAGTAATGGTCAATGGAGCAAGCTTACAAAATCTTCAAAACGTCGTACATAAAATGAAATACTAAAAAAAGGCCGGGCAATCGAATAACTAGTTTTATCTCAGTATTTTATTTTAGTACAATAGATCGGGAGATATGATAGTAAAATCGGTATATCGGGGAGACTACAGACAAAATCGGTAAATCTCCCGACAAATCGGGAACTTTTGCAACACTGCGCGTAAACAGCACCTGACGATGACAACATGGCCGATCTGTGACATCTGTCATGATTAGTTCCACATATTGCCGCGGGACTTCTTTCGTGAGACAGACTTTAGACATTGAACCGACAAACGATTTTTTAAAATAACTCATTATCATTTTCAGCATAATTTAAATAAAATTAAACGCAATTTAGATCATGTTTTTAGCAAGTGTCTTATTTGTTTACAAAAAAATATACAAATATAAGGATTCCATTGGAGGTTCGGAATTCTAAAAAGATATACGCCATCGAAATCATAATTAATATCAAACTTTATGTCGAAGGCGGATATAACTAACTGTGTATAGAACAGGCAAAGAACGATTTATTGTTCCCTGGATAATAAACTACGCACTGTATAGTGCGTTTAAATGATTTTACTGATGGTGTGAATTGGCACCCGTGTCTAACAAGATGGTGGACATAATGAAGAAAATTCCCGCCATTTCAGTTTTGAAAAATAGGGTTACCAGAAGATCCATGTACTTCCTTGAATAATATTATATTATCATATAAAAAATAATAAACAATATTTGTACAACATTGATGATGATAAATAATTATATAATCTATTATATGCGAATTAATATGTTTTTTGTTCATTGTGCTGACTTGTCATAATTGCTTTATAATAATTAATTACCTCCATGACTCGTTAAAAAACTAATGTGATATGTGTGTAACATTCCCTTATGATAAAGAAATTATCATCTTGTTATACGTATTTACTAATTAGCTGGCCCGGCGAACTTCGTATCCCTTCAGAATCAACGATGTGTTGTGCTAACTTATTAGAATTATATTAAGATTAAATGAATTATCAAAATGCGTTATAGTTCTCGTTACAGAGACTTGCCCTCACCTGACGGCTCTCAGTTCTTTAGGTTAATGACAACGTTTACCACAGCTCATTCCACGGCACACAATCATAAGCCTTTTCCAAGTTTACGATGCACAAAAGCCTTTTTTGATTAGGCCAAATGTTCCTCTGCCATTTACCTTATAGAAAATACTTGATCTGCTTCTTTATTCTAAATCGCGGCATTGCAAATTACATGGTTAAATCATACACACTAGTCCAGAATACTTTCCTCTGTAAAGGAAAATGATCGATTGGATTAATCAAATACTATTTATAATACTATCGAAATGATTAAATGTGAATGTGACCACATTGACAAAATTGTCGTTTAAACGATACAGCTAATCACAACAAATTGCAAGTGGGAACTTACCTCTTTGAAATTACTTTTCGTTGATGAATAAAAAACAATCGTATGAAGAGAATTCATTAAAACTAATTTAAATACAAACTCTGTCGAAAACGGAATATAAAAAATTGGTGCCAACTCAAAAATTAATTAATATAAGTAATTAATCGCGTTATGGCTAAGCGAAACGGTATGTAATGACAAGAGGTAATATTATGACATTATATTATTTTTTTGGCGTTAAATGATGAGATGAGCATGCCGTTCGTCTTGTGGTAAGCGACACGACCACTCATAAACAGTAACAACACCATCCAGTACCTTGAGTTACAAAGTACAGTGTGGCATTTCACTGCACTCCTCATCCTGAGACATAAGTTGTTAAGTCCCATTATGTCTAGTGTATACGCAACTGTGCATGCACACTGCTGCTTGGCGGTAGAAATAGATATTGTGGTGGTACCCACCTTGACGGACTCTTACACATGAGAGACCTACCACCAGTATAATATACTCTTGGCTACCGCCACACGGACTGCGCAACTGAACCAGTTGAAAAGAAAAAAATACACGCCATGTAATTTTTTTTAATTCCAAATCTAATGTATGAGAAAATGAATTTTCTTCATAATTTCCTTGATCGTGAACATTTCCCATATTTTTACAGTTATTCTGCTATTCGGGAAGGATACCAATCCAAAAAATTAAAGAACGTGATAATCGGTTCGGCCGTTCTCGAGTTTTTTATTAATTTTTAATTATTTTTTTTAATTCTCGAGTTCTCGAGTTATAAATTGTGTGACTAACACAACTCTTTTTATATATATAAATATGTTATCCTAAATCTATAAACATAGTTAATAATGGATAGATATACTAAAGTTTATTTGGCTGCTAAACATCTACACACTCATCAATTATGTTTACCTATAGCCTATAGACAACTCTGCCAATATCACGGCATAGTTAAATAAAATAAAACGTACTATATGCAGATTTAAAAAAAACCCTACTGGAAATATTTGGTGTTGCCATGGCAACATGCGCAAACGCCTTGCGCAATACGCAGTGTTTTGTCCACAAATTACAATCCTCGATGTTTATGATGTCTTGGTACTGATTTTTCCGACATTGGGCGTTGGCTCAACGGACTCGCATGTTTCGTGTTCGTTGTCTCAAAACGTCAAATGGATTACTCGAAATGTTTTAGTGTTGCGATGGCAACATGCGCAAAGGCCTTGTTTGCAATACGCTGTTTTTCGTGATTATACTCCTTGATGTTTATGATGTCTTAGTCTTTTTCCGACTCTCACATTAGTCTCAAAATGTCAAATGATGATCGATAACTCGACTGATTGGCGTTTCCATAGCAACATGCGCAAAACGCACCTTTAACTGCGCTGACTCCTCGATAGTTATGATTCCTTTGTACAAATTTTCCGACATCGCTCACGGGCGTTTCCTCTTAGTGTTCTCTTTTCTCGATTTCAACATACTACTGCGTAGTTATGTTTTACTGGTGTAAATTTTTCCCAAAGAACTATTATTTGCTATTCTGTTATCAAGTCCCCATATTTGAGGAAAATATATGTTGGTTCATAGAGATTGTACGTAAAATAATGTAAACAAAAAAGTGCATGTGTTTATTTCATTAAAGAACAAAAGATAGGCGTGGCCCCACATCCAGAGTCTAGGTTCAGAGGGCGCTAGCTGCGCTAGAAACCTAGATCAATACGTTCTAGGGGGTGAGGGAAGCACAGGCTCCCTTATCTTTCCCAGAGGCCGCGCACCTGAGCCGGACGTATCTCGTTAGTGTCCGGCAGCAATTTGTGCAGTGTCATATAATTGTTGCATAACTTGAAATATTCAACAGTTAGTTGTGTCGAATAATAAAATCTGTGCTGTTTAATTAATTTATAGTAAACGGTTAGTAATTTTTGTACATTTTTCAACTTATAGTGAATGTGAAATGTGAATGAATGTAGGCAGAAGTGACAGCCACCGGCAGTGGTAAGACTGTGTGTTGGGAAGCTTGAGTGAACATAGGAAATTGGTCGATATGTGAATTAATCATGATTTTCCAAGATTGATGGTCTGCAGAGTAGTTTTGATGGAAAGCGTACGAGATCTTTATATTCCATAAATATGTAATTAGATGACAAAAATACGTTAAATAGTCAATATATTAACAAATCAAGGGTTTTGGTCAAGCAATCAATACTGCAACAATAAATGCCGGATATTTTAATGGTGCGCATGTGCAAGATGCAGCGATGTTCAGCGAGCGGAAATAACCCATTTTAAAAGACGATATTGTGCCAAATGAGTAAAAGAAGTTATGATAGGAGGTGTACGAGGTGTTCTAAATGTATGAGGTAATATTATAAGACGTGTCCGCGGAATTTAGTCATGTCGTCTAATGGCTAACGTCGTGGGTAGGGTGGCCAGATTAAGGCATATCGTGTCCGGGACATTTCCTGGGTTACGAATTCCGACACTTCCGTTAATGATAAAAAAAATATATTATTAAGTTAACAGATTTCTGTGGCAATTTATTAAATAAATGGAGTGTGTGCCATAAATAATGTTATTCGTATAAATAGTATATCTGCATAATTCATACATAGTATGTACGCTGGATGCAGGCTGCTTCTGACAGGTCCGCCTGGAAATCTGTAGGGAAGGCCTATGTTCAGCAGTGGACGTCATGTGACTGATGATGATAATGATGTACAATACCTTGGGTACGAATTAGTTAAATTATACAACATAAATGTGGGTGTTGTTGAGCAGCTTGTTAATGAAATTTGTAGCGCTGCTGTTGTTTGTAATGGTAATATTATCAAAAAGCTAGGGACGAAATTGATTTTGTGTCCAAAATATGTAAATACGGTATATAGAACCAGATGCATACTAATATAGAGACAGTTCGTCTAGGATCTAGACTGTTAATACCATCGCATTTTCTATTTCTGCCGCCAAACAGCATTGTACAAGCACAGTTGTGTTCGGATTTTAAAGAATTCTTAGGTTGACGTTTAGCTTAGTGTCACGCAGAGCTTTGTAATAAAATGTCCCAAGTGGTGCACCAGCACGGCGGGACAGCGGCGGAAATACCAATTTCCGCCGCTGTCCCGAATTTCCCGGCCGTAGTTGAGGTCCGTCGATCAATAAATCTCTTCGACTAGTCGGCGGATGCTAATGGCGCGCATGTGCAACGTGCAGCGACGCCCATGAGCCCGGGCAAAGCTAATGACGTATTTGATGAACCTATTTGTAAAACATGCTCATTACTTTTCTATACATTGTTACAGTTTCAACGCAATGATGTAGTATATAACATTTGGTTGAAGACCTGAACTCAGCCCGAGAACTCGAAAACTAGAAGCCGGTCAAGACCCATCCAGCCGAAAATTTGTAAACGTTTTATAAAAGTATTCTGCATAAAATTGATTTAGCGAACGCTACTATTGGCGGTCTACTGCTGATAGAAATATTATTTCCGAATTCATTATTTAATCACAATGTGAAATACAAATGCTATTAAATTAGGATTTTTAATCAACCATTATTTTTTTACTACCTAGGCGTTGACTATATAAACAATCATGACAGAGATCAACTCTGCAACCGGGAACGATATAAAAAATGTTCAACATGAACACAAATCTAGTTCCAGTCCTAAATCCGGTGGCAAAAAAGCTAAATTGAACGACGGTACTGCACGAGATGTTCAACAGCCAGTGATTGTGAATAATGCAGACGACAATGTTGACAAACAGTTAGTGAATGCAAACCATATTAATGAAAATGTAAAACTAGTGATTGTCCAAAATGAAGAAAATCTTGTAGAACAGCCAGAGATTGTAGGCAGTGGAGAAGAAAATATTGTCGAATTGTCACTAGTTGCATATAATGAAGAAAATGTTGTCGAAGATTCAGTGATTGCCGATAATGTAGAAGAAAATGTTTCTGAAGAGTCAGTGATTGCCGGCAATGAAGAAGAAAATGTTGGCGAAGAGTCAGTGATTTCCGATACTGATGAAGACAATTTTATCGAGCAGACATTGATTATAGACACTGAAGAGGAAAATGTTGCCGAACAAACAGTTATAGCAGACAATGAAGATGCGGATTTATTCCAAGAATTCTTGGACAGCATTAACGGTGACGACTGGATGGCCGGCATCTCTGAAGATCCAATAAACGAGGTGGTTGTAGTGACGCCTTCTACCAGCACCCAGGCCTTACTGATGGATATGCAGGGTCCGTCCACTTCAGCTGGTTACAGGAAAAGGAGTACCCCAGTGAGGGTTATAGATGATGACTCTCTAGATGACTCTGGCGATCTTTCTCCAGAAGAGAACTCTTCGTTACCAAGACTGGATAACACTAGTAATATTGACAGCAATACTGATATGGAAACTGACGATAACAATAGGCTATTTGATTTGGGCACCTCATCTTCCGATGATGAAGGCGACGCCCTGGATAACTCTGACGAAATCACCGATGACGACGACGATGATGACGCCTGGTCTAGGTCCAACGACGACAATTATAGCGATGACGGTGGCGAAGATACTCCGCCCGTACTGCTCAAGCAGAGACCTAAACACAAATATTCCATACTGAAAGAGGTACTAAATCGTGAAATAGGGCTAACATCACCTCGTGGTACAACTACTAAGGACGATGCAATATTCGCACAAAGATTCTACTCGTCTCTGCACGCCGTATTCAGAATGGAGAAGCTGCATAGTCTTAACAAGCACAGGGGCTGTGTTAACTCCATAAATTTCCACCCCGAAGGTCATCTCTTAGCATCTGGCTCAGATGACACTACCGTGATAATTTGGGACTGGGCGCGCAAGATCCCGCTGCACACCGTCAAGACAGGCCATAAATCCAACGTCTTTCAGAGCAAATTCTTAAACTTTAATTCCAGCAGCCAACTCAATATTGTTACGTGCGCCAGAGATGGGCAGGTGCGGCTGGCACAATGCGGTAGTGCCGGAGGGTCATGGTCACGACGGCGTCTGGCGGCACATGGTAAAGCGGCGAATAAACTGCACGTAACACCCCTTGAACCACACTCTGTGTTGTCGGCTGGCGAGGACGGATTTGTGCTACACTGCGATTTACGAGTAGACACTGTGAACAAGGTGATCCAGGTGAAAGAGCGTAACGCAGCTGTTGCATTGTACAGCTTGCATGGCCACCCGTTCGACTCCAAGGAGCTGGTCGTGGCCGGCCGCGAGAAATTTGTCAGGGTGTACGACAGGCGCAAGTCGACGAAGCCCGTCGCGATATATTGCCCCACCGCGCTTACTGAGGAGTCAACCGATATCAAGAAGACCATGCGCTTATCTGCAATTCACCTAACTTGCGCCGTGTATAATCACGATGGCACTGAGATTCTTGCTTCCTACAGCGATGACGATATTTATCTGTTTAATACCAAAACCGATGTGTACAACAAAGACATCTCAAGTCAAGTGAAGGAGGGATATAGTTTGCGATTCAGTGGCCATCGAAACAGCGCCACATTAAAAGGCGTTACATACTTTGGGCCCAAGAGCGAGTACATTCTGTCTGGCTCCGACTGCGGCCATATCTATATGTGGGAAAAGCACACTGAATCTATCGTTCAGTGGCGCCAAGGAGATGCCAACGGTATGGTGAATATCGTCGAGCCGCACCCACGGTTCCCGATCCTGGCTTCCGGTGGGCTGGACAAGGACGTGAAGATTTGGGCGCCATACAGTAACGAGGATCCGAACTACCATGGGCTGAGCAGCACGATCCGCCTTAACACCGCAACAAATTGGCAAAGCCCGTTGTTCAATGACTTTTTGCCAACATTGTACAGGTCGTGGCGCGGCGATAACCGCATTGTAGTGGAAACCGAAGATCTACCCTACGCTAGCAACCTAGAGTTTGAAGCAAATATTTGCACCACCTTTTAATCGAGTACCTAATCATATTGCCACCTGGTTAGTCCGTACCTCAGGACTGCGTGTATCCGCCTTGAATACATGCAGTTTGATCATTCTTTAATTTTTATAAGGGTTATTTGTTCAAGACTGACTTTTTTGACGGAATGCAGTGGCTCTATGGTATCCATTCATTATTCGATATCTGGGGCCCATTCATTATCTTGTTTTATATTTTCCTTAACGATTGTAGAATAGCATACTGTTTAGGGCCCCTGTTACGGGCAGTGTCTGTAGCACATTAATTGTTATGTTATTTGCGTCTGATTTACAATCATAGTAATTTATAGATCCATCATTAAAGTTTCATCAAAATATTGTCGTTATACTCTTAAGTAGTTGATATTATAAAGTTATTCAACTTAAAACAAGCGAACTTACATAATATTACTTGTAATTTTAATAGGAACATAAGTTTAAAACACCTACTGTTCGTTGAGTTTTTTATATTTATAATATGATTTGACTTAAGTGTTGATCTGTTTGAAAGTGATGCCTCTACATTCTTTCGTTATTGTATATTGAGAGCGGTGAACTTACAACTGCAATAGAAGCATCGCATTGTACTTCAGACATAATTTAATGCGCTGTATTATTTTTGGATATATGTTAATTAGTGTTTGTGTCGCGTCAACAGTATGGGTGTATCCCACTCTAGTTATAGTTAAGTTCATTCCCTGGACTGCAGGAATATTCCGATGGTAAGACTAGTCCTGGATGTTGGCCTATAGGAATGATATACTGCTTAAAGCAAATGGCGTCACATTTGAACTGTTTAGTATCGGTGTTAGTATTTTAAATGTTATCTTGAATGTCTGTATTTATTTATTTTTCCCAAACTGTCTGCCATAAAATTGTGAGCATGGTGTGTTGAATGGAACTTTATATCAATCTTTGTGAAATATTACAATAATATTGTGTATCAATCTTATTTAAATTAGCCTTTTCAATGCAGAGGTGCTCACAGTAATTTTACCATCCTGGTTCGCTGCAGTTGGTCGCCATCGCCTCGTCAGATGTTCAGCAGGGTGCACCACGCGCCGGTGAAGTTGGCTTTCAAAAAATAGATGGTCCCCCCATATTTCATGTTATAATTAGTGGAATTTAATACTAGCAAAGCATGCGAAATTTGTGTCTGTATTTGATGTCAAGTGTCGGAACATTTCGGTAGCCATTTCTTAGTTTATATCTGCGCAAAGTGCGAGATCCTTCTGTACTCGCAACTTGTCTATCTTGTTAGTGTGTAAGAAATATAACAATTACATGTTTAGTGGTGTATTGTAGCGAACACGAAAACGATTGTGGATTATTTCTCATAAAGAAAATCTCTTTAAATTACACGTTTATTGAATATTAGATACATAAACTAATTATGTATCATAAGTGACATAATCATGTTCTAGGATTGGTCTCTACAGTTATCTTAGAAGTGTGTCAGAAACCTATAATATATGACGAAATACTACATAAAAAGCGTGTAATGTAACAACTGCTGATAAACCAATAAACTAAAAAAAAACAAATTCCAACAGTTGACGCTTTAAACGAACTTTAATTAATCACCCACAATAGATGTAACATTAATGATGAGGATTGGATTTTGGCCCACCCCGCAAGTTCCGCTGGCCGTGGGTCACCACGCCTCGCATATAGATCGGCAGGGTGCACCACGCGGCGCTGAGGGTGGCTTGGCTTTGGAAACATAATAAGAGGAAACTTTCATCCCATAATCAATAATGAATGTAATTCGATATTAGCAAAATATGCGATATTTGTCTGTACTCTTGATGTTTTAGTGTCTGACTATTTATATTACAGTAGTAATTTATTCATTCTTATCCGCGCAAAGGACGAGGCTATTCTGTACTATAATGTTTCTTGTTAGTATGTAAGCAATGTAACAATATTTAAAGGATTAACAAAATTAAATGCTACAAGCGAATTTTCTTGTATCATTTCATTATAACTATGATTATAATCACTCCATTAGATAAATTGCTTGAAAATAGCGTATAAATTCATTTTCACGGTCCAATCTGGTTCATAAGTTCAAAAAGGTTGTAATTATTGCTACTGCGAATTATATAATTCGGGTTATCATTATCAAATTTATTATCGTTGGATTCTGCAGGTCAATTTGATGAAATGAAAATCATATTATGGTACACAGAGTATAGCAACATATTTTTCAGTATTTATATTTTGTGTCCATTGAGCATTGATGTAGGGGTTTTTAATACATCAATGCCATTGAATGACTTTAGCGTGATACGAGTATGAACTTCCGACAAACAGACATAATGATTCCTTATGTTTACGCGAATGTTAGACATTGAAATTAAACTATTATAACTTTTCGAACCACCTACACCTCAGTCCGCCCCGTGACCACGAAGTGCTGAAAAGCCTTCGAAACGAAGGGAGAAAAATAAAATAAAAAACCGCGATAAAATCTATACTAATATTATAAAGCTGAAGAGTTTGTTTGTTTGAACGCGCTAAATTAAGTGTATATTTGTTTTATCGTTTGTATATAGTTATAGTATATAGTTGTATATTGATCTTATTTTGTAATAGTCCCGCCAGTTCGAATTGGGTATATCCTGTCATGACTGTGTGTGTTGAATAAAAATAAATAAATAAATAAATAAATCTCAGGAACTACTGAACCGATTTTGAAAATTCTTTCACTAATAGGAAGCTCCTGAGTGCTATAGGCTACTTTTTATCCCGGGAAAATATTTTTGTCCCGGAAAATCTTTTTCACGCGGGCGGAGCCGCGAGCACTACTAATCCGTTATAATAGTTTAATTTCAAACAGACATAAGTGCAATAAATTGTGGTTTTTGGATTTTATTACTTATTCCTCGCAGTTCTCGCTACTATTTTTTCCAAATTATTAGTGTGCGACAGAAAAACTCTACGATTTTACGTGTATAGACATAGATGGAGAAACAATCCCTTGTGATTTTCGTTCATATTCAAAATCTTGGCTACAACTTCGCTTTAAAGAACCCTTTTGACAACTACCCCAATTTCTAGTTCCTACACCTATCCTGTATGTGAATTATAAATGCGAACAATTGTGACGATATTTTCAGGTTCCAATGGCCTATGGCCAGTATTTTCCGTAGTATTATAATGCTCTTTGGGCCGTATTAACTAATGTAACTCAATTTCGCTCTGAAGTGTGAGATCAGCTTGACGCGGTCAAGTCAAAGTCTGCATCCTAAGACATCGTTATTACATAAATAGCTACCATCTCAAATTTTAATTTATTTGGCTCAGTAACAATGAACAATTAAATGTTTCTCTAATTTACAATACCCAGAATAACAAATGAAAATGTTATGTTGTCGACACACCAAAGCCGCAGGCCTAACACGGCGTATTGGTGCCGGCGGGTAAGCCCGACTTAGACGTTATTACAACTTTACCTATATGTTTACAGAATTTAATTGAAATGTTCCGTTAGTGGGTCGCCCTCAGCGTGGTCGCTTAATTTTAAGGGTTGCGAGCGCCTTCAGCACTCACCCAAAAGACCGGTGTTCTTTCATAAGCCGACCCTCGTCAGGCTAGAAAGAGTAATGTCAGGGAGAAAAAAAAAATATTGAAATGTGAGATTGGTTTATTGATATGCTCTTAGTCCTGACTCATATAATGTTATAGGCAACGTGCGGGTTTTCTTCTCAAGTAAATCAAATGACGTTTCATACGTGTTTTTACTAACAGTAGTAACTAGCTACGACGTTTTTTTGAACTTTTGAACTAGTTACCTACGTGACTCATGGGATGTGACATGACCAGATAATACATCAAGAATATTTAAATTTGAAAAATGATAATTAAAAATCCAGTAACTATTAACATAGAATGTTAAATTGAATAAATGAATTTTTCATTTAGGTGAGTACTAGGTACACAAGAAAGGATAACCATCTTTTTCTGTCGTTGCTGGTGTGAGTAATGGTACCTCTTTATACGTCTGTACTAGGTACTCATTTTCGGTAGCAAGAGATTAATTGACATAACGCTTTAACCTATAGATATTTTTTTTTATTGCATTGTGTGACGAGATGATCATGCCGTTCGTCTGATAGTAAGCGATACGACCAGCAACACCATCCAGCACCTTGAGTTACAAATTACTGTGTGGCATTGCACTGCGCTTGTCATCCTGAGATATAAGTTGTTATAATGTCTTTCAAACCGAAACACGACGGTGCTTCATGCATTCACAGTGCTGCTTGGCGGTAGAAATAGAATTTGCGGTACCCACCCAGACGGACTCTTACATATGAGAGTCATACCACCAGTAAATTATAACATTATGTTCTAAGTACATCATCAATTAAACACCACTTGGTTATCATCATCAGCTACATGACGTCCATTGCTGAACATAGGCCTCCCCTAAAGATTTCCAGACGGACATGTGAAAAGCGTTGACACTTGACAGGTCCACTTGGTTATATGAAACAAAAATTTAATGATAGGTTACCTTGTCCCGTTACTGAAAATAATATATTCGACAAGAAATACATTGTCATAAAAATATCCCTAAAGAGGTAATTTTTGATCGAAAGTGACATTGATTCTTAATTTTGGTTTGCTAGCGTTTTTGTCAATTCAAAGTTTTTACTATGTTTTATTGTCAGTAATTAATGAATACCTAGTCGTTCCTTCCAATGCGATTTAAATAAGAATAGAATCATCTTTGGGCTATATTGTGACGTCTAAATAATGAAATATTATATCAACGAATTGAGCAATAACGTTTTTATTTAAATTTGATGTAGAGTCAATTAGACAAAATAAAAACAGACATCTTTCAATCATATCATTATACAAAAATTGATTTAATTTACTTTGATATCAAGCACTTTGTGTAAAATCATGTATGGTTAGCAATTCAAGTCGGAGGAAGCCATCTCCTATTCATTTTTGGATAAAAATTACTTTGGTCTAAAATTTATCTGCACAGGTAGGTAGTCACCAGCATAAGTAGCTGAACAAATTCGAAATTTCAAATGGCCTACATACTTTTGTGTTCTTACTAATCTTTTTTTTCTCTTCACAAAAATAAAATAAAAGAGGTTTGCTTTACTTTGTACGGAGAATTTTTTTTCGGTTTTTGTTAATAATGCCATCTGATAATTTTTAAATAGTTACATTGAAATGAGTAAAACGTGTAAGAATGTCAGTTTTAATATTGCCCGACTTAATAAATAAAATTATTTAATTAAAGGTTTAAGATAACTCTTATTGAAATATTACACATAAATATTATTATGCATTCTGCATACTGGTAGAATACACGTAGGCATCTGAATATATCTGCATACTGTCAATTTAGTTCTTATAGCAGGCATGCTGACTGGCGCTGGCTACGCTTCATTACTACGAGCTACTCTACGCGATGGGACGTGCGACGGCCCACGCCCAAGAGGGGTGAAAATTTCCTACCAGAGCACCATAGCAGTCAAGGGATGAAATATCGAAACGAAGCGCGTTGCGCATGTCTATGACGCACAAATAGGGAACGTGAACGAACTATAGATGGCAGCACAAAGTCGATACAAGAGCTACACGTGGATAAAAAGAGAAATTTAAGATTAGACATGTTATTTAAAAATGTGAGAACTTAAAGTAGGTTAGATTAGACTTGGCCAGTTTTCATTACATCAGTAATTTTATAAAGTTATTCAACATACCTATATATATATTTAATTGTGATAAAAACTGGCCAAGTCTAATCTACCCTTCTTTAAGTTCTCACATTTTTAAATAACAGCAACTGTTATAGATAGGTATCCAATAAAGCAAAGAAATAGAGTTTTATACTTGTTCATAATGTTATTTTGTTCATATAAATACATATTTGGATTTTGCATAGAACTTGGCACTCATTTAGATCTCCATTCTTTCTACGGCGAAGCCCACAGTCAAGAATAATTTATGTATTGAACTTGGCTCTCCTTTTTTACATTTATGTTTTTGGTGGGATACATGTTTTTCTTATTTACACTATTCTTAATTCTAGTTTATTAAACATATTTTCTATTTTTGGTTGGATTTTCTATAAAGCATGTTTTTTAGTTTTTTAAACTATTTTTTTTAATAGGTTGGATATTGCGATGGTACCGACTAAGAAAGCCCATTCGAGAGACCTCCCACCAGTTAATTAAACTTGATTGTTCATTAAATAAAATATAATGATTATTAAAAATTACGTTCAACAGACGCGTCTAATTAGGTATATTACCCGAGAAGACAAAAAATAACCTACAAAATTATTATATGAATAAAGGTGTCTATACGACACAGTGTATACTAATGTAGATGCTTTCGTTAACCTTGTGAACAATGATCAATTTTGTTAATAACCCGAATAAAGAATAAGTAGATACCTACTTATAAAAATCCCTCGCGTCTGATTAAATTTAGTCGTCTTTCAGTAACTAGTAATTATGTACAATGAACAACTTAATAAGGATCCAAAAATATACTACTTCTATTGTCTAATCACTGTTGATACTTGATTTAACATGAGATGTCGCAACTTTTTGTAGTGAAAGAACTGCGTTGCGTGACTTGTCTTTCTTTACATTTTATATTTTTGATGGCATATTTGCCCGACCCGGGATTAGAGCCTTAATATGTCCTGGATTAATGCACAGGCTAAATTTTAACGCGGTAACTTGCTTCCGCAGGAAAGAAATATTTTATAACTCTGATTTTCAATTAAATGGCCTTGACGTACATGTCGCACTATGGATCTCCTGTTGCGGGAAGTTTTTTTAGCAAGGGACAAACTATTGAGTATTGTTGATCGAAGCACGGAACAAATAAAAGACGGGACCAATACTTTATATTTTTAGTTGAGTTATTTGCTATTTATCTCAGATTTTAATTAGGTACTCTCTCTGTTTTACCAGAGACCATACGTTTCACTTGTTTTTTGTAGCTATGTAGGTAACTAATTCGATGAGTTTGTGTCGTATGAAAGCTTTAATTATAATTAGGTACTTTTTTGGGAATTTCAGTTCATTTTCTAATTTAGCTGTCAAAAATAGATTATTTGCGTGTCATTTCATGAAATGTGAAATGTGTGAATATGAAATGTGATTGCATAAATTGAACTGAATTAATGGTAGCCCAAATAAAAAAAGCTGGACCTTAATTTTTTACTTTTTCTTTTGAACACACTTGTTCTATCTATAATTAAATTGTGTCTATTATGTTACTTATTGATAGTATTTGTTGTTACATGATAAAAAAAGAAAATTGAGGTACTATAAAATTGTTGGAAAAAATATATATCAATTTGGCAGATCGTGTTGGTGAGGGACTGCCTCGGTGGCGTAGTTGTATTATGGTACGACTGCAATGCTGAGGTCTCGGGTTCGATTCCCGGGTCGGGCAAAGTGATATTGAGTTTTTCTATTCAGTATCAGCTCGGAGTCTGGAATTTGTGCCCGATATGGCGATAGGCTCGCCCCCTATCACATCATGGGACGGAATAATGGCGAAAAGTGGGTGTACTAGTTGCGCCTCTGCCTACCCCTTCGGGGATAATAGGCGTGAGTGTATATATATATGTATGTGTTGGTGAGGGAGTTTCTTCGCCACTTCTTCTTCACAGCGATCACACGTTCCGATGCGGTGGTCGAGTCATGATGATTCAAAAGATCTAGTGAAAGACTATTTGAATAAAGAAAATTTTGAGTTTGAGTTTTGAGAGTAAGAACAAAGCTTTGTTCAAAAAGTCAACAAATGGAAACAAACTTTGCAATTTTTTGCTTGCTTTGTGTCATCCCAATTTTAAAGCTGGGACGTAATGGTTATGCCATCTAGTTATTGAATAGTCAATAACTAGATGGCATGCAAAAATCTAGTTTGCAACATCCCTTTAGGGATATTTTTGAAGTTATTAAATAATATGTTGAAGTTGGATTCGGATAGGCAGGCTATCCTCATAAGATGAAAGTTACTTTAAGTTGAATTTGAGATTGGTAATGTCTATTCTACTTGTAGTACCTAAGTGGTCCAGACACGCCAGTGAGAACACACTGTTTGGGTCTTAGAGTAGTTTTGTTGAGCCTTTCTGAACATTCGGATACTCAGTTTTAATCTTTTAATCAAGTTTATCGATGTTGCACCATATAAGTTATTTTGTATGTCTACACATCTTCATAACTAAGATCCTTTGACCAGTCATTATTCAGGACCGACAGCGTTGATTCGGAAGACGTTACAAAACCAGATATATCTACAAGTTGCTTAATTTTTCTTACTTTTCGCCTGAAGATTTTTTTCGCTAACCACTTCACGTGTATAATATAAATCGTAACACAGGGACCTGTGTCTACCACTTTGTAATTTTTTATTTTGGCTGCCTAATTTTTCCGTAAGTGTAAATACTTGGTATTGGGCGTGGCTCTCCCTTTCCATCCTAGGTTCAGAGGGTGCCGCCACCCATACTTGAAACCTAGATCAATACATTAAGCGAGCGAGATGCCTGTATCTCGCAACCCTATCCACCACGCATCCAGGCTCCCTCGATCTTTCCCTCGAGGTCGCGCGCCTGGGCCGGTCGCGTCTCCGGATGTCCAGCAACAATTTGTGCATTTATGTATGAATTGTTGCTGGACATTTGTTATTAATTAGTTTACTCTAAAAAATCATCCCATGTGCAGCGCTATCATTAAAAAGGTCAGCTTGTGTTTATTTCAACAGTGATCACGAAGCGTGAGTGGTGGGTGTGGTGGGGCAGCCACCTGCAGTGTTGAACTGGAGCTGATGGGTTTGTGACATGAGTGAGTGGACGGAGTAGTGGTGGATTTGTGAGATTATTCAGTCGTCCCTTTTGATTTAATGGAAAGATATGTGATGAGGTAGCCATATTTATCGTGCTCGATCGAAACTGCACCTAAATTGCGGCGAACGTTAGTGGTGCACCATGTGAAACTAGTTATATGTGCGATATCTGGCGATATCCGGATATGAGGACTTAAAATTTTAGTTCATCCTATGGGATTTTATAGGGCATCTAGGATAGCTTAACAAACATTTTCTAACATAATTCGTATGATTGTTACAGGTTACTCTCAACCTTATAAGCAGTAGGTACTCAGCATTCGTCTGGCGCAGAAGTCGCTACAGCAGCAAATAGAGACGCAGTGCGAAAATACTTGTCCCCGAGTAACCAACGCATTTTACTGGGAACGAGCCGGTAAACGACATACCACCTGTTGAGGAACTACTGCTGATTATTTTTTTTTGATTTTTTCTTCTAAATCGGCCCAAAATACTATTGACATTTTAGTCTTTTTAATAATTTGATTAGGTAATTCTTTTCTTGATGAATGTTAATGTGTTTTTGTGGTGCTTCTGTATCCTATTATTGTTTTCGATCTTAATAATTTACATTATTTAATCTAAGTATTCTTGATAGACATGATATTCTCTTTAGTTGTTGTGATTCGTCAACAGTATTTTTATTCTCTAATTAAGTCTCCGGACTGCAGAGACAATCTGAGTGAAACATTAGTCCTGAGAGCTGGCCTAAAGGAATGAGAACTACTCGATGTAAATGTAACTGTCTTTCAAGCCAGAACTAACCACTGAGTCATTGTTTATCCGCAAAAAAGCTTATTTTTGTTATTTTACGGTAATGCTTGTTATTATATTATGGTTTATGGTGATAATCACAAACGCATGCAACACAGCAAAGTTGTTTGTAACACTATTATAGGCTAGTTATATTCTAATGGTGACAAAATATGTATGATGGAATATGTTACTCTATACTTTAAGGTAATAAAATAACTGTAAGGCAAGCGGAAGTAGTGAACTAATGATATAATAATCGTATTATTAATGTATTAGGATATACCTATTCATGAAATCAAGTCTCGATGTCTGTAGTGTTCAATGTATCGTATTTATTCCCATTTAGTATAAGTAAGGGGTCAACCATACATCAAGATCAACATCAAGAAGTATTCACAAGCGGGCAACTAGTATAAGTTTTAGTGTGTAATTACTTCATATTCTTATTAATCTAATTAAATGGGTAAGGTAGCAACTTTGTTTCATTTCATTATTTACACTCATACCCACTCCTATGTGAAAAATCGATTTGACTTGGCCAGTTTTTATCAGAATTAAAATATAAAATGACTGATGTAATAAAACTGGCCAAGTCAAATCTTACTTACTTTAAGATCTCACATTTTTAAATAACAGCAATTGTTATAGGTATGCAATAAAACAAAGAAATAGAGTTTATCTAATACTTGTTCGTAATATTATTTTGTTCCTATAAATACATATTCGGATTTTGTATAGAACTTGGTACTCATTTAGATCTGCATTCTTTTTGCAGCGAAGCCCACAGCCAAGCGTAATTTGTGTGTTGAACTTGGCTCTCCTTTTTACATTTATGTTTTTGGTGGGATAATATAATTATATACTAGAACTTTTATTAGACGGGCGGTGACCACACACTAAGAGATAATCAGGCCAAACAAGTTTAAAAAGAAAGAATTATAGTAGAATCCCCATTTCTCACGTAGGATCAACTGCCCAATCTAAGTGTTTGGACTATAATGAGTTTTTTCAAAAATTCTCAACGGTTAATCGGGTCCCGGCGCGGAAAGATATTAGGGATCGTGAAGGTCTATGAATTCGATGGTACCCGGCCGTCACATAAACATAATTTTACAAAACGTAATTTTCCCATAGTCCCATTTTTAGCAATAAAATTCCATGTTTTGAAATTCTACCAATTGGTTTCATTATCACATTATTAGTACTAAGGAGTGCTTTCGTCCTCATAAGCAACAAGATCGACTGGCAACAAGAAAAGTTTTAACGTAGTAGTATTATAATGCTCTATGAACGTAAATTTCCTATTTCCGAACCGTTTGTAGATTATTTTATAAATTTATGCAGATGCTGCTATCATCAAATTTACGGTCGGTACCCCTAAAACTACCACTACTACTACTATAAAAAGTTATAGCTATATAATATGTTAAGTTAGTCGCGTATCGGGGGTTCCAAACAAATTTGTAGGTAAGATCAAAATTTTCCCAAAATTAATTACCAAATTTAAAAAGTTTTTATATTCTTTTTTTTTCTTATTCAGGTACATATTTACAGTTTTTTTTATATAAGTGCGATTGTAAAACCGGGAAATTTATTGCTGCATCGTGGACATTGTGTTCAAGCATGCACCGACCTGCATTTCAAGTGGAATGAGGAGGGAGATTCAGCGCTCTAATACTTCTTGTAGCGAGTAGAGCCAGCAAGTTTCCATGAATTTAGTTGCACTCTTACATTTAATACAGTAATGAATTCCTGGTACTCACTGCATTTAAGAAGATTACGTTCTTTTTACTATACCTCTATTTCTATTTCTTACTATACCAAGCTGTTGGACCATAGTAGAAATTATTCTACTATGGTTCAACAGATGTCACTACTATTATTTATTTATTTATTTTTTAGTTAGATTTTCTATAAAAGCGTGTTTTCAGTTCAAAATGTTCAATTGTATGCCAAAGGACATGTCTAAAAATGGGCCTGAAAATTTAAACAAGACAATTTATATATATTTGGATAGAAGTCCTGAAAACTAGCTTTTTGCAGTAAAAAGTTTAATTTTAAAGACCTCCGATTTTGAGATACATGCTATTTTGTTTGGCTTAAAAACCACACTTAATATGAATGTTTTAAAAAAGTTGGTTATGAATGGAGGGGTCTAAAAATTTTTTTTTATGGATCTAAGTTTCATTTGTTGCCCTTTTAATATTCTCAAAGTTTGAGCCTGTTTAGATTTTGAGGCCCAGCACCCATACAAAAGCGGACATCTCCTTTGCTTTCTTTTTATCACATTTCTTTCAATGAACAGACCCACCGGGTTCTAATGCCATGTCATCAGTAAAAGCGACAAATACAATATTGATTGACTTCAAGCATTTTCAAACAAATATTATCTTTTAAAATTACCGCTTGGCGTAGCACACTTGCTACGTTATAACTACGAATTCTATGCCATACCTACTCAGCATTGAAACTGGCAATAGACTTGTTTTAGAACCGAATGCAATTAAAGAATAGATTGGATTGAGGATGCAACAAGTGCCAGCCACGTGAGTAAACACCGCCACTGTACCAGGACAGCATAATAAACCAAGACATAAATAACGACGCACAACGTTGTTTGGTTAACTTTTGAATGCCAAATTCAAGTTCAGCAATGTTTAAAAAAAAAAGGATGCATGTACTTTTGTGCGCGCGTGAGAAGTTATAGTTCGTGGCATCATTAAATAATTTAATATTCAGTATTAATTATGTTAATCTAGGGGGTCAAGTGTCGAAAATCGGTGTGTGGGGTCAACGGGGTCAGGGGTCAAAAATGGGTGTGGGGTGTCAAGGGGGGTCAGGGGGTAAATTTGGGTTAGGTGGTCAAGTCGGTCAAAATATGTTGAGGTTAAGGGTTATTGGGTTGGCCCAATTTGACCCCCCTATTGATCCCCTTGACCTGGGTTTGGGGGATATAGGAGGTCAAACTTGGTTTAGGCGGTCAGGGGTGGTTGGGGTGTGGGGGTGGCAGATGCACAGTACAGTAGACCCGCCACACAACAAACCCTATCCTATCCTCTAAGGTAAAGTTCCTAATAAAATAAACTTCCTGATAGAATAAAGTGAGTATATTAAGTACCTTCTTTATTGAAGTCGGTTAATAGTATTGACACTAAATGACACTTTTTGTGTTACATGAAGCGCGCACATCTTAAAATTTCACTCTCATCATTTTTTCATAACGCGCCTAAAGAAGTATAACTTCAAAAATACCTGTATAAAATTTTAATGCTTATTTTTGTCAGTTGCCTCAAGAAAATCACAGAGGCGTAATAATAAATTATTTCACAAAAAAATAACATTTGTTTCAGACTGCTCGCGTTTAATTAAAGAAATATGTAAGTACTCATAGAGGATAAACTGTTTTCATTGTTCTGTATGAGTACTTATTTCTCCAAGTATTTCAGCATGTAGTCTCAACCAGAAATTTTATATAAAACATTTTTATTTATTTTATATTAGGAAGATGGGATACGCATGCGCGGTTATAATGTTATTTTTTTATACGTGTCGTCACTATTTGGTATTGATCGCATCCGAGCTGCACTTTACAAGGAATTCATAAACTTAAGAAGTCAGCTGCAGAGACTATGCCGTTATAGCATAATACACATAGTATTATAATTATTTATAGAGCCCATACTACTAAACTTCATGGAGCGATAATTCTCGCATTACCATGTAACTTAAGGAAATTAAAAACGTCGAATGTATTCATGACAATTATTAATAAGCTCGCATGGACTTCAGGCGTTAAGTCGTAAACAGGATTTTTATTAAGTTATCTCTAATAAGAGGTAGATATACAATAATCGTATTCACATTAAGGAGTAAGCAAAATATTGAATTTTTAATTAGTTCTTTTCCCGTTTCTCGGTACCATTCGGTGACGCCATCCAGTCTAGCCAAGTGTCCTGCTCATCTCCATTACAGTTTGGAGGTACCTCATTATAACGTTCCTCTAATTGCTTAAGTAATTTACTTATATTTTGACATTTCAACGAAGCTGCATTACACACGTGCATGCAACGAATGTGCATTACACATGTCTCTGGTAGTTATGTTATCCTGCTACTCGGTGCATTTGCCATTGCACTGAATTTACAATTTCTCAATAATTTTAAGGGTGTTTTTTTTTTGTTTTACAGAATTCAAAAAATGTCTTCTATTTAATTTTTAACGTTTCGTACCCCAAAAGGGAAAAGGGAACCCTTATAGGGTCACTTTGTTGTCCGTCTGTCTGCCTATCGGTCTGTCTATCTGTCGAGACCCTTTTTCTCAGGAACGCGTAGAGACTAGAGGTATCAAGTTGAAATTTATATCAAATACTCGGGTCTACGGTCTTTTTCAGATGCGATGCTGACATTTTGGGGAACCGGACCCCCCCCCCTTTGCTTCTCAAATACGGTGTCATGCAATGAAGAACCCACGCCACTAAAATTTTTATATCGTAGAATCTCATGTGAAAGCTATAGCTACGCCCCTGCTATAGAGTACTTCCCGATGACCTGAAGTCATGAAAGTTGGCAAGAAGCAAGGTTTTACAGCACATGTAAAGGATAAATCTGAGAACCGTAAACATGTACTTTAATAATACAAAAAATTATATTGACAGTTTTTATAGTTGTGCGTCTTTTATATTTTAAAATTTTTGTTATAGTTATCCATTGCAGAATAAAATGTTATTCTTCATGGAAATTACACGTGTCTTGTCTGTGTACCTAACTGTTACGAAAACTAGTGTAACGACAATACGAATGCTGCACAATTATACGTATTTTTCATAAAAATAGAGGATTTATTTGGAGTTGAACCACCTACTATTTGTGTGCGATGCAACAGGTTCCAGCCACGTGGGCGAACTTCGCCACTGTACCAGGAAAGCATAATAATCAGAGAGATATGGCCAAGAAGCTTAAAACATAATATACAGTTCTACTTTGGTTATAATATCCAAGTTATGGCTCATTTGAAAACGAAGCGGAGCGTGTGAGGTTTTATTTTAAATATCACATTGTCTTACCCGCTGCGGTATATGCTACACAATATAGATCTAGATAATATAATTTCCTTGATAAAATTAATCACATCGGTATTTGAAAACTGCTGCAAATATCAAAATAATTAACTGAACAACAAAGATAAAAGGCGATAAATTAAGTAATTGAGTTAAAATAACAATGCAGAGAATTCCTCAGTGAACAAATAACAATAAATCAGAATAATATGAAAACCTAGCAAAAATATGAATTATTGTACCTAGCCCTAGGGATCATCACGAAGTCCACTGCTGAACATAGGCCTCCCCTAAAGATTTCCAGACGAACCTGTCTAAAGCTACGTACACCCAGCGTACGCCTGCCCCAGGAATGCAGTATTAATTTAATGTCACCATGACTAATCTGGCCAAGTCGTTTAGATCACTTTACTATAGTGATATTATTACAAATTCCGTGGTCCAAGAGCTTTGCGATGCAGGATTATTTGCATCGCACGAAACGGGATTTCGACCAAAGTAAGAGGTAAAAAGTTTCGCTATATCTAAGTATTATAAAAAGTAGCTGACAGACATCTAAATGTTGCTAATTTAGCTACAAAATAGCTAAGTTGGCATCACTGCCCACGCTCGATTTCCTCCCTGCTTCCCCGGTCCTGTTCTTTACTTCACGACCTCGCTCCACTCCAATGGACAGGCAACCTAAACGAGGCTTTAGAGATGAGGAAAAGTTTAGTAACACATTACCGCGCTGATAAATGATAACGCATCAAAAATAAAAAAACATAATAGATACAACCTGTCCAACAAATAAAACAAATATACAAATAGAAAATGTATTACCTACAACCACGAAAGGTAACAAAAACACTACAATGTAACCTTACAAATGTAAACGCAAAACAATAACAGACTATGAAACTTTGTACCACCTGTTGTATGAGCTATAGCGAGTCACATTGTCCATTGTAAAACCACTCGCATTTAAAGGACTTTTTTAATTTCATCGTAAAGGACAAGAACGAATGCGCCACCTGTGCCTCTGAGAACGTTCGAGAAGGCGCCTTTGAAGAAAGCACCGGCGCCTTCATCCTTAAGGATCTTGACCCAACAATGGGCCGTGTTCTTGTATAAGCGCTCGTTGGCCGGCAAGCCTGATTGCATCATCATTCGCCGTCGCACCGTGTCCAGAGGATATGACGCGATGCCAGCTACTGTCGTCACCGTCTGTACCGTAAATAATTATGCATTATAGTCTTGACGCGACATCTCTTGTGACACAGCATAAGAGCTGTGGCGGCCTAATTAAAGCGGGGCTCTGATTGGCAGATCTATGCGAACCGTTTTAACGCAATTGCTGAAGGAGGGCAATATATTCCCTTTTGCGAGGCTCTGGGTGATATCCGCTTGCGCCACCCTCTACGGTCGCAACTGTATGTGAGGCAACTTCAAGTGTTATCTAAATTCTGGTAATATATTTAAATGAGATATAATATAGACAAATACCTGCGCAATCAGCCAAGTAATAAACAGGGACGTGTTCTTAGGATCAGGCAGCATGCCGCGGGCCGTATCAAAAAACCCAAAGTAGGTAGCGCGGTAGATGATGATACCCTGCACAGACACTATGAACCCGCGGTACAGACCGATGGGACCGTCCGACTTCACTGTCTTAAACAAGCAGTCCATCAAACCGCTGTACATCTTCTCCTTGCCTTTACCGACATCCGCTGCTAGCCTGAATATTAATTGTGTTTTAGTAGTTACAATCAAAACTGTTTTAACACAACGTCAATAAAAGATATTTACAGACCATTATTGGATCAGAATTGGAAGTTAATGGTATGAAGACGATTACACTATAGCCAGGGAAACTCGGCACACCATGACTGTGACATATTACCTGGTTCGAGCAAAATCCAATGGATATACGAAGCACAATGAAGTGGCACCAGCTGCACCTCCCGACGCCAAGTTACCGGCAAAGTACGTCCAGAATTGAGTGTTCTTATTCACTCCCTCCAAAAACATTGATTTATACACGTCTTTGAAAGCAAAATTAAGGGCTTGTGTTGGAAAATAGCGGATTACGTTGGCCAGATTCCCTCGCCAGAGTGAGCCGATACCCTGCTCCTTGGGTATGCGGATGAACGCATCTATAATACCTGGAGAATGGATTATAAAGCTGCAATATTATGTATGTACGATAAGAAAATAGTAATACGAAGTAACATTCTCCTCCTCCTGTAGGCCCTCCTGCTTTTGGTGAAAAGGAACAACCCGTGATTAAAAAAATTAACCTTTGTATCTTTTGTCTTCTGCAATCTGTTTGGACACATGCTGAACCTGCAGAATCAGCTTGACTCGCTCGATCGGCGCCACAGCCGTCTTCGACACTGCGGCTGATATTCCACCAGCGATGAAATCTTTCATAAACGCGCTGCCATCAGCGCCCTTCTCTTCTTTTTTTGCCCCTTTCTTCTTATCCGCCATTTTAATGCAACAATGTTTGATATATTCAGTGGAAGTATTCTGGAAAATAATTCGGCACTGGATTCTGGAAGAACGACGTGTCACTTTGACAACAAAACTTTTATTGCAGATTACACTCGCTCCGAGAAGCTTCAAGATTTTTAGGTATTTAAGTTTAAAATGCACCGATATAGACAACTACGGTACGACAAAAAATTAGTTAAGATGTATATCTATGGCACTTAATAACCTAGTACGATACGATTTCTCGGTGTGGTCTGTATTATTAGATCTTAAAGATATGAAACTAATGCTTACAGTGCGGCGGACTACTCATCCGCGGCACTTGAAAACTTCACTACTCAGTGGAGGCCACTCCATGACAGTGCAATATCAACAAAATGCGACTGGTTACAATAATTTCACTAGGGACAAACACAACAATTTATTTTAGCAGTAAAAATTTTCACTGGTCACTTTGACTTTTGGCAGAATACATCATACAAAAGAAGCCCGGAATTTGGATTCGAATTTAGAACTGTAGATAGAAGATAATGATAGACTCCTTGGACAAAATCGACAGCATAACCAAACTCATTGGCATGAAACTATGACACGGAACTCCTTATTTAAGGGTAAAAGGAGGGAGAAACTAAACCGCTGAACCGATTGTAATGAAATTTGGTATGCGTATATCTCAAACCTACGAAACAAACATAAGATATTATTTGTTTTATTAACCCATAATTGAGGGGGTTAATGGGGGAGATATTAAGCATTTGAACCGGTTGTAAATTGTAATACAATGTTGTATGGACATATCTTGAACGTTTGAAACAAATACTTACCTGCCCATTTCTCTTAACAAAATACTTTGTAACTAAAATAAACGTCTTCATAACCTACACAACACTTAGCACTGTTATTCCGATTTAATAAACTTATTTGGTTATTATGTAGTTATAATTATTAGTTAATACTCGCGAACACAATTAATTATTGTAAATTAGGTATACAATTTTAAAAGGCAGCGATATAGCCTAGTTGGGAGTGTGACGGACTGCCGTGACGAATGTCCGCAGTTTCAAAACCTCTGACTTTTCTAAAGTTATACTGTGTGTATTCTTTGTGAATTTCGATAAGAATTTCGAAGGTGTATGAAGTCTGCCAACCCGCACTAGGCCAGCGTGGTGGACTAAGGCCTGAACCCTCTCAGTAGTAGAGGAGGCCCGTGCTCAGCAGTGGGCAGTATATAATACAGGGCTGGTAGTAGTAGAATTACACACTTTTATAATAGGATCTCTATTTGTTAACTGTAAAAAAGGTAATACCACAGGCACGCTAAACATTTTTCCAATGGATCGTAATAGGTATCCCTACAAAATTTTAGAGTACCTACGAATGTCACGTAGCACGCCATTAGAACTGACCGCTATTCAATTTAATCGATTAACTAGACAACAATAATTATTGATACATTTCTGCATTGTAGAAATTTATTATATTTTTGCTTTGTTTCTGATTATGATTAGTTGTTTTGCTTCTAAAGTGAAAGTGTTTGTTTTACGTCGTAGTGTCATTGACAGTCTTCGTAAACACTTTCGTATGAAAAGGTTGACTACTCGGGAATCATGTCATTTCTTGTTTACATTTAGTTAAATAAAACGGACATAGTACCATTACTAAAAACAATGCGACTGGATTTTTCCATCTTTATAAATTACTCGGTCATCGCTTGGAGTCAGGACATTGGCGTGCACCTCCATTCATCGGAAATTACGGAAAGCCGTTGGTCCTGCGCCTGACCTATCTATGTTCATGTCGGACTGCCGTCTCACCGGCCTATTAGAGTGAAGGAATAAATAATGCACCTGTGTATTGCACACACTTAGTACTATAATATCTCCTGCGTACTTCGCTGATGTCCGATAAAATTGAAATTCGGCTAGGCCCCTCCTCAGGACTCACCTGTAAGGATATGATCCGAGGAATGTTAGTTGGACCACTTTAAATACCAAGTTGAACCGTAATCCACTCAATAGCAATCAATCTCGATATTAGAAATAACCACAACTTGTCATTTTGAGGATATAACGACTACGTTATGTAGGTATACTTATACAAAAAGTAATAAAACAAGATCAGCATTTAATCAGTTTTATTGATTTATAATAAATTTGCCTCAGATCAAGCTTAATGTAACATGTCCGGTTTGCTTGTTTCAACTGTAATACTATTAAAAAATTATATTATAATTGTAAGTTTTTGAATATAAGCATGCGTGAAATTTTTTAGAATAGGTATTGTTTGTCAAGTAATAATTTTTACAACCTTGTCACGTTGGCCACTCAATATAAACCTTTCTATCTTCGACGACCCAAGCAATGTGCATCATCGCATAATGAAAAGATGATATATAAAAAATGCATAAAAATTATAAATACTATAATAGTGAAAAATCTTCGAAACTTATGTACATAATGCGACATCGAATTTTTTTAATAATGGTACGTCGTACTGCAAATTTAAAAGCTGTGTATCCATTTGAGTAAGGCTAATATATCCACACGACCACGCGAGTCGATATTTCAAGAAAGCAAATACAGAAGCCTGTGATTTCTACACACAAATGGATGAATAATGCTTGGTCGTGTGTTGCCAGCGTGTGAATGACACCTTAGGTTAACTCTAACTAAGGTTACTACTAAACGCACCCTCAGACGAGCAGGCTACACAACTTTAGTCAGTGATCGTCTACGTTCTCTTTAATGTAACTATCGCTAAATTTAATTTTTGCAATATACCGTAATTTTTAACAAACGATCCCAATGAAAATAGACCAATCAGAAGCAGTTTTTTTTTGTCATGTTTACAAATGACTTATTTTGTTTGTTTTATTCACGGGGTCGAATCGATTATTATTGGGATAGTGTATCAAAAACGGCCGGATAAAGATTGTGGATTCCTAGTTTTACACGGGCGTAGACATGGGAACAGGGATAATAATCTATCCACAATAAAAATGATTTTTTATACATTTTTGATAATTGACTTGATCTTTATGATGTACCCAAAAACGAGTTAGTAGTACAAAATATATGTCAATATTTTACCAGTTCATATACACTTCGACACCCAATAATCGTAAATACAAAAAGACAATACTTTGATTTACATGATTTTGTATATGACATCTTGTAATGCAAATATTCGTTCATAATTTGTGTCGTCTTAGGCTGATAAGCGGTTCATACATGCGTCCCAAAGTAACTACGCCCCTAACCATGATAATACTTATAATACTTTATTAACTGGACTATACTCTATTACACATACCGACATTGAAATTAGTGTGATGTTGTCCACCGTAAGGACGGACGCAATAATCACTAAAAGATATCACTATAAAAATCGCAATATAATATTTTGTATAGTATGCAGCTCGTACGCTCCGGACGCCGATTTGTGATTCAAACATAGTTCGATGGATTTCAACATGTTTAAAGTACATAAGTGCAACAACCTATATTCAATATATGATGTCTAAACTACGCTCGTTTAACTAGTCGCTTCTATTTCCCTTAATTTTAAAGAAGTTATCAATATAAATTACTGTGGCTTATTCACGATTATTACTATCACAATTTTACAGATTTAGATACAATAATAATGACATCAGTTTACGAGGTTAATTAATTTTAAAGATTTTCTTGTATAGACAATGGCCTATTTTTTAATTACCGTAATGACATTAAATAAAAAAAAAACAAATTATCTAATTATCCAAACAAAAACAAACACAAATTATTGTGCACTAACACACTCACAGCCGATTTTAACGAACGAATCCAATCACTACGATGAAACTCCAATTTCATAAAAAAATTGTCTGACATGCACACAATAAACATTGGTTTTCCTGACATTATTCTGTTTGGGATCAAGATTGTTGGTTACGATCGGCCGTTCGTCAGCACGATACATAATTTCAAAGGGTAGATAGATGAGAAATTTGAAGTCATGCAAATTAATAAAATTTATTTCAACACATTGCTGTCATATTTTGTCTTGAGTAACCTAAAAACGACCCTTGTAGTCGTCGGGAGGGATCTATTACCGATTTTAATATACAAAACAAATTTGAACAGTTAGCAAGATAAGTCCAAACAGAGGCAAAATGTGTAATCACAAGTAAACAAAAACTATTTAGGAGACATTTATTTCGCTACCTACTTCAGCTGGAATTGCCTATTAAAACTAGTATCCACCGCGGTGTACACGTTACAAACACGAGGCTAAGACAGAGTTTTATCGACTGTAGTTAATCATCGGTCTTATTAAGCTGGACGCGCTCGGAGAACTTCTAGTGATCCGGGACGGCGTGAGGTGTGAGGCATGAGGCGTGAGATGTGAGGCATGGGTGTGAGGCATGAGGCGCGAGGCATGAGGCATGAGGCGTGAGGCATGAGGCGTGAGGTGTGAGGTATGAGGCGTGAGGTGTGAGGCATGAGGCGTGCTGCGAGCGCGTCCAGCTTGATAACACCCTGACAAAAAGATAACTACTGTTGAAAAAACCCGGTCTAAGAGCCGCACACGCCGATAATCACATTGTCGACGAGCGCTCAGCTCACGATATTTCTATAAACACCGTCACACCATAATGCGTCAAAGTACGTTAATATGTTAACCGCACAGATTGGTAGGCAAAATCAAAGATGGTAAAGATCTTCAAGTGAATTATGAGTTATAAAAACTTCTCAAAATATGCCGATGATCTGTACTGAAATATAAAACTAGTATCACTGGTATGACTGTCTCCATAAAAGCACGAGTTTTAAAATATGAATAGAAACTTAACTCAAAACGTAGATTGACGCAAATGGGTCTTCAGCCTCCACCCGATTTGTCAGTGCAGTATCTAAAATGTTTTCAGATCAGTTGATGGTTTCAGATGCATTGATGCTTTACGGTGCAAATGGTAACATTTTCAACAATAAAATGATCAACGTCCGATATGGAAACACCAATCCAATGTCGATGCATTCTGTCTATAGTTTACACATAGAAAATAATTTTGGCATAAAATCTACTGTACTCCCACACCGACAAACCAACGGGTGCCAACATCGGTGTTTACTGCGAAGAGATCATAAAGCCGTCGTGTACTCAGCTCTTAGCTTACAGCACAGGGATATCACTAAAGCCTTGTCCACAGGGGAGTATAATATTGACAATAATTATAGTTTATATTTATCAAACATTAAATGCAGTGCGACGATTTACAGAGTCAAAATTTAGTGTCATCTATTATTAATATAATGGCTCCCGTGCGAACGAGACTCAAGCGACGTCGTCTGTCTGGCAACCGGAATAATATATTTATTTGGTGTTTCAACATCATCACATAATTTATAGCTTTTGTTATGTACCGTTTATGCTGAATTAATATTATAATACTGGGAATATACGCCGGCTAAACGGTACGTTTGTAAATAAGGCATGTAGTGAATATGGTACGACATCAATAAGTTAAATATCAAAAAATTGTATATGATATACTATATAATTTATTTATAATTGTGCATACTGAATTTTAAATGAGAATAGGAATGAATCTCGTCGATTTGCGAGTCGCTGAATACGATCCGGCCGCAATAAACTGAGGTATGCTCAAAAATTATGAATCTTCATAAACGGATCTATAGCATTCCTATCCTTGTTTTGAGTGTTTGGTACGAGATTAAACTACATACTATTATAACCCTAAAAGTGTCTAAGTCTATTGTTAATAATAATTTCTACATTTGACACTATAATTATTAAATTATTAATACGAACAAGAGAGCCAGACAAACGCGTCGCGCGTCAACATTACATTATAATACTTCTAAACTACGCTTAAATAGGCAGCTCGGGGATCACATTGCTGTGGTGTCAATCACATAATGGTAAGTACCACTCTCTACCAACACCTGTCTACAAATGAACTCTAGCGGATACGGAACTAGTTGGATCTACTTTTGCAAACGGGAACCAACCCACAAGCTCATAAAATTTAACTTGGTCATAAAAAAATGTCACGATTAATAGCATTGTCATATTCATATAGACATAGAATAATAACGGCAAGAATGATAAGCGTAAGTCACTCGTAGTGACGTTCTGTCACACGCATACAAGCGTGCAAATAATATTGCTAGTGGTATGAGATTTTCCCCAAACTTGGGGTAAGTGGAATTGCTTCTACCTTGAGCCTATTTAAGTATTATATACTTATGGAATTAATATTATTATCCACAATAAGAAATTATTTTTTTTATTCTTAAGAAACGAATGGTTTTAAGTGGGGAAACCCTGAAAAGGATCAAAGCGATACCAAATAATAAAATACCTTTTCTTAGCTATCTTATCTTGAGTTCAATTACTTAATTTTTAAATTACTTCGTTAGGGAGAAAAAAAATAAAACCAGAAAACACGTGCTGCCGTCATTTAACGGCTGAATGAGGTACTTACCTTTGCCTCGATAGTGATTTTATGAAGGTGATATTTTTTTTTATATTCAAGTCAACAATGTCAAATTACGTCACCGCTTCTATTTTATTAGAAGTTTTGCCGGATTATAGTAAAACAAAGAAATCACTATTCAACCGTATAATTGACGTCATTTTACGCTTAGTGCTTACCTATATTGAGGATAAGACGAAATTAAAAGTTAAAATTATTAATTAAAACGAAATATTTTTTAAAGAGAAAAGGCGTATAAGTCCTTACTTTAGATCTATTTTCATCTAAAATAATAATATAAGCATGTAAAAAAAATATATTGTCAATTCAAGTCAGATCAATAGAAAATAATATATTCCTAATACTGGCAACACAATATCAAAGCATGCAGAAGTACCAATTAAATAAGTAAATTTTAGACATAAATTAATTTTAGAACATAGACATCAAACTTTGGGGTACCAAATTTCTTTTTGTTTGCAACATTTTGATATAATGTCGTCTGTGAAAATTATGAATGATTGTTTTTGCTTTGTCGATTATTTTATGTCAAAATATTAGATTAAACGTAATATTTACATGTGAAATGTTATGTTGCAATGTTTCTTATGATTATCCGAGGTACTGTGACATCCGTTTATTGCACAAACCGTCATAATAAAATAAAGTATCGAGAGCTGCTGGCGCTACGATTCGATTTTGTGCACTGACGCGGGCTGTTCGGACACTAGGTCAAATGGCTTAGTTTTACTTGCCTCACTAAACGTGCATGTTCGCGGGTTCTATGTGTTATTATTCTAAGCATATAGAATTAATTGCCCAAATACCTCAGTTGTTACTTTATAAAATGACAAACATTTTATATCAACTCCAGTTGTAATACAAAAATATTTTAGTTCAAACATCAACGAGTAAAAAATATTTTGGTGTGGGTTGGTTCCAGTTTGCGAATGTAGGTCCAGTTCACAAAACATCGGAGGTAGGGCGCTACATCTCACACGTCGGTGCCATGCGTCCATTTGCTATGCAATTGGAACACGGATTGATTATACACTCAAATCATTTTATACATCACCTAATTTATTATCATTTATACAATTTTGCATGTGTAAATACGACAAAAGAAAGAGCTCAAAGGACCATCTCAATAAAAACATTTACTAGACTATTAATAATATCACCCAGTTAGAGGAAGATCGCATTACCGATTAGTTAGGTCACGCGTATCAAATGTTCACGAATCACGAACCGAGACTGCCTTACATGCGGGTGCGAACACCACACACGCCCTCTGTGGGGTTAGAAAGTGAAAAAAAAACCACGATGCGTCTCCGCTTCGTTTTATTGTGATTGGTTGAGAGACTGGCGTATCGGCCTCTCGATCAATCACAAACATCAAAATATCGATACGTCAGTCTCTCAACCAATCACAATAAAACGAAGCGGAGACGAATCGTGTTTTATTTTCACAAACCCCACTGGACTTAATTGTCAAAGTGATGTTACATGCTAATAATAATTCTAAGACGTACCGTGTGGTTCCCAAACTTAACGGCACTTCTGGATGCACACAGTGACGACACAATTCATTTACAACTATTGAATTCTACGGCTACTTCAATTACTAAGGCAGTTTACCAAACTTTACACAACAGCTAATCAAATCTATCAAATATTACCCTATGTATTGCATTACAATCTAAAGAATCATAGTCTGTTCTCGAGTTTGGTGTTGAAGATAAGGCCAACATATTAAACGAAGCAGTCTCGCGACCCGTCTAGGACGTCTATAATTATTGCGAATATTAAACTGATATTAACAACACTTGATAGGTTCCAACAATATCACGAGGCACAGGTTACTCTAAAACTACCTTTATTGCTATGATCTTTTACATTAATGAAACTCAAAAGTATATTAGGATCTTGGAAGTTCGATATTTTAGCACACAAAACACAACAAGATATCGGTACAGGTTTATCCTTGATCACAGCGGTGCCGTAGTGGTTTGGGAACCACCACCCTACACCGAGACAGGTGTTAGCGAGAGAGTGCTATGAGCGCAGGGTGTATATCAATCTAACATTTGACTATTTGCGTATTTTGGCGGCGTTGTCGGCGTTCTCCTTCAAGATCTTCGACTTGAGATGGTCCTTGTACTTGAGGATGCCGCCCTGCCACTTGGTCACGGTGCCATTCTCACATATCCAAATCTCTTCGGCCACCTGTAATAAATTTATGATGCTAACTTTATAACAACACATGTGTGGCTAAAAAGGAATGTAGCAGCATAAGTATCTGTACAAAATTAAAACTTCAAATCGCTTATATACGCGTTAAATAAACTGAAATTTTTTTTTCTTCATTTGAAGTAAAGTAAATCTGTTTTATTTTTGTGAAGAGAAAAAAATATTAGTAAGAACACAAGACTGCAATTTGAAGTTTTGAATTTGTTCAGCTACTTATGCTGATGATTGTACACTTGTAGCTGACACGCGGACACGCGATACTCGTCCCTAATGCACATAGTGATAACTGTTAGTGTAACTGACCTGGTTGATGAGCCTGAAGTCGTGGCTGACGAGTACCATGCCCCCGTCGAAGTCGTTGATGGCATCACCGAGGGCATCGATGGTCTCCATGTCGAGATGGTTGGTCGGCTCGTCCAGGAGCAGCAGGTGTGGTGTCTGCCATGCGAGCCACGCGAACACCACGCGGCACCTCTGCCCGTCTGACAACTGACGCATCGGACACACCTGCAACATGATTGGTTACTTGAAGGTGGAATTTATCAGATACCGCGTACAGAAGGTGTGACGCCATAGAGTACCATGTGTCACGTTCCGGGACCTGTATGCCTATACAGTGTCATTTCAACATTGCGTTACTAAATGAAACCACATATTCAGCGTGACCTCTGCTAACATCGTGCAAAATATTATCCATGGGTAACGCATACTTTCGCCAATAATCCCGATTATAGTTTTATAGTTTTTTGATCACGCTGTGTTTTAGCGCGCTTGACTTTATTCAGTGAATCACGTCACAGCTGACGATGTTATTACAAAACCTATAGGATTAAGAAGGGCAACTCACAAATTCACTTGCAATACATTCACTCACATAGCTGCAGCAGTACCGCTTGAGACGTGGAATTTGAAATAAAATAATTAAATTGCTACTAGAGCAGTCCCTACTCCCTAACTAATACGTTATAAATATCAACATGAAATAAAAAGTTGTCATGTTATTGTGTGAAAAGGAACTAATTATTTTTTAAGTGTTATGCTGTAAAGAAAAGTATTAATTCTTTCATAATAAACTTTGTTTTCGTTAATAAATAAGTTTACCTACCAAAATAGGTAGGTACTTAACAACTCACAGTCACTATTAAAAAAGTTACAGGATTTTAATCTATTGATATCATATTTTTTGATTCCGTATGATATTTCAACGTTTATTTTAATTTTAACATCAATATTTCTGGACGTCATGCCTAAAATAGGTTTACGTAAATACTTTATACTACCAAACGCCTTATTATGCCTTCTGTACCTTCTAATCTCTAGCTACATTTTGTATCGCGTCAGAGTCGTTGATCTTGTTACTAACACATTGAAACTAACGTGCAGATACCAACATGTTGTGTCTCTTTCGCACGCCATTCAATACAAACACGCACTCAAACAGCTGTGTTGCCAGTATAAACATTGTTACCGACAAGTTTGCTAAAATGACACAGCTTTTCAAAGAATCGGATATTAATTTATTTATCACATGGATTTCTAACACACTTAAATAAGTGTATTAAATAATAAAATAACTAGGACAATTATGCTAATGAAAAGTCTACTTAAACGAATACGCAGCAATATCTTTGTATTGTAAAAATAACATTGCTTTAAGCAATAAAACATACCAGAGCTCTAACATCATTTAATTTCAATATGCATTGTGGTACGGTTAAAATAGCATAGAACAATGTAAAACTAAAATTGCAAGATATTGCAGAATAAGGTAATAGTACCAAAGCTTGGTATCCCTGTGGGAGCACGTGTAACACGAACATCAGCTGGCGGGGCCAACGATCGCGCGCGCCAGCGGGCGCACGGCGCACTTGTCGGCATGTTCTTTGTATAGGGCTGCCATTACCTAAATTGCCGACGCCGGACAACGAATCCCGGCAAGAATCCCGGACATTTGGGCGAAATATGGGTTTATTCCCGGACATCTCTGACAGAGTACCCCAGTATCTCCGCACCGCAATAACAATCGTAATTTTTAATAGTTCCTGCCTGAGTAATAATACCTAAAACTGGCGTTATTTACTAACCACTTATAAAGTGACTCGACCAAGTGCACAAAAATCCTTCTAAATACCTACGTTTTACCTACTTACAATAATTTTGGTTATTAGTCAATTGAATATCCTGGTTATTTTAAATTAAGTTCAGCCATTACTATACGTACGTAAATGTTACTTATTCTTGACAAAAGTGTGCGTGTATTCTATGAAGTGGTAAAAATTAACGTTTTTTACCCTACTAGTAAATTACGACAATTCCAGGTAATAGCAATAAGTACAAGTGATATTTATCAAAATGTGTAACGTTTCGAAATACATCGAGATTCGCGGTCCGGGATTCGTGGACTTTATGCCTATCCCGCGCGGCCTAAAATATGGCCCCGCACTGGCTCCTCCAGGCGCATGCGCCGTGGGGCGCGGGGGCCTGCGCGCGCGTTGCCCGCCAGTCGCCCGGCAGCAACACGACGTGGCTTATGTCGATTTACGTACTGAATGTTAGGCCGATCCTCCCTATGTACTTACCGGTACCTATTGTAATTTTATTATTATATCGTTTTGTATCGATCCGAGTGACCTTGTCTCTGACATCGCTTCGGGAGACGCGAGCCATGTGTAGGTAAAAACCTATTAGTTTAGTAGTCCTTTGTCGGCTTTTATGCGCACACGATCAAATGTTCTCTAATTGTAATTATTATTCTATTGTGTTAATTTTTAAGTTTCTGTTGTGGTAAACTATGATTTACATTTACAAAGCTCGTGAATAAAGTGTTAATGTTTCCTTGAAGGTCGTTGAAATGTCTTTTGTACTTTTAGGGATTACTGAGTAAATGTTCAAAATTCCAATCTTCAAGAACCTCGTTGACACTCGTATCATAACGGTAGCATCATAGTCGGTTTCACGAAATCGATCGACGAATTTGACGGCTTGAGCGTGCGATTCTTGCTGATGTATCGTGTGATAGTTGATGGAATCTTAGGGTTGTGAGGCTTTTTGATAAGCTACGTGCGGTGTACGGACTGTGACCATTATCGAAGATGCTTCAATGATTTCAGTCTTCTAAAGGAGACATAACTGGCTCTGACAGAATCTAGTAAGTGACTGTTGTTTTGATTGACCTATGTGACGTGACACAGAAGCATAGGTAATAATAGCGACCTCAGCTTTTCGGTTTGGAATAAAGCTTCTTGGTTACGATGGCGCGATGTGACAGCTTATCGTTGCGCTCCGTGTGTGCATCTCTTGTTCGCGTGTGCGTGAGCATATTATCAATGAAACACACAGACCTCAGTGACGTTGACGCTCCGACGATCTCTCGTATACTAGTAGTGGCAATAGGATGTCTAAAATTAAAAGACCTTTTTTGTTCTTTATTTTGTTTGAAAAATGTACTTCTTTATTTTACACTTATGGTTAAATTAATTAACTGCATGGTGTTTCTTTCAAATTGATTTTATCGCAGTTAAATTTATGTATTCGATTACAAAATGACCCTGTATAAATCATTCTGTCCCCTTGGAATATGGCAAAAACCCGACATGAGAGTACGTGGTATAATTATGATTGGTGGAGATTAGCATGTGCGTTGATCTCTCGACCATGTATCAGTGTTAAAGTTTCACTTTTTTTTTTCAATCCAAATGACTAAGTGAGCTACGCCTGGTACAGTAGACCTGCGGTAATCCGACAAACGTTTTGCAACGTCGATTTTGTTGGACTACAGGGTTCTGCGAGCGACCCCCTATACTCTGGAACTTTTTAAAAAAGGACTACCTTGCAATTTTATAAAATCGTACTTATAAAAAATCAGATTTTACCTATGTGTAATATATAATTGTGCATTAACGATATCTGACATAGGCTTGTCGGATTAACCAGGGGCGGGATTACCGCGGGTCTACTGTATTTCGTATTACCTGTTGCCTGCCAGTGAGCCCGTACCGCCCTATGATCTTCCTCATCTCCTCCCGCTCGCGCACCTCCGGAAACTCCTTCATCATGTACTCGAGCGGCGACAGGTCCAAGTCCAGCAGCTCGTGGAGATGCTGGTGGTATCTCCCTATACGCAGGTGAGAGTTTTTGCGGATCATGCCCGTCGTCGGCACCAACTATACGGAGTTATAATAAATACTGTCAATAATCTAAATAATGATAATTATAATCTAGCCATTACTATTAATTATTGTTATTTTATATCAATTGTATCTGTTTTTGTTGTGACTGTGACAATAAATGGTTTTTCTTTCTTTCTTTAATGTTCGGAAATGGAAATTATAAATCAAGTAATATTCTTCTTTTAAATGTGTAATACATCAAACAAATTGATTTTGAAAAGTCAGTTAATTTCCTTTCATTAAGGCTTTTTAAATAATTTGTCATAAAGCCAATAATATTTATGGTTATATAGGTACATACATATATATATATATACACTCACGCCTTTTATCCCCGAAGGGGTAGGCAGAGGCGCAACTAATGCACCCACTTTTCGCCATTATTCCGTCCCATGATGTGATAGGGGGCGAGCCTATCGCCATATCGGGCACAAATGCCAGACTCCGAGCTGATATTGAATAGAAAAACTCAATATCACTTTGCCCGACCCGGGAATCGAACCCGAGACCTCAGCATTGCAGTCGTACCATAATACAACTACGCCACCGAGGCAGTCATATAGGTAAATAATAATAAAACTATATGAGCGGAGTTTAAAAGTTACTCGCATATTTATATGCCTGACTGCCTCGGTGGCGTAGTGGTATTACAGTAAGACTGCAAAGCTGAGGTCTCGGGTTTCGATCCCCGGGTCGGGCAAAGTGCTATTGAGTTTTTCTATTCCGTATCAGCCCGGAGTCTGGAATTTGTGCCCGATATCACGATAGGCTCGCCCCCTATCACATCATGGGACGGAATGACGGCGAAAGTGGGTGCACTAGTTGCGCCTCTGCCTACCCCTTTGGGGATAACAAGCGTGAGTGTATATGTATAATATATGCATACTTACATCTCCATACAGTAGTTTCAGAAGAGTAGACTTGCCAGCACCATTGGGTCCAACAAGAGCGAGTCGAGTGTCCAAATCAATACCAAACTCCAAGTTCTTGTAGATCCACGGACTGGTGTCTGTGTATCGGAAAGATACGTTCTGTAACAATACAAAAGTGGTTATTACCACATATTTAGCTAATTGGTGGTATTTGTCTTGTCTGTAAGTCTACCGGGGTAGCTACCATCACCTAATTAAGGACTAATACATTACACGAAAAAAAATAATCAATTTTTAACATTTTACTAAGCACGTGCGATCGTTTCGGAGATGTACAAAGAAAACAGCAGTGGAGCTAGGACGTGAAAAAAAACACGATGCGTCTCCGCTTCGTTTTATTGTGATTGGTTGCGAGACTGACGTATCGGTATTTTGATGTTTGTGATTGATCGAAAGGCCGATACGTCAGTCTCTCAACCAATCACAATAAAACGAAGCGAAGACGCATTGTGTTTTTTTTACGTCCTAGCCCCACTGATAACTCTTATTTGTTGCTGACAGACGACGCGCAAGCGACTTATTTATAACCTTAAGGTACACTTCTTTAACTGTACATTACACACATTACATTGTGTATTTCAACCGCCAAGCAGCATAGTATATTTTTTTATTTTTTTTACAATGGCCATCTTCGGCGCATTAGGGACGGCATAGTATATGAATCATTTTGTTCAGCACTAAGGAAACATTATAATCAATGAAATTACTTACAGCTGCAACACCTCAATGCTTACTGTTTGGCGGCAGAAATGAACAATGCAGTGTACCCTTGCAGACAAGTCACCTATTACTTGGTATATTAATGAAATACTATTTCTGCCCAATATGTTTGATAGGTAGTAGGTATGTTGAAGTGGCAATGAGCTGGCCACATATATCGCAGAACAGATAACCGCTGGAGTAAGCAGGTTCTGGAGTGAAGACCAGATAACGGGACGACTTGCACAAGAGGGCCGGCAGCAAATGGATGCATAAAGCAGCAGACCGGGCTTTGTGGCGTATCTTGGGAGAGGCCTATGTCCAGCAGTGGACTACGAGCTAACAATGATGATGATGTGTCATAGTTTCTGTTATGGTTCACCTAACCCTTCAGTTACGGTGTTAGTTGTGACAACAATACGATATCCCTTCACAATCATCATTGTCACTCACATGAAATCCATTTTTGAACACAGGCCTCGCCTTAAAATTTCTGGCCGGAGCTGTCAAACAAGGCCTGCATTCAACGTGTTCCTGCGAACTTTATAGGATATCCCTGCCTGCCTCGGTCGCGTAGTTGGATTGCGTACGCGTTACGAGTACGATTTGCGCGCTGAGGTCCTGGGTTTGAGTCCCGGGTCGAGCCAAAAACGTTGTGACTGGGTTTTTTCATCTTAAAAATTACTCAGTCGCAGCTCGGAGTCAGGAAGTTGGCAATATGATACCCCGTGCCTCAGAAAGCCGGATCTCTCCATTCATATCGAATTGCCATCTCACCGGACTATGAGAATGAAGGAATAGCGAGTGCATCTGTGTATTGCACGTACACTTGTGCATTATAATATCTCCTGTGTACCTGGCCGATCTCCGTAAGATTGGCCACCGTGGTCGAAGCTGGCTAGGAGGATAACGTTTTAAGATTTCCCTTACCTGCACCATAATTACAGGCGGCGGCACCTTTCCACACGAGGGGAAGTAGAAGTTGAGGATTTTATCGTCGACCACCTTCTCTGTGAGACCTTGTGCCACCATCTTGGCTAGGGTCTTTTCCTTGGACTGTGCCTGACGAGCCAGCTTGGCCGAACCGTGACCAAACCGGGCTATGTAGTTCTGTGAACAAATACATTTTGTAATAGTAATTAGGTACTTTTCTTCATACATTATACCGGTAAATTTTTCAATTGGACCTGGATGGCAAAATTAAAATAGGATTCGTAGGAAATGAGCCCTTTCGTCTAGTTTGCTGTATACACGTTATATCGAGAAAAATATTGGCACCCAAATAAGAAATATACCTTCATATGTGCGATCTGGTCCTGCTCCCAGTTATACTGCTTCATCTGGTTCTCGAGCAGCTCCATGCGCGTGCGCACGAACGCTTCGTAGTTACCCGTGTAGTATTTCAGGCGCCGTTTGCTCATGTGGACGATGTTAGTGCACACGCCGTTCAAGAAATCTTGCGAGTGAGATATAAGAACGAGAATTCGTTTGTAGCTGTGGGAGAATTAATTATAACTAGTGTTTGCTCAGTACTCAAAATTCGACCTAAAGTCATATATTTTTAGGTTTGAACATTATTAAGATTGTCTCCAATCTATGTGAACTTTAATTATATCAAATCTTATACTCCTCTGTACTCGCATTGCACTTAAAAAGGGATACAAAGATTTTACTTCACTATTAAAATTAAGATATTGATAATGTCATTAATAGCATTGCAATTGTTGCGACCGTCAAAGGGCGCTAGGCTAAATTTGCCCGTGTAATTATTACTTTTTTTGTTTATGAGCTTAAGGCTTGTTTTGGGCTTCTTATCAGCGTAATAAATGAATAAATACTGACTGTTTAAGTTCTTCCTCGAGCCACACGCAGGCGTCTAAGTCGAGATGGTTGGTCGGCTCGTCGAGCAACAGGAGATGCGGTTTAACGTATAGAGCGCGGGCCAACGCAATGCGCATGCGCCAACCTAGACAATACAACATTTTTACCAATGAACACGATATGGCAATAATGCGCAAACAATTTTTACTGCCAATCCTGACGAGCTGCCAGGTAGATAGGTATAGCACACATTTAACAAAAAATATCTGAATATAAAGGTCGCTTTTTACACAATATCACAACAAAATTCACAATTTCTGTGGAGCTCCGCTTAATGTCATTGTCACGCAAGTCACATAGGTTTTAATAAAAGTTTATGACCAGCTGCGCATGTATGACCAACGAAGGGTTCGCCTGGTCATCCCATCTCCTTTGCATTGCTAGATACTCAAAGTAGTGAGGGCATGTAATTACTGACAAATCTATATATATAAAAGAAAGTGGTGTTAGTTACACCACTTATAACTCAAGAATGGCTGAACGGATTTACCTGAAAATTGGTGGAGAGGTAGCTTAGAACCAGGAGACGGACATAGGATACTTTTTATCCCGGGAAAATATAAACCGGGACTTTTATCCCGGATAATTGTTTTCTGCCAGTGGAACCGCAAGAAAACAAGTATAGAGATATTTCGAGATCCAGTTGAGGACATAATTACTCTTATCCCGGAAAAAGATAAACCGGGAATTATATCCCGGATTTTAATTTCTCGCGAGTAGAGCCGCCACGACTAAACCACTGAACCGATAGCGATGCAATTTGGCAGGGAGATAGTTTTAAACCCTGGGAAGAATCTAGGCTACTTCATATCCCGGGAAAATATAAACCGGGACCTTAATCTCGGAAAATAGTTTTTTGCCAGTGGAACCGTATGAAAATAAGTATGGAAATAGTTTGTGATCCAAAGGAAATCAATCTCAAGTTTGAGTTACATCTCAAGTAGACATAATGTATGAACAGTTCAATACATTATGTCTACTTGAGATGTAACTCAAACTTGAGATTGACCTATTAATACCGCCCATAGGCTACTATTATCCCGGAAAACAGACACCGGGAATTTTATTCGGGATTTTTTTCCGGAAAAAAATATGGTTAGGTATTATTTACGGGGGGGTGGGGGTGTTTAGGGATTTTAAAATTTCGTTAAATAAGAACTCATTTGGTGGCAGGGAGGTTTGTTGCAAGAAAATTACGCGGAAAATTTGAAAATTTAAGAATACTTAACCGCCATATTAAACGTGTATGTCACTGAATTCCTCCTAAGCGGCTGGACCGATTTTAATGATTTTTTTGTGTCCTCAGGTGGGTTTGAGAATAGTTTCGATTAACAATTAGATCCGGTAGGTGGCGCTGTACTCGGGTTCTAGGATTTCATTTCCTTTTTAGGGCAGGACAACGTCTGTCGGGGCCGCTAGTTACAAATAAACCGTATAATCTATACTAATATAAAGATTAATATTTTTATATGCATGAAAGAAACTCAAAAACTACCGAACCAATATCAGAATTTCTTTCACCATTACTCCAACTAACACGAGGTGCGATGGAGTCACTTTGCCATGCCGTATGTAGAAAAAAAAATACAAACACACGAATTGAGCACCTCCTCCTTTTTTGAAAGTCGGTTAAAAACAATATAGCACCTCCGGAGAAGTCTTTAGTGGCTTTCTGCTGCATCTCCTTGGTGAAGCCCAGCCCGTGCAGGATGTGAGCGGCGCGTGCCTCGGCTGTGTCGGCGCTGAGCTCCTCAAGCCGGTCGTAAACGTCCATCAGCTGTTCTTGGGCCTCTGCAACAACACCCATAAGTATTAACCCTAGAAAGATAACCCACGTCGAACTGACGTAATCGATTTTGAAAAATCGATATAACTCGCTCGTACCATGTTTAATTTTTTTCCTAATAAAAAGTGAAGTAAATCGTTATGTTTTTCATTTATCTTATGTACAATAGAATATATTAACAATAAATATTACATATGTAAACATGACATATACATAATCGAAAATATGATCACTCAAAATCCATACGTCGAAATAGCGTATGGTTATCTTTAGTGTATAGTGAAATATGGTTATCTTTCTAGGGTTAAGGTTGTTTTTAATATATATGGGCCTGATGGACATGGTATTATTACCCGTTACATTGTAAACTGAGTACAAAGTAATAAACCATCGTTTTGGTGAATGTGGAGTTGACTAAGATATGTACAATCAGCAGCATAAATATCTGTACAAAATCAAAATTACAAATTGCCTATATAGGCGTGAAGTTAAACTTAAAAAAAAATTATTCCTATGAAGTAAAGCAAATCTATTTTATTTTATTTTTGTAAAGAGAAAAAAAAGCTTAGTAGTAATGTGCATGCATCACTAAATACGGCCAGAGTAATTACTGGGAGACAATACCTATGATGAACGTCTCTAAATCACAAATACAGTGCTTTATAATATACTCTGTTTTTATTTATAAATGGTTGTGCAAGTGCCATCAGGCAAACAACTTACTCGTCATCATGGTTTATACATCAAGTCTTACCGTCATCATCACTCTGTGCCAACTCCTCAGCCAGCTTTTCAAGCTGGATGCGCTCCTCGTCGACCTCCATGACGCACTTGAGAGCCGTTTTGTCCGAGGCGGGCATCTCTCTCGTCAAATGGAAGATGTCGATATGCGCCGGAATGGCCACTTCGCGACGACCCAGCACAGCCAGCAGTGATGACTTGCCTGTTAGGAACAAGTCATAAATTCAATTTACATTAAACTTATAGTTCTAATGCCGTCCTATTTGACAATATGACCGACATTCCTTTGGCAAATTCAAGCAACACCTTTGGCTGGTCCTATTATTGTTTGTATACGTTAAAACTTCAGACATAAAAAAATAGAATAATGTATAAGAACACAGCGATGGTAATTTTATTAATAGACCTTGGAGAAAATTGATACGAGAAAATAAAACATGAATTTAGTATCACATTCGCATTTAAAATAAACAATAAATAGCACAGTTTAACGCAATACTTTTGTGGTTATAATGGTGATACTACAGCCAGCGCCTATTTTAGAAGTACTTAAAACGTTCCATACAGTATTCTAATACGATTGGTACAAAGTCTTAAGCTGATCCCCTAAGGTATGATGAGAATGAATTTTCGACTCAACTGACGTACTCTATTAACCCGACAAACCCCGCTTATATATATATATATATAGATGTATGGGGAAACCCTATATACTCGGACGCCGACGTCCGTAGCGGGGCTTGACGAGTCAATAAAGAGGAAAGTTTTTAATTTTGGTTGTTTATTTATAATGGATAAACTCAAAAACTGCTGGACTGATTTTTTAAATTCTTTCATCGATATAAAGATACATTATCAACCGGTAACATCAGCTACTTTTATGCTGGGAAAATACAAAGCAGAACTTTTATCCCCGAAAACTTTTATTGATAAATCTAATGAGTGTTTTTCTTCTTTACACTTGAAATTGGTTGATTCAAGAAATATTTAGAGAAACAGTGATTAGTATATTATATAACGCTTAATAACGTTTATAGACATAAGGTCATACACGCCCAACATGTATACTTTCCCCAAGCAGTCGAAATAATAAATCATGTCTACGAAAACGAAAAGTGCAACATTATAGGAAACCATCTAAGCCAATAACTAGGCCCAGTTAATAATAACAAAAAATCGTTGAACAATGTTGAACATTTAAAAAATTCAAAGGTTCCTATCGCTGTCGCGTTACAGAAAACAGACTGAGCGCATTCGCTGTGGCTATATCATAAAATAATCTCGTCAAATGCTTATTAAAAATTAAGTCTATACGATGTTATTAAATGGATATAATTTCAATGATTCGAGATTGGATTCCCTTGCTGTCTCGAATTGAGCCTTGAATTGACCGTTCGGTTTTGAATAAAGTGTAATTGGTGGTTTATTTCTCTGGTATTGCGAATATTTATAAGCTGTGCAGATAATTCAAATTCAGGTGGTCCACCTACAATAAATTTTAATTAAATTACAATTTAATTTTAGTAGTAAACATATTATTATAATCTCGGCAGCAAGCCATTTATTTTATTTTATATTATAAAATCATTCATCATCACATCAACACATAATATACTTGTCATAGACCTATATTATTGTCCATCAAGCTATTTTACACAATTCCCGTAGAACACCACAACGATGGCGAAGAACATTAAAAAGTGTCACATACTAAATTTTGAAATGATAATAAAAATAAAATACTTTTTGGTAAAATAAGAAGATTTTAAGGTGTTCCTGCAAAATCCTTAGAAGCTGGTGGCGTATGACACGAGAAAATGTTAACATGACGATTTCTAACGAAATATTCTATTAATGTGGGCAGTTGTGTATTACAATTTGGGAACAAGAGTGATCAATATAACCAAGTCACTAGCTTCAAGTAATTCTACAAGAGGACATTAGTCCCTAGATCGATTCAATTATGACCAGCGGTATAGGTAGTACAATCGATAGATCTATTGAAAACCTAACTGTAGTTCGTGTGATAGATTTATATGCAAGCTATCCACAATGACAAGTGAATAAATCACTAGATCTCACCGGTGATTGATACGACCTACTTACCATGCCTACTGGTGTAAGCATAGACGGTGATACTATGCCATATTATGAGGATCCTAACGCAAATAAATTCAACACACACACACGCCTTTTATCCCCGAAGGGGTAGGAAGAGGTTCAACTAGTGCACCCGGTTTCGCCGTTATTCCGTCCCATGATGTGATAGGGGGCGAGCCCATCGCTATATCGTGCACAAAATCCAGACTCCGAGCTGATACTGAATAGAAAAACTCAATATCACTGCCCGACACAGGAATCAAACCCAAGACCTCAGCATTGCAGTCGTAGCATAACACAACTACGCCACCGAGGCAGTCAAGAAATTCAACTAACTTTTTACATCTATGTGCATGTAAGTTGCAAACAAATTGTAAATACTTATTATATGAATATTGAAAGTCTAGCCCATCCTCATTCCTGTCAGCCAGGATCGGCAATGGCACGCATTTTATAACACCGAGCGGCGAAGCTCAGCGAGTTTCTAGGAGCATCAATTAGCATTAACCCGTAACAAAATTAAATAGAAGGAATGTGAGGAGTTAAAAGTGTATGTTTTTATATTTCATTGCCTAGTGTCATATGGCTATTGCAAATTGCACCAATACGGTTGGCATTTGACATCAATAAGAACTGTTTCCATGCACATTATATAAATTAGAATAAGTATAAAATACATATGGCCTAGTAATTGTAATAAAAGAGAGCAACTTTAAACATACTAGCGTTGATGTGTCCGCATAATTACTTGGTCTCAGGATTATATATAGGAAACACAGTATAGTGGATAACATAAATATAACAGCTACCCGGTGAAAAAATTTACGAGATGTCAAATTAAAATATACCAAAACACATTATTATAATCTATACTTATCTACATACTTATAAAGCTGAGCAGTTTTTGTTTGGTTGAAGGCAAAATGAAAATTCTTTCACTAATAGGAAGCTACAATACTCCTGAGTGCTATAGGCTTTTTATCCCGGGAAAAATATTATGTAGAAATTATTTCGCCTTTATATCCCAAATGCATCAACGATTATCATATTGTGTCCCGTTACTAAAATAAAGAGAAACTGTGCAATGAAATCGCTTTATACATTCACACTTTTCATGAAACAGAAAAAGTATATAACATAAACGTTGTCGCAACCGCTCGCTCTGCTTACAAAAAGAACAAAATTAAGAATATCTGGGTCAAAAGATAGACTTTCGCTTCGCTCTAAAACTAATCAGTTCTGCATTGTACAAATTGTACTCATTTTAACTATATTCTTTTGAATAGTTTGAACTTTTCAATATTGATTTTAACTTTAAAATTATACGTCTCATATCAATTGTATTATAACGGCGGTAATTATGCCATTGATTTTTCACAGACTTGCTAAAAAACGGTTCTCAATTTGTGTTTGTATGTACAGTCACCAGCATAAGTAGATGAACAAATTCAAAATTTCAAATTGCCTACATACTTTTGTGTTCTAACTAATCTTATTTTTCTCTTCACAAAAACGAAATAATTGCTTTACTTCAAACGAAGATTTTTTTTCCAGTTTAACTTAACGCGCATATAAGTGACTAGCTTTTGCCCGCGGCTCAGCCCGCGTTAAAAAGTTTTTCCGGGATAAAAGTCCCGCTTTATGTTTTCCCGGGATAAAAAGTAGCCTATGTGTTAATCCAGAACATAATCTACCCGTGTGCCACATTTCATAGAAATCCGTTCAATAGTTTTTGCGTGAAAGAGGAACAAACATCCATACATCCAAACATCCAAACATCCATACATTCTTACAAACTTTCGCCTTAAAATATTAGTAGGATTTGAAATTTTAATTTTGTACAGATATTTATGCTGCTGACTGTACACTAATTTCTCTGAAAGATGTCCGCTTTTTCTATGGGTGCTGGGCCTCAAAACTTAACCAGGCTCAATCTTTATGGATATTAAAGGGGCAAAATTTCGATACTGGAAGCATTAAAAAAAATAATTCACGTCACCATTCCTAATTAGCAATTATATTATTAATTACATTTAAGCGTAGTTTTTATGTATTTTTTTTACACAAATCTCAATATCGATTTACTTTAAAATTTTACGATTTATTGTAAAAGGTTAGTTTTTCGGAGTTCCATCCAAATATTATATATAAACTACCTTGGATAGAATTTTATACACGTCCATTGTCAGCCTATTTCGGTGAGTCCTTTTTTAATATCTACAGGCAATCGTAAATAAGGACACACATGGCCAAGAAACTATATATACCGGTAGGTAACGTCAGGAGATCGGTTCCAGCAATAAAGGTGCGTTCTCAGCGCTCATACCAATAAGTTAAGTAGGCTACAAATCTATCATGATCCTATGATATAAAATATTAAAAAAAATACTCATCTTGTCGATTTATCCCGCAAATTTGTTGAAACGGATGCAATATCGCGAATTTAGGCAAAATGAAAACCAGTTTTTTCTTTAATATATTGATTGAGTGAAGGAAAGAGTAAGATCCGCTTATAAAGCGCCACAATTCGTCGTAACTCATAAGCAGTGGTAACAACATCCAGAATATTTAATGAAAAAAAAAACGCATGTTTGCTTATAATAGCATGATGCCCAGTAATTAACTAACATCCTACTAATATTATAAACGCAAAAGTATGTATGGATGTATGTTTGTTACTCTTTCAAACAATAACTACTGAACGGATTTCGATGAACTTTGACACACGGGTAGATCATGTCCTGGATTAACATATAGTCTACTCTTTATCCTGAGAAAATATAAAGCAGAACTTTTATCCCGGAAAAATTTATAACTCGAGCGGAGCCGCGAGCATAAGCTAGTTAAGAGTAGTACAAAAAGTTTTTGTAAGAGAATCCTACTCAACACCTAGTATTTAAAAACAAATCTCAAAGTTACGACCCGTAAAATTATTCATTACCATAAGTTATCATAATCAATTAGAATCTAATGTTGCACCTTATTTGTAATGGCGTATTTTTACATTAATGACGTCATTATTGACTAGTTATCGACGCAAACAAACTCTTTGTTTTTATAGCTGTTAAGGACGTAGCTCATATTTACAAGTTCACAATATGACCAGTTCCCATTAGCAACAGTCGCCTTTACGTTTGTAGTATATTCATATAAGGTTGGCACAAGGCTATTTCTAATCAACAATACTGCGAAACGTATGTCAGTATATTGTACAAAACGTGCATGCTCGCGATATAAATACACGCGAATGTGATCGCATTACTTTGGATGGACTTGGATTTTGTTTTGAAAGGGATTTATTTATGCTGCATTGAGCGGGGCGAGAATTTCTTAGAATTTTGTTGTTTGAGATGTTCATTTGTACTTAAAACAGTGTAATATCTTAGATCTATATTTTCTTAGTGATTAGTGCTTCTGATCCACTATTATTTCCTACCGATCTGATCGCGTAATAAAAGAAATCATCGATTAATGCTCAATATATTCGCAAACACTCGCAAGCCATACAATGTAGTAAATTTTGCAACAGGAAAGTTTGTATCCATAATTATCCAATTATTACAATAACTTTCAACATTTTTAATTCTATCGAGACAAGATTTATAACATAAATTATTTAAATAAATCAGACCATTCATTCACCAATAAAAGAATAATTGGTTTTAATAAATACCGCATCCGTTTAATCCGACTAATCCGTAGCGTCTGCCGCAGTTCAACTCTAGGAGAGTGTCTTGCAAAAGCTCGCTGCCGTAGAAGGTGATTGAGAAGTTGGCGATCTTGATGTCTCGGGAGCGAGGATGCATCGCCAAGGAGCCGGTGCACGACCGCGCCTCGGAGTTCATCTTGGCCTCCTCCTCCAATTTTAGACATAGCGCCTCTATAACAGATATTGTTTTGTATAGTTATGGGTATAACAGTGTATTATAAAAAAAAACATTTTAACAAAAATAAAACTGACTTCAAAACCACTACCACCCAAAAAAAATTACTATATACGTATATTTGGAGTCCGTCCCATATTTAAATTGCCAGCTAAGCTAAACAAATACATCAACAAATATACAAAAACAATGTTCAATTTGACTCTTCAAGCCCCGCTACGGACGCCAGCGTCCAAGTATAGGGTTTCCCCATAGATCTATATAATCTATACTAATATTATAAAGCTGAAGAGTTTGTTTGTTTGTTTGAACGCGCTAATCTCAGGAACTACTGGTTCGAATTGAAAAATTCTTTTTGTGTTGAATAGACCATTTATCGAGGAAGGCTTTAGGCTATATAACATCACGATGCTACTATTAGGAGCGAAGAAATAATGGGAAATGTAAAAAAAAACGGGGAAAATTATTCATCCTTGAGGGCTTCCATTGCGTGCGCTGCGAAAACGGTTCAAGATACCAAAAATATATGTATGAAAGAATTATTCCTCTTGACATGATCTAAAAAAATGTCCCGCACAGTATATGTCTATCTTTTAAGGCTAACTCACTAGAACCGTTTTTATGGTAATCAAATTTGGTCGAAATTAATGCATTATTTGTTAAGAGTTGTATCAACGTCATAATATTAATCTTTATCCAAATAAATGAGTTGGATAGAGTGATTCAACGGGAAGGTTTTTATGTACTTTTAGCCCGGAAAAACTTATTAACGCGGGCGAAGCCGTGGGCAAAAGCTAGTATTAATATAAGCGGGGTTTGATGGGTTATATTAGGAACCGACTCCAAATATACATACACACACACATACACACTCACGCCTTTTATCCATGAAGGGGTAGGCAGTGGCGCAATAAATGCACCCACTTTTCGCCGTGCGTATTCCGCCGTCCCATGATGTAATAGGGGGCAATCCCTTCACTATATCGAGCACAAATCCCAGAATTCGGTCTGATACTGAGTAGAAAAATTCATAAAAGTAAAATTAAGATTTTTTGTTTGTAGTGGATTTGAAGTCGGATTATTTTTTTGTTAAAAAGTTTTTATTTATTGATTTTTTGTTAGTTAATTATGAAATTGTGCAAACAATACATCATAGATAAACGATTGCAGCTTTCACGGGTCATTTGCTGTTAGTTATTGAAGAGTTCCATTGTCTATCTCTCAAGCTTTTAATCACATTTTAACAAATTATCTACCAAATCCTTCCTTGAAAAATTTACATTTGAATAGCAAAAATACCATCAAAATCAAATCAGTTTTTAAGAAGATAGCATTCATACAAACTTACATACATACATATTTACATTTTTTTTGTTTATGGAACTAATGGCGAGTTGCAAATGTATAGAATTATTGAAAATTGATAATATTGCCATTAGTGAAAACACATCTGAAAGTTCTTGCACAATATATTTCTAAGAGAACTAAACTTAACTTTAATGGCAAGTTAAAGCCTCACAGGCTTTGCACATACAATAATAAAAATTAGGGCTGAAATGTGTTAGAGACTTAGTTCTTGGTGAAAATCACTGCCATATGATTTGTGAGGGGTCACATGATAAATCAAATAAAAACTATTAACATGTCTAATACCTAAAAACCCTCGCAATTGTAGAGGAGGCCTATGCTCTGCAGTGGGCAGTATATAATACAGTAATGGTATGGTACTGAGACAAAGAACCAATACTATATTATTATCTTTAAAAAAATTGCAGTTTATAAAAAACCTTCAAGTCTAAATCTGACTGATCATCATCATCATCATCAGCCTTTATCAGTCCACTGCTGGACATAGGCCTCCCCTAATGAGCGCCATAGCGCCCTGTCTTCAGCTTGCCGCATCCAGCATCTACCTGCAGTCTTTCGCAGATCGTCATCAAAAATCTGACTGATACCGGATATGAAATGAAAATATAGTTATGATTTCCATTTTTCTATAATTGATCACTAGCTTCATAGCATAATGATAAAAAAATTCCTAACTGCCAAATATACCATCATATAATATAAATCCATTTCCATCAATACCTACATAGCATTATGTTTTTTTCTTTTAGATATCTATTCTTCCACCATTATGTAAGAATTGACACAATTTATTTCCAAGCTAAACAAAAGTGTTAGAGCAGTACAATATTAGTGCCTTTGAAATTCTGTTACAGCTCTGCTACGGGTGACTGATTCAGAGCCACAAAGTTACGTCAATTATTGACAAACAGATATTTACTAAGAGGAAACCATAAGAATAATGTTCATGGGAAAGTATGTTGATGAGCATGATTGTTAAGTATAAAGGGATATTAAGTATCAAGTGTGTGAAATAAAAAAGGAATTAAGCAGCAACAATACAGTTGACAGTGGAATGGACTGCAGAGATAAAGTTTTGAAACGATCCCTGAGCAAATATACTTCAGGACAATCTATATTAAATTTCATTAAAGTATTGTTGCTTCAACTGTGAAGGATAATTTTGTGAATAAATTACATACCATATGATAAAAAAATATTAACAAATTACAAAAAAATTAAACCACAATATTATGAGTACTCATTCACTGCATAATATAAGCCAAATTAATTTGTAGAGTTGTGAAACATGTAAGCTATAAAAATGTTTATTACTTGTATAGCAGCTTGGCATTTATTAGCAATTACACTTAATATATTCATAAATAAAAAGCAACTAAAACCAAAAGGACAAAAAGTTTTATAAAGAAAGTTTTCACATAATATCCTTAAAATTTTCCATGGAAGAAAAACTTGCTTGTTGGCAACAATTATTTATCAGTACAGTATTTTTGTCTATACAATAACGTACTCAAATAATTACTTAACAAGATATGAAATTTTACCACTTTATTATCACCCAGACATGCTGATGTACGAGACTTTAAGGGTAACACCACTTTTAGCCACGAAATAGTGCACTAGGTAAGTCAGATTTAAGTCCCACGTTAGTTGTGACATAAAAAGAGGTTAAATTACCTTCAGCTGTGATCTCACGGTCCTCCTTAGTACCGTTCGTCGAAGATCCATTTTCTTCGGCGTTAGTCACACGAGTCACTGGCTTTTTGTTCCTATTGCTCGCTTGCTCTTTCTTCTTTTGTTGTGCACGTTTCTTCGCGTCCGACGGCATTTTATTAACTAACTAAAACTGTAAAACAAAAAATCCATTACTTTTTCGTACGACACTAAGTTTAGTCTTCATTTACAAGTAACACACTATAAGTGTTTTAAAATTAATTGAAAATTTTGTTGTGCTCACTCCACTCAAATAAACACTACAGCACATGTAAATTAAAATTCACCTATATATTTCAATAAATGATAAGCAAGTCGTCCGCGTCTACACGTGCCGTAATAAAAAGAAAGACATTTAAAAAAAATTACACAGGTCACAATTCACAGAGTGCAACTTGTACCATAGACAAATATTTACAGGCCATAGCCGTAATGCTCTTTGCCATAGCCTTTTTATATATCATTCGGTCTTTATACTTGCTTTTCTATTCAACGTTAAGCGGGGCTTAGACTAGCAAGAAAACTTGCAGAAGTTATCTTGCGCAAGCTATTTCTGAAGTGTAAACCATAGAAAAACTAATAAGGACTATAAGCAGTCTTTATTCTGAGCTGTAAACCAAGAACTATATTATAATCTTCTTGGTGTAAACAGTCACGGAAAGCTAACTTCGGCAATATTTTGAAGCTCGCAGGACTTCCGGCGAGTCGCATATGTAATAACTATTTGAAAACTTGCGCGAGAACTTAAAAAATGATTGAACTTTTTTCCATAATAAATATTATGATTATTAAATAAAAATGGTAAAAAACGGTTTATCTCGATTTATAATTGGAGTGAATAGGGTTCGCTAGGAATTTTTGAATTCCATGACAATCTATACTAATATTATAAAGCTGAAGAGTTTGTTTGTTTGTTTGAACGCGCTAATCTCAGGAACTACTGGTTCGAATTGAAAAATTATTTTTGTGTTGAATAGACCATTTATCGAGGAAGGCTTTAGGCTATATAATACTATTATATTTTCCTCTTTACTCCGTGTTAAACGCTATAGGAAGATTGGCGGGAAATTTGAATTATTATATAGCATTACTGAGTTCCGAAAGTCAAAAGAAGTGTCTGCTGAACATTGATGTATTAATACAAAGAGCATTATAATACTCCGGAAGTATTAATACATCAATGCTGATGAAGTAATAAAAATGGTTTGTATATTTATTATTAGCTTTTGCCTGCGGCTTCACCGGTATTAAAGAGTTTTTCTTGTATAAAAGCCAGTTTGAGTTCCGATGAACGCTTGCAATCGCTGTTAATCATAAATTCCTGTAGGGCGAAGCGCGGCCTACGACGCGCTATTTATAGGCACGCGCCGCCGGCCTCCCAGCTGGTACCGCCGCAACCGCTATGTCCCTGAATTTTATATCTGTAATATCTTCGAAATTATTTATTGAAATTACATGCTGTAAGGGACCATATTGATCTATATTAAATGCATAATGTATTTACATATACATACATATACGCTCAAGCCTTTTATGCCCGAAGGGGTAGGCAGAGGCGCAACTTGTGGACCCACTTTTCACCATTATTCCGTCCCATGATGTGATAGAGGGCGAGCCTATCGCCATATCGGGCACAAATTCCAGACTCCGAGTTGATACTGAATAGATAAAACTCAATATCACTTTGCTCGACCCGGGGATCGAACCCGAGACCTCAGCATTGCAGTCGTACCATAATACAACTACGCCACCGAGGCAGTCATAATGTATTTAAAGTACAATATCTATTTCTACCGCGAAACAGCAGTGTGCATGCACTGTTGTGTTTTGGTTTGTAGGACATTGTAGCCAGTGTAACTACTTGACGTAATGAGACTTAACATCTTATGTCTCAGGATGACGAGGTCAGTGAAATGCCACACAGTAGGTACTTTGTAACTCAAGGTGCTGTGTGGTGTTGCTACTGTTTATGGGCGGTCGTATCGGTTACCATCAGGCGAACGGTATGCTCGTCTCGTCATAGAATGCCAAAAGGTACGTAATTGGATAAAGATTAATGCTGTATTGCTTAAAATCGCTTCGTAAATAAGTTAGCCATTATTTATTTCACACAAATGAATTAGGGTTAGGAAGGTAAATACAATAAAAAAAAGTACCGTGGGTAGGTATTTAGGGTCAAATGAACAATGCGAAGAAAATACGACCAATTTGTAACTTTGTGATACGACTATATAGCGCGTGCTGGTTTACTTTGTGTATATTACATAAATACCTATTTAACCAATTTAATAGAGTAAAAATTCATGTAGGTACACCTTTTTCAATTAATAAGTACTTAAGTACCTAAAAAACAAGTCCCTATAAGTTATATAGGTACCTACTCGCTTTTGTGTACCTACTCATCCCATATAGATTACTGATAAGTAACAGAACCATTGATGGCCCACTAAAATTAAAACCTACATAAAATTGTTTCAAGAATATAAAGAAAAACCTGTGATTAAATTTCACACGAAGTATTCTCTCTTTCTCTGTTCTGTGAAATTTCAACATATCACTAGGTCCATATTATAAGATGTAATAAAGAACTAATAAAAAATCTAGTACTTTTTTGCATTGAAACATAAAAAAATATCGAAAACTTTGTGGGCCATATTAGGAATCGGGCTATTTTCGGTCTTACTTACTACCTTATACAGTTATAACTACGTACTCCTCAAAGTAGTGAAAACTTTGCTTATAGAATAGGTAGGTAACTAAGACGGGTTGTCTGTAAAAATAATACACAAAATTCAGTATTCCTTTATTTATTTTAGTTAAATATCAACAGACAATAATAATTTTATTGAAATAGTTCAACAAAGTAATTCTCTTACATAATAATGCCACAAGCGTAATGAATAATATTGAGATTGAATTGCTCTATATAAGGCATAAACCACGTAACAGCAGATAGAGATACGAATTTTAAGTTTTGAAAATTCGTTTACTCGTAGTCAGAAACAGAGTTACTAGCACTTTAATATACCTAGTAAAAAGACAAACACCTTACAATCGCCTTACGCATAAAATAACTTTTTAAGTTAATCAGAACCGCTAGAATCTCTACTTTAGGTAGGTAAATGTTTCTTCCTCATTAATGCAGCATAGAGTCTACAAGACGTAAGAGTACAAGACGTAGCATAGAGTCTACAGTACGTACACGTACGTGAGTGTAGAAGACTACACACATAATCGAAAATTGGTTAATTTAATATTGTAAAGTATATCCTTACTGAAAAATAAATATTGTGTAGAATAATCTTAAGTAGAGCCCCCGTTGAACAAATAATATACTCTATCAGACATCTAGAAGTATTTAGTTACTAGTATGTACTCACAAGAGACTGTTTTAAAAGTATTGTTTAGATATTAGGTACATGGAAGTGCTCAAAAACTTATGTAGCTGACAACGAGTTTAACGAACGCATGTTCATGACTTTAAAAAATAATAATCTTTCCTTAGACCATTTGGACCTTTTACAATTGTATTTCCACCACTCCGTTAAATATTTTTAAAAGTCAGGATCGATGCGTGTTCTATCTTATAAATTTTCTATATTATTTGAGATTCGAAAACTTCTCGAATAAAATGTCTTGTGCCTACATATTTTTTTTTTGTTCTTATTGCTATAGCAATTTTATTTAATTTCTCTATATAGATTGATACACTGATAAATCTAGCATATACTAAGAAGCAAACGTGGTACAATTTGTTAACTATCTACCTAACTACACATACATTAAGAACAACTAACAAATTAATATTACACAAAATGGTTAAAAGCTTGAGAGAAGTATTAGGAAACAGATAAAGTCAGGTGAGACACGTTTGTAATCAAATGCGTTGTCTTACATTCAATTACATTTGATAGTCATTAGATTTGAAATACAAGGGGAAATGCACATCAAGAGACAAAGGAGGGTGACACACTGTAACTAGTTAAGCACGATACTCATTTAATAATCAATATTAATATTAAGTTAGGAAGGACCGAGTATTGCTTTTTTTCGCTAACTCATAACGATTTCTTTATTAAGCTTACCTTTTAGCTCAAACCATTTCGCTTTGTACCTCCAAGAGACGTCTAGAAGCGTGCGAGAAAGGATAGTTCTGCGACTATTTAGTAGATGCGTCCGTTCACACATCATTAAGTAATTATTGTAGGTATAAACCCTTACCGTAATAACTGATAGTCGATTAGCATTGTGCGAATCATCCACAAGATCGTTAAGTATGTCATTGGTGCATAATATATTGTCACATATTTAATATGTATTTATATTGGTTACTTACAATAACAGGCACTGTAACGGACATGTAAATAGCTTCTGGGTATATGTTAATGAATAAATATCTGAATTTGATCATATCTATAGAGGTTTTTGTTCCGTTGAGGCTATCACGTATCACAATATATCGTCCTTTGATTTTAATGACACAACAAGCTAACATGTTAGGCCTCATTACGGAGATGTGGGGCGGCGCGTGTTGCGTTGGGCGTGGCGGCCCGCACTGAATACAAACGTATGGCATTGTATGGGTGCGTTCACGGAGAAGCGATTTTACACGTGTTTGATTGAAATGCAGCGATATTTGCGGCGGAGCCCGCGGATGGCAACGATTCGTCCCACACGCCGTTTATCACAGCGGCGCGGCGCACGCAGCACCAATTCTCTGTTCTAGTGACGCCCGCGCGTCCCGTCACTGCCCGAATCAGTGCCTGCTGCGTGCTAAGTTACACGCCGGAAGGAACGCCGCGAGCGCAGCTGCGGGCACCGACACTTATCATGTTTCCCATTGCTATAAACATTTTCCACATTATTGTTTGTGTTTACGCGAGCGTTGACGCGGGCCGCTGCACGCGCCGCCTCTCTATAGACGGAAAAATCGCCCGACGCACGACTCCACGCCACACGCGCCGCGCGATGCCCTGCGTCTCCGAAAACGTGACCTTAGTGTTTAAATGAGTGTGTATTCTCCCTTGTTCCGATTCATTTCCAACTACCATTTCTATGAAATTACCAACCCGTATAAATGTTATTATATTGTATAAGTGCTCAATTTTAAGTGCCTTTTTACAAAGTTACAACATTGTAAAATATTACCTACATGATTATTCATATTGCTAAATACATATTCAAAAATTATATTCTTACTATGACAGGGTCAAGGATAGCATAAATAAATATGTATATTATGTATGTATCTAGAGTCCTTTGCACTCGGAACTCTCTTGAGACTTCTGATTAGGAAGATTCACAGGTTAAATAATATGAAGATAAGTACATGTAAGTACACTGCCACAAATCCAATAGGCGACATTAGCATTTTCTTTTAATAATTCAACCACTTTTTATTATCGTCGCGCTACTTTACTTACAAACAGCTGGTAACAATTACGTTTCCGTCTAAAGGTTTCCGTAGAATCTTTGCATTTACATTTCTGACATTTGCATATGCCATGCCATGAGTAATTTTTAGGGGGGTAATTATTGAAAGCGCGTAGGCTTGCGCAATAGATAAGTGAAAACGCCTTTTGTCTTGAAGCGCCTTCGTACATTTTAGTGCAGCGACTGTGGAAATTTCAAAGGTCAATTATTTTGTCTAGTTGATTAAAAACGTTATAACGCGTTATTTAAAAGTTTTAATACAATGTGTAGAAAACATGTAGGAATTGTGAAAGTTGATGCCTGATCTCAAATTAGAAACAGAGTTAATAAAATTAGTTTATGATTATTGCTTTTTTTAATATTAGTATATTTTTGGTATATTGATGGTGGGACGTATCAAGACGACACGCATTCATATGGTTCAACATTTGTGTGTTACGTCACTAATTTTTATCACTTATTTTATTATGTATAGGCACTCTGGTACATAATATTGCACTACCCTCCAGGTTATGTCTGTTAGTAATGCTACCGAGTGTCAAAGGTTACATCTACCTACGTAATGACAGGCTTGTTATGCCCGAACCATAAATATTGTAAAATAATGTTTTATATATAATTATTCGTGTGAGAATTTCTCGGAAAGTGTACTCGGACTATTGTATCGTTTATGTTAATATAAGCGAAATATATGCGAAATATTTATTATTTAAATAACAATGTGTATATTCCGCGTCAGCTTATACAGAAATAAGCATCAATTATTTATTTATGTTAATAAATAACAGGAGAATACTATAAAGGCGTAATATGCCATTAAAGCCTAGTTAGTAAAGTATTTGTACGTTTACCTTTCTATGCGCAAATATAAACTGTCGACAGACTAAATACAACTACATGAGGAAGGTACGCCTATTAACGTGACAAGTTTATACCGTAACGTATAATGACGTCATCACTCAGAAAGGGTTGCAATAACGCTTACGGCTCGTGTATACCAACTTCAATGGGACTAGGAACAATATTTTACATAAACTATTCTACGTAAATGTGTAAAAATATAGTACACGGTAGTATGCATTTAACTATTTAGCTATATGCTATTTAGCTATGTGCTATTTAGCTATATGCTATTTAGCTATATGCTATATAGCTATATGCTATTTAGCTCAAAAAAATATTAAATTATTTCTATCATTGCTTTAGTGTTCCACTTGGTCTAAGCGTATTGGTGTAAGCGTATGTTAAATAACAAAGACAATTAGCTATACCAGAATTGTGAGTTCTACCATGTCACGTGCTGACAATAATCAAATACGTACATCCATTGTGAACCAAATAAATTTAGTGCTGTAATTTATAGAAAACACACAACATCAAACCATATTATTCGTGAAAGGATAATTTGCACTGTTCCTTATTGAATATTGTAATAAATTATTATAGAGTAATAAAAAATAAGAAACAAGAGCTCTGTATGGATGGACTTAGACGGATTTGATTGGCATTAACGCAAAAACTCGCACCTTTAGAGCGAAAACGACACAATTAAAAAAATCGAAAATTGAGTTATCTTCACAAAATGAGTTGAAACTGGTCCTTTTTTATAAAAATACAATAAAAAAGGGACCAATATAATAGTTTTGTCCTGTTCCCGCTTGAATATAGCTGTGTTTGAACTATTGTTGTATTGAGAATTTCGTTTTAAGTAATTTTCTGACGATAACCCAATTTTAGAACTTTTTGAATTATGTCGTTTTCGTTCTAAAGGTGCGAATTACAGATGTTATGGATAAATAATTGCAGACGAAACAAGAAGCATAGTTAGGGCTGCCATTGTAGGGATTTGTCCTAGTTTGTAGGGCGTCCGGGGGCCGTGCGGCAGGGGTTTTAAAAAGTGTCCGGATGACACCCGGACACTTGTAAGGGGAAATCAATTTTTTTATCGATAAGCGATCAATTGAAATAAACCTTAGTTAAAAATTCATTCATACTAACCCGCATTCAAGAAGGCACTGCAAAATATTTTTTCAGAGGTGTCTGGGGAAAAGCCCATGTTTCGCCCAAATGTGTGGGATTTTTGCCGTGTTAGTCCGGCGTCGGCAATTTAAGAGATGGCAGCCCTAAACATAGCGGAGTAAATTGGTACGGTTACTACAAACCCCCTCGCACAGCAAATATGGAAATGAGTATCTTTACAGTTTCAGAGCTTATTCAGTTAAAGTAGCACATAATTTTTTCCTTGCCAGTGTGCATTGGGCTTTACAGTGCACAAATAATGGTAATAGTTAATTTTATGAACGTATAGTTGAATATAGAGACATAAATTACGATTTTTTAACTGTTAACTTGTTAACTATTCAATAAAATGCGCAGTAGGTAATTATAGATATATAAAAAATTAGAAAGAAAATATCACTAATAAACTGAATAAGTTATTTGTTACGACACAAAAGAATAATAATTAAAGGCACAAACACAAGCACGATAAAATATAAGAGATGAACGCTATCGCACCATTCTCACGCTTTTTTGGTTTACTTTAGTATTACAATTATTTTGTGTACGAGTTCTTATACATTCATTTCATCAATCCGTAACATCTCTAACGTTCAAAAAGCGTAATGATAATCTGGAACGCCTTGTGGAGTAAGATTCACTAACTGCATTTAATACAGCACTGAAAACCTCTCGTTAATTCTAATCACAGCTCCATTGCTTGCTTTCCGAAAAAAAAAATTAGAGAAATAAAAAAAAAAATCTAATCTCTCATCTCTATATCGAAAATAGAGAAGTAGAAAGGTCATCATTCACCTACACAGGTGAAAGGTCAAAAAGGAGAAATAAAAATAAAATAATTTAAAAAATTACGTAATTTATTGTAATCACAGATGCATATCCGACGCAACGCGTCACGTCTTGCAACACCAGCTCGAATTTAAAAAAAAAGAACAAATTGCAACCAATGATACAACACAAACTTCAAGCTTAATTAAATATGTCATTGTCATATTAAAATGGAATTATTTTCGTAGAATAAATAGACTTACAATGCACGAGAGCTATGTACACAAATGCTTGTATATGCATGGGAGCACGGCGCGTCTCACGTCATGTCTCACGTCATATTGACGCCCAGCGAACGACTCGCGTACTCGTACACCACGTACGAGATGGACACGGCGGGTATCACCTTGATGAAGTTGGGCGTGATGCCGCGATACAAGCCGCACAACCCTTCCCGCTGGACTATGTCGCGGAACACGCCGCTCATAGAACCCTCGGCGCCTTTAGCTGCTTTCTCTGTAAAAAACACACATTATTCATTTATTTGTATCAAGTAATTTCTTTAAGAGACATTTGGTATATGGCCGTTTTCAATAAAAATCGTAATCTTTGACCCGATCCCGAGAAAATGACTATCGAAAATTGACATTTGTAAACATATCAAAAATTCTTTGTTATGATTGGTAAGTTCTCGCCATGGATTGAATAAATCGATTGGGATCGTTTTGAATCGATCGTTCGATCGTATTCATTTTGTAGTCCTACATCACCTACATGGTTATAATTTGGATACTTTACGGAAAACATAAACATAAAAATATGACTAAGTTATGATATCGTTAAAATTGTTTAACCACGTCCATCTTTAGCATTTTAATCTATGATCAAAGTTTATATCACCAGTTGGTTACAAAGGTTAATAAAAATATTAATTACATCTAAATTATTTAAACAAAAAACAGCTGCCAGTTTTATTGTTCTAGAAACAGTAAAGATGAATTAAATAATTGCCTAACTTATCGCCTTCAGTACACAGGACCCACGCAGTGTAACTGTTAAATAATGGAATATTTCCATACAGCCAGTCGTTATAATACCATCGGACTTATAACAGTAAACATAGGTTTTTAGCTACTTTCATAATATTTGCCGACTAAAAACAATGTAAACGTGATTGTTACTAAAGTATTAACCACTGAGCATACATCCAAAAAGTCAATCTAAATAGAATCTACACAACACAGATTGCGTTACCTCCCCTAGTGATTAACATTTGTGGACTGATGTCAATATTTATTTTTTTGTCAAATGCGCAGAAATGTAAATAAGTCCTACAATAGATAGTGTTAGTCAAAATTTCCACTGAGACGTTGTCTACTACGCTGCCTATCATTTTAGCCGAATTTTTAGTAATTTTGCTGAGACTTTCTCGAATATTCGGGTAATAACGCGTTATTGTAATGTTTCTCACTTGACAATACTGAGATTCAACACAACCTATAGCAGGCAAATACCTGTGTTTGTTAATATGTCGAACTCAAACAAACAAATGTACAGTGATAAATGAAAGTTTGAATAGAATTCTCCCATTGGATCTTGCTCGACTTCTAAACTTCCTACATGAACTATTTATATTTGATTTCATTCTCAATTCCATGGCCAACCATATCCAGTAGTTTTTAATGGTGTAAACCAGTGTTTTTCAACCTTTTTCATGACAGGATCCCTCTAGTATAAATAAATATGTCGCAACCCCCCCCCCCCCCCCCATACCTCTTTTCATGTATTTTATTATGTTAAAATGTCTCACCGGACTATGAGAGTGAAGGAATAGCGAGTGCATCTGTGTATTGCGCGCACACTTGTGCACTATAATATCTCCTGCGTACCTGGCTGATCTCCGTTGAGATTGGCCGCCGTGGCCGAAACTGGCTAGGAGGATTTTTTTTTTATGTTAAAAATATTCAATCCATGCAAAATTGTATGCAATAGTACAATTGGAATTTGGATAAATATATAAATGTCCTATCTTTTTAAAATATTGCTTTTTTTCTTTATATTCGTTTCCGTGGCCTTCTGCGACCCCCCTCTAGAGGCTTCGCGACCCTCCATGGTGTCGCGACCCACACGTTGAAAAACACTGGTGTAAACAAACGTGTATGCTCACCTTGCGCCTGCAATCGGGTCCTTACAAGGGCCAGAGGGTACGAACACACTTGTCCAAGCGTGCAGGACGCGCTGCCGCACGCGAGGAGCAGCAACACGCCGGGCTGTTCGTTGTGCGCATGGTATTTGCTGATGTACTTCTTCTTCAACGTCTCGTAAACCGCCAGGTCGATGCCCGCGTACGGCACTATACCCAGTATATTTGGAATGTATCCCTTGTAGAAACATCTGAGACCCTCTCTCGCATATATCTTCCGCGCCGCATCGGCAATGCCGCTGTATTGGCCGGTCTTCCTTAACGCTAATCTTGTCTTTAGCACCTCTAGTGGGTAGATCACAGTCTGACTAATTGCTCCGGCGGTGGCGCCAGCTATAAATCGCTCGTGTATCTCTAAGGGTTGATTTTTCTTCTCACCCTTTATTAACCTTTTGACTTGTTCATATGCTGCAAATTTTAACGCCGATTCCGGAGCAATTTTGATAACGTTTATGCCGTTCCCTCGCCATAGACCACCTATGCCGCCTTCGTTTATCATTTTTGCTAAACATTTAGTCATATTTTCTCTGGTTGGATTCACCTGGAATTATAAATAATTATCGTAAGTGTTTACTCTACATTCGGATATGGTTTCATACATACAACAATGATTTGGATATTTTAAGGAAATTTTGTTGGATGCATCGTGCAAATCGCAGGAGTAAACTTATAAAAAAGGTCAGAAATAAAATTGTCGGATACCTGAATGAAAAGATAAATTTATAAGTTAAACAATATTGTAGACTCTGACAAGGGTATGCTAACAACGCGTCACTGACCTTGTAGCGGCGGCCTATTTGTGTCGCGACTCTACTACTACAGTTTACATTAGAAGTCGAAATAAATCTCTACGCAACTCGCGTACTAAAATGTAAAAATAAGTATAATTTAATTTTGTCAACGCCAACGCTGTCTGTGGAGTCAGTTTGTTTACTAGAAAAGGCTCTACGTAACTTTGACGTTTATTAAATTATAACGCCGACTCAACATTAACACATGTAACAGATAAAAAGGTATATTCGCAAAATTATGTAACATCATAGTTATGGCAATAACTTTAACTATTCCTAAATCTGTAGCATAACACTGACCTGCAGGAATACTTTCAGTCTATCAAGTGGCGCTGTGCACGTCCTGCTCACGGCGCCCGCGATGCCTCCGGCTAACAGATGTCGCCACCACTTGCCCGTCTGTAGTTCACTCTGAGTGAAGTCATCGGGCACGTTCATATCCTCGCCGATGTCTAGATACTGCAAACAAAACACAGAAAGTTAATAAAACTCGCGCGTGACATTGATTCCGCTGTTTAGCGGTTCGTACGTCACTACAATGTTACGCAGCTCGGAAGTTACTTCAGCAATAAAATAACTTCGGTTATCTCGAATTTACGCCTTACGAAAAATATATAACTATTACAATACATTATTATTACCTTCAGATATGAACAATTGGACAATATATAACATTTTCAGACTTCTGTGTACTAAAGATATATCAGTCAAAAATAAAATGTAGGTACTGTTATATGTAGTAATTAGATATTGTACCCATTTTATAAACATTGGTTGTTTATGAAATGGGTGTGAATGTGTTAGAATTAATAATACTCTTCGTCAAAGACCATAACACGTCTACTGTTTAATACTAAATTATAAACAACAATGCAGAATAATCCGTTCGTTTGTAGCGGTTTCATCAGATCAGTTATATTTACTGTATCAATTTTTTTTCCTGATAGCCCATATTAAACTCGGGCTTGCCTCATTATTTTTCTTAGAACTTGATCAGTGAACTTGAACAACAAAAACACGTTATAAAATTAAGTATTTATAACCCATTCATGAAGACAAGCATATTTGCTTTATATACTTCTGTTATTTGTTTCGTAACTTATTTAATTTGGGAAATAGCAGTACCAATAACAAAAAAAAAACATAATTTAATAGCATCATATAAAATGTATTAAAGTGAGCATCAATCAATATCTGATGACACCACGATCAACAAACTGAACAAATCTATTAATTTCTACGATAGCAAAGTGAATTATTACAACATTTCAACGACGGTATTACACTGTACCGCACACCGAATCATCATCGTTGCTGTCTTGGGTTTTTTTCTTTCGTTTCACGGCACTGGTCCATATCTTTGATTGGAATTTTAATTGTGCAGCCTAAAAGTGGCAAAATTACAATCGAACGATTATTCCCATACCTACGATTTAGTGAAACCTAATTTTTATAATGTGGGAGTTATAACACGTTTTTTTTTATGAAGACATAGTTTTTTCATAACCATAGCAAAAATCATATAATTGCTTTAAATAAATTAAAATTTTATGTAAGACTATCCATACTTAAAAAAGCTAAATATGTATCATTGAAACATGTTCTTGTACAGGAAAACACTAATATTTTGTGAGGCCTTTTATAATCCACTAATTTTGCAAAGCCCAGCGCCGAAACATTCTCTTTGTTAATTATCCATTATGACTCGTGGTCATGACGCAAGTTATACGTGTACTATAAATATATAACTACAAATGTACGAACGATATATATACAAATGTATAATTTTATTTCGGACTGAGGCCAAGATTGGTCTCGCGCGTGCTTCGGAAGAACTGTGTCTAGCGAAGAAATACGAAAATAAAGTTAGTCGGTGTCCTCTAAGATTACATGATTAAGTCAACAATGGCCTTTGAATTACTGTGCTTCTGATGAATTGGATCGACTCATTATGTTAACCCGAGACATATGCCTGGTAACGGTATTTTATCCGACTTTGCCGTCTGCGAACTCGTATCACGCTACATGCGTTACACTAAGCAGAGATCAACAGAATTACCAACGCAATGCAATGATGGAAAAATATTTAATGCATTTAGGCTAGCAATTTCTTGCAGCAATATTTCGCGAGAACTCCTACGCTCACACTAGTGGCAACATTCCAATAATTCTATACCTACTCATGCAACTTGTCGCAAACCCTACGTACTATAAGTACGTCAAATTTTGCAGAAGTCAGCTTGTCGTAATTATTTACACATTAAACATTGTTTGCGGAAGTAGACTTTGCAAGTTCTTGCTACTCTAAACCTCGCTTAAGAGTAAATATTTACCGTGGTGTTGCTAAAGTCGCGCATTATCCGATAATCCCAATCCATTGCGGATGTTATATAAACCACGTACAATAACCCGTACATCTTACATAAAGTAAAAATATATAGTATTATATCGACTGTCCAATCTTAGTTTTCATAGAAGTGTTACTTTAATTTATCAAAGGGGAACGGAAATCCAGAGCTTTGTGTAGCGGCTGTGACAGTTGACAGTTAAGTGTTGCTGTCATTTTGTCATAGGTGTGACATGATGTTAAACGAGGATTCATTGATTTGTGTATTAAAAAAACATTCTCAGGGCGTGTTTCACAACTTCTAAGTAAAATATGGTACCTACTCTTCACATAAATGGTAAAATGTGTACATCTACAACAGAGGTTTCATACGATACTGCCAAATGAAGTTTATTTGAAACTTGGGAAAAAGTTAAATGGACGCGACAGACGTGTTGAAATAGGGATGTGATACAACGATTTAAGGCCAACGGCGTCGTGCCTTGGCCTGGCGTCTGCCTAACTTTTAAACTACATACATTCATAATTCATGGCTAACTTTTATGCACATGTGCATTACGTCCAATCGAATTTCTCATAGTTAAAATGAATGAAAAATACAGTCTTAAACATTGACTCCGTCGATCTTAAAGCATTTGGTTTCAGAAACAAAATAATGGCATTATGAATAAAGAAATGCATAATAACAATTCTTCAATATTAATAATATAGAGGTCTTTACTGCTGTTAAAATCAGCTAGTAAGTACTTTAAAAATTTACATCCTTAATATCCAAAAGGATGTCGGAAGTTTAATCGCAACGCGGACTTCCTCTTAGTTTGCTCTCCGAGGAGAAGCGGTACTTTATCCTTGGCTAAGGCACCATAACGCACTGGAAGGTTTTTATTGTTTTTAACATTTCCTGAATACTATCGTATGATTGATGTTGACATTATTATTATTAAGCTTTGTAACGAGTAGCATTTATCTGTAAACGGTAAAATTGACCCTTAATATTCTTCTAACTGGTGTACAAAAGGTCCAAATATTGCTTCTCAAATTCGGATGATTCATAATCTTACCTAAAAAAAAGTTGTGCCCAAATCCAATTAGGCGCAGATCGGTGTCAAGGGTACCGGACCCCTTCTTTGTCCGTTCTACTATTGCCCAACTAATCACGAGGTCGATCAAATACCTTTAGCGTTCGCAAGAGCACAAAAGCAAAAAGTCCCGACGATACGTTAGGTATTGATAGATAATGCGATACATTTACTTATATTTATAGAATCAGATAACATTAAAAAGAGGTGAAGCAACATTTTTCTATGGCGACGAAGATACATGGAGTAAAGGAGCAAAGATACTTCTGTTATAATCATGAATTGCAATAAATATGTTAGTTTCGCATTAAACGTTTTATTCTGGTAAACCTGATGTTCACAAACGTATATTTTCAGTCATCGGGTTTCTAATGAAATGTGTATAGTTTTACCTGGTGCTTGATTTAGTTAACTTCGAATTATGAACTGACTCCGTTACAGACTAATACAATGTAATGGTTCAACTAACCACGGCCGAGGTTAATATAAATTGCCTAAGGCATGAGCGTGACTTAAGAATTCGGTCGAAACGCCTATAAAGTATAAACCTTGCCATTTTTTTAAGCCTTGGTAGTAACAAAAACCACTAATAGCAACGTAATGAACGTCAAGATATTCAAACAACAAAAATTAAGAAGCTAGATACGCTATAGTGATACTTGAATCTTTTTATTAATATCGAACATTGATGTATTAAAAAACCAATGCATCAATGATATCGAACCTAAATTTACATAATGTCTTCTATAAATACCCTTATATTATTATAGCTTGGGTATTTATAAAATTAGCATGATGTACTTACTGCAATGAATTAAGTCATTGGCATTATTGGGCATTCAATCTTTGAACTCTAGACTCAAAATGAAAATTCACTTAAAACTCCTAGCGCAAATAAATTGGAGATGAAATCCCAAAAACGCATTTTGAGACTGCAATATAATACAACTAATTTCATAACCTTCAGCCTTTTGAAAGACCAAGCGAATGTCAAGAGAGAATGTTGACATCTCGAAGATAAATAGTTAATAGTTATTGTAAGATATCATTGGTTTGGTGAATAAGAAAACATTTTGCACACATTTACTTTTATATTTTATTATGTCTTACATTGCAGCTTTAGCCATTAGACTTCTGATCAAAGTTACATCATTCTAATGACTATCTAATTGTACGTAAATATTATAGTAATCAACTTTACAAAATATAGTCATGTATCATAAAGACAAATGAAACACTATTTAGCGTTTTATCTAATATTGTTTCCTCACTGTTCTATTGACAAATAAGGAAAGAAAGCTAGCGACAAGTGACTGCTACTAATAAGACCACTCGGTTCTTTATACTAAAGCAATATAAATTATATATTTGATTCATTACATATTTTAATTTATATACTATTGTTCCATAATCTCTGCTTATAATTGTAATGGATCATTTTTATCTAAGGTCAGCCAATTCTAGTTTGCTCCAAACCGATACAATTGTTATTTGCTATTGATAAGGATTTTATAGTCTTACCATTCGATATACAAAAAAATATTGACAGATTTCAAAGTCAAAATATGTAAAACTATGTGAATTTGATATTTGCACCATGAAGCATGCAGTAAACAGCCTATTCAACTGCGTTTCGACTTGGACCAGCATTTGAATTTACATCGCAGTGAATTAAAACATCGGATAAATTCGCCTGTTGTCTCCTCGTCCTCGTTTCTCTCGATTCTTTACTATATGTAAAATTTTTTACCTCGCCACACCATAAAGATAGATTGTCTTTATGATCCACTACAGCCAGAGAGCAATTCATACGTCAAAGTTTACTTTTACGTAACAGTTATTACGCGGGATATGCTAATATTTAGGTTGTCACGAAGTAAGTTCACTGCTCAGGTCACGGTGTTTGACCGTGATCCACTAAATAAATTTGGCATAGTATATCAAGCTATTAAAAGTGATTGACTTGGCTTCATACTGCTTCGTATACATACAATTTTCGTCGAACTATTATATTGCCGTTAGTTTTTATATTTGCAGAATATTAAGTACTATATTTTGCCTGCGGCTCCGCCCGCGTTAAAAAGTTATAAGTCCCGGATAAAAGTTCCGCTTTTTATTTTCCCGGGATAAAATGTAGCCTATGTGTTAATCCAGGACATGATCTACCCATGTACTAAATTTCATCGAAATCCGTTCAGCAGTTTTTGCGTGAAAGAGTAAGAAACATTCATACATCCAGCAACCATACATCCATGCATACTCACAAACTTTCGCGTTTATAATATTATTATAGTAGGATTAATAAATCATAAGAGATGAGATTACAGACGAAACGAAAAGCAGACATCGTCAATTTTATGGACGGGGACGAATTCAATTCAGCCGGCTTCAAATCACTTTGATAAAATATAAGTAGATACAATTGAATCGTGCCTCTTATTTGATTATGCATAAATTATTTAATATTTCTTATATTCAGATATACAAAATGACTAATGTTGTTTTTTAAAATACAACTTATTTCTTCGAATTGATATGGTTTCGCGAAGACATCAAATATTTTAATAAGAAGACAGTTTCTATCAGTGGTCTTCTTCGTTAATTTTGTTGCCTTTGTTGACGCGCTAATCGAATGTAGAGAACCATACCTAATATCTCATATAGAACAAAAATTAAAGCGCATATGTTAACTTTAGCTAGCAGCACATTAAACATTAATAATACGGCATAATTAAACGCAATTAGTGCGTCGCGTGCAGTGTTTGTCTAGTGTCTACGTATTCAAATAATGTTAAATTGCACACAAGCAATAACTTCTAGTCGTACCCAAAGCAAAAATAATCATGTTTTAATCTCCCATTTCTTCAGAGTCAACGTTCGATAAACACACAGTTTGTTTAATTTCAATGTCAATCGAACGTATAATTCCTATCGCGATTATTTAAAGTTTGCGATGCGATGCGATCAGCCCTGTATTGTATACTGCCCACTGCTGGGCACGGGCCTCCTATACTACTGAGAGGGGTTAGGCCTTAGTCCACCACGCTGGCCTAGTGCGGGTTGGCAGACTTCAGCATATCCTCGAAATTCTTAGGGAAAATTCTCAGGTATGTAGGATTCCTCACGAGTTTTTCCTTCACCGTTAAAGTGAACGATAATTGAGAAACAACACACACGTAACTTCGAAAAGTCAGAGGTGTGTGCCTTGGGTTTTAAACCTCCGGACATTGTCTCGGACCGTTCCATTCTGAACAAGGCTATCGTCCACTTATTTAAAGTTTGCGAGTATTGTATTTATAACATAAAATCAAAGTATGCACGTAGATCCATTGGTTGATTACAATCATTTGGTCCTTACATATGAAAATGGCGTTTTTTGTACTAGCCTCTTTGGTTTGAAATACCTCCCCTTTGGATTCCAAATCAATGTTTATAAATGCATTTAACTGGTATATTTGAGATTCGAAAAGTCATTTATTTGTTTTTTCCTGATTACTTTTCCTTTAGAATCGTTCATTTTCACAATGTAAAACATGAAAGATCGCTATATTTACAAGTATGAGTTCTACTGCGGCATCAGTGTTGCAGAAAAAGCTGGAAGGATTAACTATGTGTATGGCGTTGCAAAAGAAAACGAGGTACGTTTTTGGTTCCAACGTTTTCGTTCTAGAAATTTCGACCTTCAGAACAAGCCCTGTGGATGACCGGGGAGCAAGGTGGATAATGAGGAATTAAAGGCTATTGTGGAAGCGGATCCATCGTAAACCACTTCAGAGTTAGCTGCAGGCTTCGTGTGAGTGATAAACTAAAGAAGGTCGCTAAACTAGAGGAGCTGGGATTGGAATGTCTGCGACATCTACCGTCCTGCCCAAACCTTGCTCCAACAAATTACCATTTATTCTGTAAGTAATTTGAATAACTATTTACAAAGAAAAAAAATATCAACTCCGATGTGGCAGTCCAAAGTACCTTCAGAGAGTTTATTGATTCTCGCCCTCGTGGTTATTTAGTAAAGGGATCAATGAAGTCCATATGATATGCAAACGTGCATAGATAACAATGGTGCATACTTTGATTCATTAATTATATTTTACAAAAATAAAAACTACTTTGTATTCCTGCCATACAAACCGCCATTTTCACATGTCAGGACCTAATATTAACTTTGGCGATAACATAAAACATAAATTCATAATGACAAGTTTTAATTTCGACACGTTATCGTTATTTACAACCGTTATCAAGCATTAGTGTTACTTCTATAAAACGCAGACAACGTTCTGGAATTGTTAAGCATGACGTCTAATAATTCTAAGAAATAATAATTACGTAGTTATATTTACCTCTTTACTAATTGTTTTATTCCATGAGCTTTAGAGATTTCATAACATAAATGATACATACAGTCATAACTAATAGCATAGTTTTCACAATTTATTTATTTAATTATCAGCATTAGTTAATATTAAAAACAAATGCCCTATTTACTTTGAATAAGTTTATAAAATTATTGCGCTTCCTTCCAATAGAGTTAAAAGATGCGATGAATCTATGTAATATGGTCAAATAATAATTTTATACCAGATTTTGCCCGCGGCTCCGCTCGCGTTACAAAGTTTTTCCGGGATAAAAGTGCCGCATTTTGTTTTCCCGGAATAAAATGTAACCTATGTGTTAATCCAGGCCATGATCTACCCGTGTGCCAAATTCAATCGAAATCCTTTCGGTAGTTTTTGATTGAAAGAGTAACAAACATCCATACATCCAGACATCGATAGATACTTACAAACTTTCGCCTTTATAATATTAGTAGGATAGTAGGATTCTTGAATTGAAAATCTTGTAAATATTCTAATTGTTATAAGATGGCTGATACTATGGACTCGAGTTGCTAGACAGAAATATGCTTGCTATTCTTAGACACATTACACGAGCAAGAGCTCTTCCATGATCTGGTATTTAAATTATAAATCGCATCAAGATTATCTTTAACTAAATAGCTAACATAATGGTCTGTTAAGGACTCTATTTTCTAGTTTCTATCTAAATTAAGATTTAATGTACGAGATTGTTTTATGATGTATTCTAGTTTCAAGGTCCAACTACAGTAATATTGCATATCAAAAAACCTAGAGAAACTTGCATAAGTCAAAAGCTAAACAAACCAATGACTAATTGATGAAATAAATATCGAAATTACTACTTATAGCTTTTAAAAAACATGAGTCAGCCAATAACAGATTCAATGCTATCAATTGGAATAACCGAAATCGTATTGCGAGGGTTTCCCACTGTTGGAGGCAAATGCCGTACATTTACTGGTTGGCTGACGCAATATACGCGTGCGTCACGTCACCGGTCAAAGTACGCGCGTTCCGTTGATATCAGCGTATATATTGCTCGCGCCGGGCTTGACAAGGATGGCTGCGAGTATGTAGATTGCCGTGGTATTTTTAAATTGAGTAGTTCCTTAGATTGCGATGAGCTAGATATAGGATTCAGAATAGCCTACCTTAATATTTCTCCGGGAAAAAGGTATAGAAGTTAATTTCAGCAGTTAACGACATTACATGATACAAATAACAAAACTGCTTACTAGGCTATACAATATAATATGCTTATAACATGTATAAGTACAATTTATCAGACCAGTTGCCTTAATTTTTTCGTTTCCAATACATTTGATCAAGTATGCATTAAAATTTACGGAGCAACATTTTAAAAGTAGTATCTCCCTTATTTTGAAATTGAAATATCGTCGTCCGGCATTCAGTACCGCGAATGTAAAATTGGGGCACTTTACAGGAGAGACAAAAAACTTTTTTTATTATAATGTACACTTTACCTTCTGCTAAACTATTGTTATTTAGCATTCTAAACTATTGTTATTTAGCATTCTAAAACAATAGTTTAGCAGAAGGTAAAGTGTACATTATAATAAAATCAGTTTTTTGTCTCTCCTGTAAAGTGCCCCAATTTTACATTCGCGGTACTGAATGCCGGACGACGATATGTATAATCATAATATTTGAATGGCGTCGACGCCTGTTATAGATAACGCGTTCACACCAACACCGTTTTGCACATTGCGGTTGTTGAATGGAATTCCCCGAAATGGATCAATGACTAATATTCCAGTATTATGTGTCTCCAAAAACACACAGCATTGAGATGAAGAACGCAATCATTTGATTCGGTTAATCCAAAGATAATGTCAGTTCAATACATACCAGAATGTCCAATCTTGTATCCCACTATGACACCAGAAGGCGCTGCTCTACTTTCGAGCGCAACTCTAGCTGTCAACTCGTTTTGATTCGAACAGATCAGTTCGGTAAAGTTATTAATTAAATTAAAACTTTACCAAATATTAATTATAAGTGACAACAAAAGTGTTAAAGTGTGTGTTGTACACAGCATTGTATTTTTGGTAAGTTTTTTGGAGCCATTTAGTAAAGACGACACGCGAAATAGAAGCGCAAACAGAATAGGTACCGGTCAAGAATATGTTGCCTCGGATGGGGAACAGATCACGACCCGAAGCTTATGCAAAATAGGTACCTGTAGGTCACCAATTTGTTGCCCCAGAACCTTATGGGGAACAAGTCTCGACCTGAAACTCATGCATATCGGATATCATTGAGTGGGTACTTCCTCATCCTTGAAATAAGAGGGCATAGCTTCACCCTTATCTATGAAACGTGCGAGTACTTCTTAGCGCAGGAACAGGCACAAACATGTGCGTAAGGTTCAGATACGCGTGTCAACTCGCTAATGACTCAGTTTTATTTAGCTAATTATTCTTAAACTATTTGCTCCAATTACCAAAATTTTCTTAATATGTCCCTTTAAAATAAACATGTTAGTTACATTTAACAATAATAGTTTTCGTGATAGCTCCACACAACCTGTTATTAGATACACCTATATTGCCTTGGGACAATCTAGAATATAGTTGATATGAAAATAAAGACATTCCATTCACATGTATAGAATAAACACAAAGTAAACCTACAAATCTGTTGTGAAAAGCTTAGCTCAACCATGTTTTTAGGCTTAAAAACCAGTAATATATTAAGGCATTTTTATAAAATTATTGGTTATTATTAAATTACCATTACAATACTATGATTATACATGGTATTATGTAGTAAAGTAGAACTGACACATAGAATTGCAGTCCATAAATGAGCATAATCAATGATTATAGCTCCGAGGCCAACCAAATTTGGCTTACATTTTTTATTTCAAATTATTGAATAATAATAGAGATAAAGAAACTGGGACTAATATGTGCCCACACAATCAGATCTTAAACAAACCAATATATCAGGTTTAGAATTACCTTACTTTATGATATACCAGCTTCAAAACTGCCTGTGTATAATATATAGAGACACTACTGTCTATCTTCCAGTAACTTTCTGGATTTGTTGTGTTAAAAGTTTTGTTTCTGCTACTCTTCTTTTGTCACAGTAACATTAATGATAATACCAGGCCTATCAGGGAACTTCAGATGAGAAAGGATTTTTTAAGCCTTCAGGGTGAATTAATAGATATATTAGCCCTCTGCCAATTACTCAACAAAATAAAACAGGTGCTTAATTGCCATCTATTTGCACTCATACATGGACCTCATCTGAATTACCTACAATACAAATATTCTTTATTGTAACCATTTTAACATAGAAAAATAATTGAATATTATAAAATTTTCTTAAATATATTATGGTGTATAATGGAGCGGCCTTATCAATGCAAGCTACCAAGTACAAGTACCTTCCTAAGAATTCTACAAAAAAGAAATTGGTGTGTTGTAAAGTTTGCAAACTAGCGCTAAACCAATATGGTGGTCAAAGGCCTATAACCTCTCAGTTGCAGAGAAGGTCAATTCCTTGCAGTAAGATAATATATTTTTCATAACAGCTATTATCATTATATTAATTGTACCTCTGAGAGAGATGTTAAAGATTTTCTCCTAGGTAAGTACTACTTTATGTTAACGCCACCCTCTTTTTTATCTAAGCATTGTGGAAGTGCACTCCTTCATTGGTTACTTAGAACGGAGAGATTGCCCAATTAACCTACTTTTGATTTGGCCTATCTTGAACTCCATGTACAATTTGCAGTAATTATGAACTGGGTTGTAGAAACCCTACACTAGAGAGGGAACAAATATGTATATGGTAATAAAGTTCACGTGCTTATTAAAAAAAAAAAAAAAAAAAAGGCAGGCTGCAAAAATCTCGGAGATGCTTGCAACCTTGAAATCTTGGGTTTGGTATGTTAATTATCAATTGTAACAACCTAACATTTTACAGCTAAATAGCTATATTCTGAATTGACTTCAAAGTATATTGAGCAGGCATCAACCTTGCAAACCATGCAATAGTCCATTGGTGACTGTACTGTAAAACACTGTTGCAAGATACAGTTATTTTCTTGAGAATTCACATTGTGAGACCAAAGAATGATACTGCCTCACGGAGTACCTCAGGAACTTAAATGATGGTTTGATACAATGGAGAACAGTTAAACTCTACTATGCAAAAAAAAAAAAAAAAAAAAAAAAATATGTGAGCAGCTGCTCAAGAATTAGCCACATAATGTTCTAATGCTCAGTAGTACCAGCAGTGGTCAGTGCCTTGTAACATAAAATCCCAACCAAGTGGACATTACCAATAGGTTCTGTAAGGTCGCGTTCACTCTATATAAAAAATTGACATCATTGTTACTTGATAGGTACCAAGCAGACTAAACAGTGGTGCAAATCATCTCTGAAGAGATGGACCTACCTACAATGGCACTTATTACCAACAGCCTCGGAGGCAACTTTTTATAATAAAAAGGGTGGTTGTCTTAGAAGTTCAGGTCAAGTCCGAATATTTGACAGAAAATATACCACTATTGTACAGGTTTACACAAACCCAAATTTTAAATAATTATGTGTTGGCAATATGTACTGTTTACTTTATATACTGTTTTATTACATTGCCAACGGGGTTTGCCCGCCACCCACATGAACCCCAAGGTCCCTGCATATTTAAACTGTGCAGAAGGAATATATAATAGGCAATTAAATTGACACAGTGCTTTTTAGCGCCTTGAACAGTAGACGTAGTGGTAGTAGTATGTACTTCACTAGTAAGTGAAAGCACTAACTCACCCAATTCAAATAATGAACCTACGGAAGGTTCTTATTGATTAAACCTCACTAGAAAGTGAGAGCATTAACATACATAATTCAAATTATAAACCTGCTAAAGGTTGTTATTGATTGAACCTCACTAGTAGGTGAGAAAATTAACATGCATAATTCTAATATTGAACCTGCAGAAAGTTCTTTTTTATTGAATCTCACTAGTAAACAACATTAATCACTATTATTCAAATAATGAACCTGTGGAAGGTTCTTATTGTTTGAACCTGCGGAAGGTTCTTAGTGATTGAACCTGCGGAAGGTTCTTAGTGATTGAACCTGCGGAAGGTCCTTATCTACTGAACCTCTGGAAGGTCCTTATTGATTGAACCTGCGGAAGGTTCTTAGTGATTGAACCTGCGGAAGGTTCTTAGTGATTGAACCTGCGGAAGGTTCTTATTGATTGAACCTGCGGAAGGTTCTTGACAAAATGTCTCATCAGGCAAAACTGGGGGGGTGGAGCATAGCTATTTGGAGCTAGGAGAAGAGAAATCACTTATTTAAGGAAAATTTGTCTTTCACCACCTTATCCACCTTTAGTGTCCAAATAGAAAAATTGTTAGTCTAGTGCAATGATAACAAATCAAAAGACATAAGGTCTAGTCAAGATGCAGCTTGATTTTAATTTGCAGGCAGTACTGTTTTATTACACAAATTAATGGTGTTAGATTCTTGTATAACTACTGTAGAAAAAAAGTTATCAAGAGTCATCCAACAAATCCTAGATTTTTTCTATATATAACCTATGATAATTTTCAAACACTTGATTTATTATAAATACCACTAGTACATCATAACTAACTTCAGGCTATGTATTTCATACCCTGATCCCCATTTTGGAACTGTTGGGGAAGAGATTACCACTCTGCTCAGGCTGGTTCATGGGCCAAGATCTGGGTAAAGAACAAACAGCTGTGTCCAGACTATCAGGCAGTTGCTAAATAGGTATCCAGAACCCATATTGTAATCTCAGCTACTCAGGTGAAAGAACTAAATTATGTGTCTCAACTCTCAGAGCAGTTAAATGACACAAAAATGTTTTATTTTATTTTTTATACCAGTCATAGAAACTGTTAAATTAGCATCAAATACCAGAGTGGCTGGCTGAATATTTGTATTTTTAAACAAATTACTATTCATGCATTTCTGTGTAGATAGATAAAATAGAAGTAAAAGTTTAATTTGACTACAAATAATACATTGTATATACATAGACAACAGTCAAGTACACATCCATTTATGAAATATTGTAGCCGCAATGAGGCCCCAGCTTAGCAATATACCTAGTATTCTATCAACGGTAGCATCAAAAGGGTAGTATAATATGAATATTATAATGGAAGATATTCTGAAAAGAGCTAACCGGGAATCTGTAAGCACTTTATTAAAGATATCTTATCAGGAGATTTACAGACTCAGTGTTCATACTGATGTTTTATTGTAGGATAATTTTTAAAGTGTTTCAATGTATAATTTTTTGTTTTTATAAATTTTTGATCTCATTTCTCATGATACTCTTGATTTGAGTGTATAAGATACCACTTAACTATAAAGTGTTTAAAATTGTATTATTATTACTATGATCTCTTAATATGACAAATAACTAATAAGAGTTTTTTAGTTTTATCCAAGCTTTCTTTTTGTTAAGTTTGTTTTATGGAGTTTTTCATAAACAATTCTAGAAGAAAAAATAGTACATTCACAAATCATGTGAATTATTTCTTTTTATATTCACATAGCGTCGATTGTATTACACCAGCAGATATCAAACAGGTCTTCATCTCAATGCTGTGTGTTTTTGGAGACACATAATATAACTGTTTTGCATTAAAACAAAACAATTATTATGTGTTGAAGAAAACACACAGCATTAGTACAAGGATCTTGCTGGTGATGAAGACTTTATGAGTTGACAGCTAGAGTTGCGCTCGAAAGTAGAGCAGCGCCTTCTGGTGTCATAGTGGGATACAAGATTGGACATTCTGGTATGTATTGAACTGACATTATCTTTGGATTAACCGAATCAAATGATTGCGTTCTTCATCTCAATGCTGTGTGTTTTCTTCAACACATAATAATTGTTTTGTTTTAATGCAAAACAGTTATATTTTGTTTAGTAAAGAAACGGGTATGTAATTATATAAAAGTAAGGCAATATTTATGATATTTATTTTATTTTACAAAGATTTTATAATTTCATGTAAGTATATCGTCTTTGCGATCTTTCAGCTTTGAAGCTTAATTATGCGTATCATTTATTTCAAAGGTCTATTGCCTATGACCTGTTAGCTAATATTGAACAGAGGACGTTCGTCGTGGTGTTATACTACTAACAGACAATTAGATTTGGTATCATGCGACCAATTCGTCACGCGGTACAGTCTTCACGCCACACGATCGAACCGTATCATGCGATGTCCAATTGTATCCAACCAAGTTTGATGGACAAGCCATCGAACCAGCCGTACCAACAACAATAATAATAATGTCCATCGAACCGTGCCCCACACGATGCGATATGGTTCGATGGCATACCATTTTAATGGTTCGGCTGTACCAAATCGCATCGTATGTGCCCACTTTAAAACCCTGCCTCGTGACGATAAGTGACGTTATCTTGTAACATTGTACAAGTAACCTAATTATTTTGTTTAACTGATCTACACGTCTTTACCTACAACGTATACATTCAAAGTTACATCAATACTAGGTACATTAAAAGTGCTACCGAATCATAATAATTTAATAAGCATTCAAATCAATTCTTTGTCAATAAAGAAGTTATTATTTTTAATTTTAAATGAATTGCATATTCGATTGCAGGGACAGTTATGGAGTTTAAGTCTGATATTATGTTTTAAATTACGTATATTTAAAAACACATTTTATAAAGATTACCATTATAATTGGCGAATTTAATGTATCTGTAGATCGGTATAAATCAAGACGCTCTTTTGCCTATTCTACAAGTACTGTTAGTTGTAGCGAAATTAGTCCTCACAGTGAGGACTGAATGCCTACTAGACGCATACGTCGCGTGCGGCGTGACGTCAAGCGCGATAACGTCAATTGGAAGTTGACAACGCACGGGACCGTAGTCAAATTGCTTTTCTACAAGCGTTTACGCTAATCTTGCTTTTTATTATTATAAATGCGATAGACTGTGAAAATGTTTTGATGTTTGTTTGTTAGAAGAAAATGCGGAAACTACTGAACGAATTTGGTTGAAATTTTGAACACGGGTAAATCATGTCCTGGATTAACACACAGACTTTTTATCCCGGTAATTTGCTCCCATGGAATGGATATTTTTTATATGATTCTTTAAGTAGCTGTAAGTAGATTCTAGTGTGGCGTCGCACTGTGTTTTAGGGGCTTTTGTAGCGGCAAAGACGCGAGCAACAGTTAAAGAAAATATAAAATGTATGCGAATGACATATCCAATTGATTATAATAATTATTTCGCATGGATACGTCATTCCCATACATTGTTTTTTATCGGTGGTAACTAGGGTTGCCAGGCGTCCGTATAAAGCCGGACATAGTTAGGCTTTTTGAATGCGGGTCCGGCCAAACTACGGCTTGCCCGGCTTTTGTAAGGCATTTTATATTTGACCAGTGATTTTTAGAGAAGCTGCAAAATGCGTAAAATCAAACGTCCATAGAAATACACCTGGGAGCTAAAAAAATCGTATTTATACTAAGACACAAAATACTTAATAATTTAGAGTGTCCGGCGTTTTCACCTAAATATCCGGCCAAACTGGCTGGTCTGTTCGGCTATTAAGTTTGACCACCTGGCAACCCTAGCGGTAACGCATGTAGAAACGCGTCTTGGCCCGTGCTACAGGTCGTATAACCTCACTAACAAACTAGATCTTGTACGCAACATTGCAAATTTCTACAAATTACATCCTCTCATTAATAAAGTGTGTATAAAATCGTTGGTTATTGATATTTACTGATAAAGCAAGCATTGTCGAGAAAAGATATGCTTTAATTAAATCATAGTTTGAAAATTGAATTGCCTAATAAAGTTAAAGCTGCCTTTGCTCGACTGTGAAGAACATAATAATATGTAAGGACTATGCCACAATGACGATGATTCATACTGTAAGTATTTCAATGAATTGATAATGTAGCAAGTTTTAACACGCTTTATTAAATTGTTTTACCCTGAACAGGTAGCTGACATTCATTCATTACATTATTGAACACTTTATCTGACACATTACATACGCTGAGGACCGCAGTGTTGTTTTTGTACCTATTAAAATAAATCATGCGTACCCATTAAGGTATCCATAGATGTAGAAGTGAATTAACACAGTATGAGTGGTTTTTAATTACTCATGCATTGACGTAATCATATTTTAACACGAAGTTGAGCTACTGGAAGTCTGTAAAATGTATGTATAACTGGATAACTGAATACAAAGGCAACTTTAGGATTTTACACAGAGTTATGAGCTTAACACGAATGAAGACGATACGACGCTATTCCGTGTCAACTTAAATAAACTAACAAAATCTTTGAAAAATTTATGTTCGGAAACTAGGTGTACCTACAGACCGGAAAATGAAAGGCGATTCGTGAATAGGAAGCTGATGTAGCCTATTAAGGATGTGAGATTTGTCATCACTACATAGTATAAAACAAAGTCGCTTCCCGCTGTCTGTCCCTATGTCCCTATGTATGCTTAGATCTTTAAAACTACGCAACGGATTTTGATGCGGTTTTTTTATTAGATAGAGTGATTCAACGGGAAGGTTTAAATGTACTTTTAGCCCAGAAAAACTTATTAAAGCGGGCGAAGCCGCTGGCAGAAGTGTAGTTCACTATAAACAAACGATTATTTAAAGGACAAACACTAACCGTTTTACGATCGAATGGCCTTATTAATAAACAGTTTATAAACCTATTTTAGTTATCAAACGTTTTGTCCACTTCGAACGTATTTTGAATTGAGTTTGAAGGAAGAAGACAAAACATTTAACTATAGGTTTATTTGAATAATGTCATATGTACATTCATACCACGCGGGAAATGAAAACATAAAATATCTAATGAATAAAGATTGGTGTAAAAATTCTAGTTCAATACAATATGTGATAACAAGCTAATGGCAATAAATGCAGACTGCAGACGGTCTTATTTCGTTGATCATAAGCATTTTTATGTAATACCATCAAATCCGGTTCCTTCAAGGCAGTTTAATATCGTACCAAATTCTGGGTATATTATCACTAACATTGCATCTGATACGCATTAATGCCGCCTAGACAGTACCTAATCATAAACTCTGTAAGTGTTATATTGTCGAATATAAACCCATCTGTAAAATTTTCCTACATTATTTGTTCTTACAATTACAATTGTCGTAGCGAATGAGATTTAAGATTTCTACGGTTTCCAAAAGCAATTTGCATTGTAGAAGACGTCGTCGAATTAATTATGTTACTAAAATTATTCTGGTCTCTCCAAAACAAGATCCATTAATTATTGTAAGTAGGTATATTAAGTTTTAGGGTATGTTTGTCTTAAGAGGCAAATATTAGTCAAATAAGTCAATAACGTTAATAAGGTTCAAAACGATAAGCAGATTTCGCTGAGCTGGTAGGTAATTGCATTCCTCAGTGTATTGCTAAGTCGTAAAGAATTCTACTGTAGTCTCGCTAGCTTTTACGGAGATTTAATATACATATCCAGGACTGGGATAACAAAAACAATCGGTTTAATTTAGCCACTGAGGTAATAAAAGCTAAGGCCGCTTTCAGCATTCTACATGCCTTAACGCTAATAGAAAACGAAAAAAAAATTAGAATGACATAGCCGATCGGTAAAGGTGTTTGAACTTGCTGGTTCTCCGAAGTGGTACTCCACGACTAAATAATGTTTAAGCCCGTAAAGAAATACAAACAATAATAATAAAAAATAAGTTGGAATGGTTCTTTACCTACGTATGCACAGATAATAAAAAAAAAACAAATCAAAATTTTTAATTGTGGGAATACATCGAATCTGTTGGTAACAATGTCATGTAGACGGGCCTAAAATTCTAACCAAGAAAGTTTATATCTTTAGATATTACTCCCAAAAACCAAGCCTTTGCAATAAATCGTATAATTTTAAAGTCCTCTGATGTCGAGATTTATGTAATTTTATTTTGCTTAAAAACGACTTGTATGAATGATAAAAAAAATTTGTAATAAATGGAGGGGCTAAAAATATTTATTTAATGGATCCAATATCCACAAACGTATTTAAAAGTAGGCCTTATTTGCAGTATACTCTACAAAAATGATCTCGTACAATCCTACGCATATCATTTTCAATATTACTTAGGACATATTTAAAAAGGTGAAAGTATGCAAAAGGAAAGTTAATGAATTCGCAAATTCGCATAGCGATGTGCGCTCAGCTGGTGAACATAAATAACGGCAAAATGAAATGAATGGCCAAAATATTAATACAACTTTCAACTATGATAAAAACTGATAAGACAATGAACCAACGCGAGCGCGGTCGACTTCGCCAGCCGAACGCGATGCAGAGTCCAAGCACGGCGCACACGCGCTGTCGTCTAGGCAACGCATTCAAGGTTTCCAATAGGTACCATTCAATATCGACAGGTGTGCAAACTTCAACAAAATTTTAACAATGGCTGATATTCCCTCTAAACAGTCATTGTCACATCCTTCGCCATCCTGTTACAAATGTACCGTTATCAACACGTGTTTCCCATTCCGGGAATACGGCGGATTCCTCATAACGTTCAACATAAAGTTCGCACAAAGGCTCAAGAGCGGTTTATTGGCGGGAATGATGATTTTTTTATTCTAAAAAAAAGATATATTTTTGATAACGTTCCAAAAACAGCACGCAATATATATTTTTTTATTTGACGGACGCCAGCTGCTGTCCTACCTTTAGTATCCACTCCCATATGTCGACGTAAGAATCCATATCCATGTTGGTAGTGGCGCAAAATTTAAACCGTACGTAGGAACAATGTGACAATCTATTCCCGATGGAACGAACCGTATGACTGGCATCGGTTTCGACCAGCCGTGCTGGCTAACCCGAATTTAGAATGCATATTTACCTTTGCCAAACATCGGCGGAATATGATCAGGAAATCCTCGAAGACATCGCCGGTCGTGCCCGTGAAGTCTTCTAATTCCAGAGACATTTTATCTACTTTACTATTAACGTAAATAAGGCAAAAATTAACTATATATAAGTTTAAAATCACAGATAAATTTCTTCTTTGGAACTGTATCAGATCGCGTAATACTTGGTTTTCGAGTGTGCGAGTGGCGGGAGCGCGATAACAAGAACACGTATAACCCTGCCGACGAATGATCTCACACTGGGCGAGCTGCGAGCAACGGACCGCGAGCCGGTGCGGCCCGGAACGTTCAGCGTGGTGACTGGTTACTCGTGGTGACTGGTGACTGGTGAGCAATGCGAGCTACATTATTTCGTCACCACGACGCGACGGCGCGAGAGACGATTTGCGAGCGGCTAGCGAGTAGCGCGGAACCGCGTTGTACTGGTTCTGTCGACTGAACACTGAACGGCTGAGTCCCCATTACCAAGATCCGCCTCGGGCACTCGCTTGGCGAGTTTATCGCTATTCGTCAGAAATGTCGATAACGTTCGGAATGTTTTCTCGTCCGTACATGTTTCATGATTGATAGGTACTGCGTATATCACAATCGGCAACTCGTAGGCAATTTTCAATTTAATCTTTATAAATCTTTTATTTTCATATATATTTACAGCAATCGCATATAAAATTTAATCGAATGAAAATCGAGAACGGCAGTCCGGGATATAGGAATAATATGAGATCATCTATATCCTTTTTTTAAATATTCAAGCATTAGTTTTGTTTTATAGTATAGCATTTTTGTCATATGTGTCAAGTAAAGTCGCTACGGTGCAATAGTTGTGCGGATGCCGATAGCATGTGGCGAAGGCCGCTTGTGATAAGGCACGGGTCACCCATTCACTGGGGGCTTGGCTCCTACGTCGTCGCGCCTAGCAACAGGCAGACATTCCGACAATGCGAGCGCACGTGAAAGTTACAACACGTGAATTGGAGCTCACTGCGGAACACACACCCAGACGCGACATGTGGGCCTGATATTACAAACTCTGCTGCAGTCTGGACAGTAGCAGTTAGTGTAAGTACATAGATTGTGCATTTTAAAGGTCAAGATCAACCCACCTAAATTCACCAATCTCTGTGTAAATACCATTAATAAAATATTGAAATTGTTTTCAGCCGGTTATTTACTGGGTAATAATCAGAGAAACGAACGATAATAAAGCAACAGTGGCGACTGATCACTTTTTTATTTGTTTACAAGCATTGGCATTCCTGAAAGATGTAAACTAAGATACATGTACCGTCTTTTAAATGAATGCAAACAACGTGACGAAAGTAAAGAAAAAATAAACAGCAATGTTTTGGAATACTAGGAAACAGGAACCAAATGCCTTGGCATTGTTACAAAGAGAGCAAGGTTATTTGTCACCAACGCAACAGTTCATGACGTGATCAGTTTTTATGTATTTCATAACATCTGGTGACATAAATCATTACCTACGCATCGGAAAGTGAACGCGGAAACAAAACGCACAATAAAACGAAAAGGAAAACAGTATTAAAAGTTTAAGATCAGAAATCGAAAATAAAATACCCTGAAAAATAATATGACTTGTTTGTTAGTTTAAGTATTTGATAAAGGTCGCAGGAACGCGCTGGATGCGGGCCGCTTTTGACAGGTCCATCTGGAAATCTTTGGGGGAGGCCTATGTACAGCAGTGGACGTCATGTGGCTGATCCATTCGCTGAAGCCGTGTTAACCAAGCGTACCTTTCAGGCAAGCGTAGCATTCACAGCATTCAAATTTGCTTTATTATTTTTTATCTCAAAGGAGATGTCCACTATTTGTATGGGTACTGGGCCTCAAAATTTAACCAGGCTCAAACTTTATGGATGTTAATGAGCCAAAAATATAGAGCTTGGATCCATAAAAAAAATATTTAAAGCCCCTATATTTATAACTAACTTTTTAAAGGCATTCATACTGTGTAGTTGTTAAACAAAATAAAATTACATAAATCTCAACATCGGAGGACTTTAAAATTATACGATTTATTGCAAAGACCTTTTTTGGGAGTAGACACTTCCAAGTTCCCGCCAAAACTGTTCATATAAGTTATGTTATAGTGTGACCACGAGAGCTGTACCGCGCCTTGGGTATTTGCGCGGCGAAGGGCAGTGATGGAATCAGTCAAACTCTACAGTTTTTTTGGAAATCTCCTCAGTTTTCAGTTTAGGCTTCAAAATCTACTGTTTTTTTGAAAGATGTTAACTTCGTTTATTTTGTTTGTGATACAGATTTGAAGCTTTTATAAATCAAAATGGTAGTATCGGGACTCAGAAAAAGTCACCGGAAGAACTGGATACAAAATTTCGTTGTTAGAAATACAAAAAAACGTACTACCAAACTGGCAGAGTACTGGTTACATACAAAAATAGGAGTTTTGATATAAAAAAAATCAGCAAATTATAAGGCTTTGACTTTCGGGTGAAGGGGTAAGTGTCAAGAAACGGGAAAAGAAGCGCAATACGCGGTTGATACGTCATCGGGAATAACGATCGTGCGAAAGAATGAGATAGAGCGATATCCCCACGATTTCATTTCTTCAACCTATTGAATTCCAGTTTTTCTTTGTCATTCTTTTTGCTGTTACATATATTTATATTATTTTTAAATAGATATCGTATCTTTTAAAATATTCTTAACTAAATTCAACCAATATGTGAAATTGTGTTATTCCTTTCTTTCCCTCCTTACTTCAATCCCTACCCAAGGCGCGGTACAGCACTCGCGGTCATTCTACCATATTATCGCACTATTTTATATTCATTAATCTACTACCAATCACTTAATGCACGCTGACAAGTATCCAATATTTGCTGACAATTTCAATTAGCAAGTTAATTGAAATGTTTATTTAAAGCACTCGATTTCATTTTGTCATTATGAATTCTATTAGACAAATAACTTTACCGAGATGTTCGTGCAATAAAGGTAATTGACATGATCTTGATCTATACTTTCTTTTTAATTGGATTGTTATATTATACATGCGTTACTCAATATGTGAAATAGTTCAAATTTTTTATTTTAGACAGCCAAGAAATTTCAGATCAATAATTTTAGTTAAAACTGTGTCTGAAGAATAGCTCTTAGCTCTGGTTTTAGAAACTAAAGATACCGACATCTCTAGTTTCTAAAACCAGAATCAAATATCTATTATAATCTATAATAGCTGTGCATCAGCAATTATTAAAGATGAGTGAAAAGTTTTAACTCATACACCTTGCACTAGTATTCATGCTCAAATTCCATATTATTTTAAGCAACTCTATAATTGTTTACGTGAAACTAGTGCTTCATCATTAAAACACTGAAATAAATTAAGCACTTTAAGTACGTACTATTATAGCATCTTACTATTACTAATATTATAAATGCAAAAGTTTGTGAAAATATTTGGATGTTTGTACGTTTGGATGTTTGTTAGAAGTAAACACAGATCAACTTTAACGGATTTGGATGAAATTTGGCACACCGGTAGATCATGTCCTTGATTAACACATGTAGGCTTTTTATCTCGGTAATTTACTCCCATAGAATATCATGGATATTTATGTCCTCATTCTTTTAGTAGATGGCGCTGGTGTACTGTTTTTGGGACTATCGTAGCGGGAAAGGCTTTTTACACGGGCGAAGCCGCAAGCAACAAATAGTATAAAGAATAAGCAATCACTTTTAACAGATATAATTTACCTAGATGTGTTCAAAAACTGGAATGGCATAATAATATGCTCATGAATAAGCATAGTTATTTTTATTCGTTTTGTTACCAACCAGTTGCCATTTACAACTTCAACACTCGTTAGTTTGTAAATTACCAAATGTCAACATCATCCATTACAAACATGTGAACCAGGAACATAGTACAACAAACTATAATAGGAATAGCCAATTTAATAGTAGTCCATTATCTAATAATCTGGACCCTATGCAGTTGCAAATCGTCGTGGGTATGCATCGCAGGACCGGTAAAACCGACCACACGGATTGTTGGAGAAGTCTTCCAAATTCTAATTGGATGCGAATGTACCAGTGATTTAATGTCCTTTTTGTTTATGCCAGTATTCAGAAACCAGTGTTGTAACTGGGTCTGTATTATTGAATAATAAATTGTAATTGCCTATTTTATATTTCTGCCCTCGTATTTGATGTCGCTTATTTCTAAAAAGGTACTGCGTATTTTTTGCCTGTGTTCTGAATCTTAAAATTAATTGTTTTTTGTGTGTGCTGATAATTGTAATCATAACAATATGCACTTATTTTGCCTCTTCATTTATCCGTAAAATAATATAATTATTTCGCACTGTTTGCAAAATAATCACTATGTCGCATTGAATGCTTTTTCTAGGATTATAATAGAACATTCAAAGTCTTTTTACCATTATTAGCAGTCTTTAAAATATGAATTCGGAAGCGAACATCATTAGAATTGTCTAGTGTTCTTTTGTAATCGTAATGCTTATTATCAAGTAGCCTTCACAGATTCGGTGAACAGCAAACGTTTCAGTATTTTGTTATTTTCACTACAATTCTATACTGTTGCATAGTATTTATATACGTACGATGTTTTTGTATGGAAAACATCTTAATTGCAAATTATAAATGAGGTCTATTTCGAATCTATTTATTATAGAATTATTTGTGTTTGTAGACATATTCTTATCGTTTTTCGATGCTTAGCCAACTTTGTAAAATCTAGACAGATATAGGGCCTGTTGCCCTTTCTTTTGAAGATGCCGAAGACCGGGTTTGTTGTAGTTTGTATTTGTTTCAACCTTTTGTAATAATAATGTATGTACATATTTCTTTATATCGCCGTTTTCAATAAACGTTTGTGTTAAGTCTGCCAACCCGCACTAGGCCAGCGTGGCGAATTAAGGTCTAACCTCTCTCAGTATTAGAGGAGGCCCATGCTCAGCAATGGGCAGTATATAAAACAGGGTTGATTGCATTGCATTTCAATAAACGATGCGAATCGCTTTTTTATCGATGGCTCGTCAAAGTGGCTTCACTGCTCCTGATGGTATGTGAAGTGAAGCTCAAAAAAATGTCGACCGACAAGAGATAACCATCCCTGGTCGGTCGGCACAGCTATGCCGTCCTGCATAATTGCGTCTTCACGCTCCGCTTGAAGAGCTCCAAGTTGTAGGAAGGAGGGAACACGTATGCAGGGCGCTGGCAAACTGTTCCACAGCTTAATGAAAAATTCTTACGATCTATCGTGAAAATGGACCACTTAGGACAAAGATTTGGACATGCTTATAAATGACTAATTTTCATTGGTTAATTATCGGAAGATTAAAATTGGGGTCGTTTATTGAAAACGACCGTAACTCATTGGGCTGTAGTACACAGTCAATAATATCACGCGATACTCGTATTATCACGATAATATTGATGCGATATTGACGGGTATCGGAGTATCGTGATAATATCGTAGTTTATAGGCATAGTATATGCGATCTTGTGATAACACCCCAATGATATTAAACACTTTTTGTATTATAACGACCCTATAACATTAACAATGTGTTTATCGTTTCACCCCGATGACATATTTTTGTACGATATTCGTTTTTTATCCAAATTTAATAACAAGTGCAATAATTTCATCACATTATAGTGTCGTAAACGATTTGATAAACAACACGAAACAAAACAGAATGATAAGTAAAAAAATAAAGAACAAAGTACAAGTCAAAGTAGCAATTGTATTCTAAACAACGATTATAAAACAAGTATTAAAACTGCATTACTGGTTACATAAGGATACCTTCACATTGAGCTATGACTTATAAAACTGTATATCAGAAATTTTACTTTAGCAATTTGTAGAATACTTTTAGCGTTTTCAATTAAACGATAAGCAGATATTCTTCCAGCTAACAGCTTTAAACTGGTTAAATCGGTTCCACGCTGGAATATGATCTCGATGTGCACAGGACAGGAGTTATCTACCCATGAACGAAACAAGAAGCGGGAATGAATTTTCTAACACATTTGGTTTTTGAATGAAATTTAACTAACCAACTGGGCAGAAACGCGCCTTTACGCCCTTTTACGCATTAACAACGCATGTATTAATATTATAAAGAGCAAAGATTAATTGGATTTTTTGTTTACCTACTGGACCGATTTTAAAAAATATTGTCTACATTAGCAACGAGTAACATAGGCTCCATTCTATCCCGGGAAAAAATAAAGCGGGACTTTTATCCGGAAAATCTATTTCAAAGCTAGTTAATCATAACACTTTTCCAGAGGTGATGACACGAAAGAAAAATAAAGCAATATTTAGATACTGCGCGCGCATACTGTAACACAAAAGTCACAGGTTATGCGAGGTCGGTTAATAGTAAGGGGGTGTGACACCCCCACACTCCTTGACCCCCCTGACCTCCCAAACCAAATTTGACCACCCAACCCAATTTGACCGCCTGAACCACCCAAACCCATTTTGACCCCCTTTGATCCCCCAACCCACTTTGACCCCCTTGACCCCCAAACCTATTTTGACCACCCTTGACCCCCAACCCAATTTGACCACCCTTGACCCCCCAACCCAATTTGACCCCACCCATTTTTCTTGATATAAATTAAAATATTATTATTTAACATAATTATCACTAATTATTATTACATTATTTGAAATTACATGCTGCCAAAGAAGTATAACTTCTCACGCGCGTACATAAGTACACGCATCCACTTTTTTTTTATTTCAATTGTCCATATATTTTCCCTCGAGGTAGGATCTCCTATTGTTGATAAGTATATGTATACTCGCTTACATATTCGCCATTAGTTCGTGGTGTGAATGTGGTCGCTCCCTAATAGCTATCAAATTCACCTTAATATGTTAAATATTTTGTTAATAGCGGGAACCATCAATAAGCAATTAAGGTTACTGTAAACATATCAACATTTTAATGGAATGAATTATTTAAAAAACATTCATTGTTTTAGACTATGAATAGGTGGTCTCTTCTACCATAAATTGTCTCACAGAGATCCATTGTAGAGAAACGGCTGTTACATTTTTTTATCCATACCACGGCAAAGTCGCCTCACTCAACGCGATCGTAAGTGACGAGAATCCCAAAAACATGTCGGCCAAGAGATAAATATACAAGTTTCATAGGATGATATAATTTCCAAATGGCAGCACATATCCTCGGGCCGAATTCTTCTTAATTCCTAACATTCCTACCCATACTGTTCAACATAGTAAATACTTTGAAATAATAGATCTCGTTACTAGAATTAACCTTTACAGGAGTTGGCGGTTGGTGGCTATTCGCCTATTATTTATTTTGCTATCATATAAAGCAGTGGTTCCCAAAGTTAACTTAGCCGCGACTCACCTAACAAAATCTTTCAAATTTTGGACTCCGCCGAATCACGAAAGAAATCCTTATAGAATCACTTTGTTATCCATCTGTCTCTGTTTGCTAATAATTAATTACATGCAAAAAGTGCTGTTTTAATGAAAAGTTTGGTTACTTTACACTTCCATTGTTGGCTGTTAGTCGTTCGGTCAATGTCAGTCTTATTTTTAAGGGTCCAGCCAATATTCCCCGCTAACATACCTGTGGGTCGCCATCCAATTTGAGAAATGCTGATCGAAAGTGTTATATTAAATCCGATAAGGGATTACTTTACATGTTAAACATAGCGTTATCGTGCTGTGTTTGAGTTTCTATCATAAGGAAGTTGTATAATACTATATTTACCCTCTACGCGGAAAGGCCTAAGCTTGGGATAATAACAAATATGAAGCGTCCTTTATACGTCAATTTAATCTTTTTAAAGAGTGTTTGTATTAAGCATGTGTCTTATTCGTTATAAACTAAGCAACCTATGATATTGTCGGGACTCTAGACTTTTCCTAACAAACATCAAGAGTTGACATCAAGAGAGGATTACATAAACCACTTGTTGCGTTTTTTTTATCAGAATTCCCAAAATTTCTACAGCAACGGGAATATGGCACTACCTAGAAGATGGCATAAAGTCATCGAACAAAATGCCATCTATATACTGCAATTAAAATAAGTCTTGAGTTTTCATATAAAATGCGAAGAAACTTTTTTGCCCAACCTAATATGGAAGGACTTTTTTATGGCATTGAATGACGAGACGAGTATGCCCTTCACGCGATGGTAAGCGATACGACCCGCCAAAAACAGCAGCAACACCATCCAGCACCTAGAGTTACAAAGTACTGTGTGGTAGTCCACTGCGCTTGTCATCCTGAGACATAAGATGTTAAGTCTCATTATGTTCAGTAGTTATTCTGGCTACAAATTCTTTCAAACCAAAACACAACAGTGCATGCACACTGCTGCTTGGCGGTAGAAGACATTGCGGTGATACCCACCCACACGGACTCTTACATATGAGAGACCTACCACCAGTTATAACATTAAGATTAAGGGAACCTGATGAGTTAATCTTCTTAACTGTTACGTATTTAATTTCACTAACGAGTTATTTGTATCTACAAATTAGGTTCAGCTTGTTTACAGTATTAGTAACGTATTATGTAATAAAGCCTATAACCGCAACGAAAATGTCTATTTTCGTCATTAGCCACAAAACAAAATATTATTCATAATTTTAAAAATGCTCTGCCTCGGTGCAGTGGCGTAGTTGTATTACAGTAAGACTGCAAAGCTGAGGTGTCTCGGATTCGATCCCCGGGTCGGGCAAAGTGATATTGAGTTTTTCTATTCAGTATCAGCCCGGAGTCTGGAATTTGTGCCCGATATGGCGATAGGCTCGCCCCCATCACATCATGGGACGGAATAACGGCGGAACGTGGGTGCACTAACTGCGCCTCTGCCTACCCCTTTGGGGATAACAGGCGTGAGCGTGTGTGTGTATTCGTTATAACTCATTATATTTTTTAGGTAATAATTTCCATGCGTCACAAACGTAACAATTAGGTAATCCGGTACGAAAGCTGTCAATTTTAGCCACGTGGACGCCATTTCGCTTCATGACCTATTTCAAACTTAAGAATGAGTGTTGCTATCTACTGACTGGAATGACAAAACTGTGCCCTAGTTAATATATATAGCCAAGAATGTTATACCCTAAACTTCTTGTATATAGCAGTACGTAAAGATCACGTGATTTTTGACAGTGACACGTATGATTTATGCCCGATTTCCATTAACAATTCACTAACGCCAGGCCTGTAGCGAAAATGGACCAATAAGCTTAGTTTATTTGACACGCTTACAGATGAGTTATTTTGATTGGTTTATTCGTACCATTAACGCGTAGTTAGAGGTTAGTATAGGTTTTTTAGCGGGTTACACATTTACCGAAATCTTGTCGGAAGCAGTTTATTTCATTAGTTAAGTGTTTTAATGTTCTGAAACATGCAGAGAGAATTATTTGTTTGTGCAACCCGTACTTCTTTTTTAAATACTATTTGGAGGATTATGGATGATCGGGATCCTAGATAACATTAAAATTCCTATCGAGAAATTTAAATCGCGACAAAACAGAAAAAAATATGTACATGTACTTATGCCTATTGTTAGTCAACCAAATAAGAACCGACTTGTTAAATAATTTTGGTATTGAAGTTGTAAATATTGGATTATGCGAGATAAGATCCAGCCATGTCGATTGCACAAAAAGTTTATTTCATGAATATTGATCAAAACTAAATAGTTGTTTGTGTAGAATTGTTTATGATAGGTATATGAAAACAATCAATTACTTTATTTGCTACCCGTCGTCAATATCTATTGATGTACTATTATTAACTTAACTATATCTCGTGACCCGAAGACGGACACCCGCGTCGCTCAGCGGTCGACGTTCACATCCGTGACGTCACCAGGCGGTGCGCCAACCGCCCAGCCTAGCCGGGTCAAACCGGATCGCAAATGTTCAATACTATTTTAAATATGGAACGTACAATTTTTTAACGATTTGTTAATGATAATAATTATTAATAGATCGATTTTGTGCCGATTTATTAATAACTGGCGCCGAGAATCGTCTAGAATGTCTACATAGATACAATGATGTACTATGAACAGTTCGAAAGTTCAAATTCTAGGCCAGTGTTAGTACCAGCGCAAGTACACAATAATAATATTATTATAGCTTTTGACTTTGGAATTGTTAATTTTATTAATCTTGTACCGTATGTTGGTCCCGTACATTTTTCGACAACTCGATACAACATTGGATATAACTTGTAGTTGTTAAATTAATAATTTTCTAAACACCTATAATAATGATTTTTTAATGATAGTTATTCATCGTTATGGGTTATATCTACTAATATTGAAAATAAGCCGCTAATGGACGAATTTGACACAAAACGTTACAAACTTATTGACTGAACTATCCTAATAAGGCTGGGTTTAATGTATATCAGGGATTTATCAGTTAATAGTAACTTACATACCTATGTACGTACTTACATACGTATTAATCGATGCTACTCAATATCGCACTGAAGTGCGATATCAGCCGAGGCGCTGGAAAATTAAGGTCAGCATCTTAAGATACTCGCTCTTTAATAAACCCATATTAATATCAACTCAAATGACGTCTTAAGTTACAACAGCGATGATTCAGCTGGGAAGAAGCTCTTAAATAACAGTTTAAGCTTGGTTTAAACAGTTAAATACATTAAACGTGTACTTAAGATTTTACTCAAAGGTGAGATTGGTATATTAATACAGCCCTTATTGACTGATCTATCCTAATAAGGATGGCCATAAACCGTCAAACCCCGCTTATATATAGATGTATGGGGAAACCCTATAATAATATGTATACTCGGACGCCGGCGTCCGTAGCGGGGCTTGACGAGTCAAGGGAAGAATTTAATTTAAACCACAGTACCATTATACTACAGTGCCATCCAGTGGCATCATAATATTCTTTTAATAGCTGCCTGATTAAATACATATTAAAATACGTTCATAATTAGAGTATAGGTAAAAGCATTCCCACATTTGATAAAGAATGAGAGTCTGTTTACTGTGGAATATTCTGTTTAGTAGAAATTTGTTTATATCTGTAATATCCCGTGTTTATTGAGTCGGCTGTTATGATAAAACATGTATTTATGTACATGAAGTATGCTTTTATATTATATAGCACTCGTGGTACATACACTGATTAATAAACTCCTAACCAGGTAACAAACATAAAAAGGCCGACGGGTAAATTTCATCAATATCAATAAAGCAATGGTTGCTGATATCTGAGATATTAAAAAAATCATTAAAACTTCCCTGAATACGAGTATGTCTGGATATGTATCAACGTTTTTTCTTTTACTACTGAGGAACCGTGTTTGTTGGATATTATTAGTATAACTGAGGACTGTTTTCCAAATTCTGAGTAAATGTTACTGGTCGCATAAACGTATAAACCGACCAAATATAAGTCACATTCTAATCTATTCTCCGAATTACCTAAACGGTAATAAAATGAGTACTAACTATATTAGGTGTTTAATACGATAAAATGTCAAATAAAATTTACTGAAAACTTGTGAACTTGCCCTAAGACGTTATAGCCTATCGACCTTATTCGTAGTGTCTTGTCTTCTGACTGCATTGGTGGCGTAGTTGTATTACGGTACGAGTGCAAAGCTAAGGTCTCGGGTTCGATCCCCGGGTCGGGTAAAGTGATATTAGGTTTTTCTACTCAGTATCAGGCCGGAGTCTGGAATTTGTGCCCGACATGGCGATAGGCTCGCCCCTATTTAAAATTAAAAGAAGTATGCTGAGACAATTTGTGTACGTGGAGGTGATGGTTGAAAGATGAAAGGTATTTATTGAGCGAATGTGAATGGTACGGATGGAAGGGATACCCATAATCGGCGAAAATGTATGAGTAGAACTAAGAATAGAGGTAAAACAGGTACCTATGTCATTATCATGGAATGTCGCTCTCAATAGTCTCTGCATCTTATGCGTAGAACTATGAATGTGGAAAAGATAAAAGAGGTACCTATGACCTTACTGTGGCAATAGTGTATATTCTCCCTGTCTCTGTGTATGAATATAATATGACTTTTTAATTATCATTTTTTTTATTAAGATTTTTGTACATTACTTGAGCTCAATTTATTTCAATAATTATATTTAATCTTAATAAATAACTAATAAGTTAATACAACATTTATGGATTCTGAAGCGATACGAAGTTTGCCGGGCCAGCTTGTTATGTAATAGAAATAATTGATACACGTTATCGATATGTCCTTAAACTTTAAAACTGACAACGGACTATCAAAGTGATAAGAGTTCTTAACGACTCCGTATTCTCGTGCCTTCTGTAGAAACCCAATGATACGAAATAGTTATTAGTATAACTTTTGTATGGGCATAAAACTTGTTTTTGGTTATAACTTATAAGATTGCTTTTTTAAATAGACTGCCTCGATGGCGTAGTTGTATTATGGTACGGCTGCAATACTGAGCTCTCGGGTTCGATCCCCGGGTCGGGCAAAGTGGTATTGACTTTTTCTATTCAGTATCAGCTCGGAGTCTAGAATTTGTGCCCGAAATGGCGATAGGCTCGCCATCATCATGGGACGGAATAATGGCGAAAAGTGGGTGCACTAGTTGCGGCACTGCCTAACCCTTCGGGGTTAAAAAACACTATCCAGCACCTCGAATTACAAAGTACTGTGTGGCAACTGGCATTCCACTGCGCTCGTCATCTTGAGACATAAGATGTTAAGTCTCATTATGTCCTGTAGTTACACTGGGTACAATGTCCTTCAAACCGAAACAACAGTGCATGCACACTGCTGCTTGGCGGTAGAAATAGGACATTGCGGTGGTAGCCACCCAGACTAGACGGACTCTTACATATGAGAGTCCTACCACCAGTAATAACTTTTTACCAATTAACAATTGGTAATAACTTTTGGACGAAAGATTTTGGCCTAATATCCGGTCTATAACTAAACTAAAATATAGGTACTGTTGAATGTCTTTGGGTTTTATAATGTTCATAGTCCCGATATAGTTATTTAGTGTATTGTATCTTATTAACTAGTTACTAGTAGATATTACTAACAAAAACAACCACACCCATACAAACATTGGATCCAACACTGACCGAACATAATATTCAAACTAAGATGCAAACATAAAGATAATAGAACTGCACGAGAACAATAAACAAACAATAACAACGCGTACTCAAGTTCTAAAATGAAAACACATTGTAAATAAAAGTACGTATGAATTTAAAACATTTTAATGTTTTGTTAACACAAGTGAAATTCGTACACACTGTTGCCAACCTGCCTTATGAGAATTGTGTTGAATGAACTTGATCGAACCTTGCCATTTGGTGCTCTGCCATTTCCATACGTAATGATATTGTCACGATGAGTCTCAGTAATGTAAATATTTTACAATAGTATACGATTTATGATATTGCTCATTCCAGGGATAATAATTATGGCAGTTTTCTCCAGCTACTTATATTCAACTCTTGAAAACTAATTAGCCGTAGGTTAATCGATGGAGATTTCGTAAATTCTATGTTCGTTTGCTTGTTAGCGAAACGTAAGCACTTCTGTGTGTCACAATTCTACTTTAACACTGACATGATAAAACGGTTTTGAAACAACAGTAAAAATCATAAATAGTGACGTTCATTTTCATCGCAACAAAATGAAATCTTTGTTGAAGCAATTATTTCAAAATTATCTTGCGCAAGTTTGATAGCATTGCAGGATTTACGTCAGTTCCTTAAATACTGGTCGGGGTTATGGTTCGTGGATCTCGGTGTCCTGCGTTTTAGGGTAACCAGAACTCTATGCAACACCATTCTTCTAACACTGGAATTCGCTTGAGAAGTTTAATGTCAGACACAGACAGACGTAAAACTGAGCCAAGCCCTTCTTTTTTTTTTTCTACCCTACATGGTTGAAAATGTTTGATGCGCCTGCACATTGGATTGAGATCCAGACAGGAAGGAGATATACTATGATTCGGTGATAAGATGCTATAAACTACGTAAGTATATGTTAGAGATTAGTAGAATTATATGGTACGTGGGTATTGTGTACTATTATCACGTTTGTAATAATACTACACAAACAAACGCAGACAGTGCTAATGTGGTCGTAAGTAAACATTTATAAATATTAGCAACTATTATCTATACTAATATTATAAATCCCGTGCAGCTATCTTAGTGCAAAAAGATACTCCGGGGCCGTCTCGTATGCGCCGAAGAAGGCCACCGCGGGTTTTGGTTGGTTTGCCAGTGTAGGGTGTACAATAGTGTTAGGGATTCGGTCCAATGCTCACTCGGATGATGCTATATTCCCGAGTGTCGACATTCGGCTGTAAGACTGTACGAAACCATCATAACCGATCTACTCACCCCACAGTGGTGGTAGCGATAATATACTTTTTTTCCCCGCGAAAAAAAATATTCATATTATAAAGAGCAAAGATTTGATTGTTTGTTCGTAATGGATGTTAAAAACTACTGGACCGATTATGAAAATTCTCTCACTAGTAGGAAGCTACATTACTCCTAAGTGCTACATGCTACTTTTTATTCCGGGTAGACTTCTCATACCTTCGAAATTCTTATAAGGAACTTCTCAGGTATGCAGGTTTCCTCACGATGTTTCCTTCACCGTTAAAGCGAACGATAATTGATAAACAATACACACAACTTCGAAAAGTCAGAGGTGTGTGCCTTGGGTTTCGAACCTCCGGACATTGTCTCGGCAGGCCGTTCCATTCCCAACTAGGCTATCGTCCACTTTATTACTTATAGCGTGGTAAGAAACCCAAACACCCCCCGTTTTTCTTATCTCTGTTGCTAATTGTAATTCTTTTGGTGTTACGACTCGCGAGTGATTGTGTTAACTTCAGGTAAACCACTTGCATGTTTGCCGGACCATAGCGATAATAAAGGAAAAACAAAGTACTAAGTCGCTTTTGTTTTTTATAACAGTCCTTGGATTTGGTAATACTATTTTCTTTTGATTATTAACACGGTAATTCCTTGTTTTCCACGCCCAACTAAAGTACCTAATATCTATAAAAAGAACATTAACGACTCAGCTCTCGAAATAAAATGAAAGAAACCTTCACCGCTCGCTTAGTTATAGGAAATTCTTTAGTGTAAACTACTGGCCGCTTCTAACAGCTTGGTCTGGAAATCTTTGGGTGAAGCCTTATAAAAGCTGAAGAAGAACAGGTAAGTGGTAGACCGGGACTTTCAAATACACAATCTCGGTAACCAACCTCGAGTTACACGTGTTTAACTTAGTACTCGGTCAAATTATCTGTGCACATCGCTTCGATGACGTCACATCGATGCTCAAGTACCTACAGTGTGATATAAAGTATCACTAAAAATATATTTTTTTGTAGTGATTGAAATTAAGCATTCTGGGATTTAAGCGGGGAGGTGTAGGAAAAAGAGGGAGGGGCATTGCATTCCAGAGAAGACCACAGTTATTGTGAATACCGTGTTATACGTAAAGTCCCTTGTTATTGATCGACCTATTTGTCTAGACTCTAAGACAGCGTAGTTGGCCAGTAAACCGCGGACTTTTGTATTCAATTCCCAGTTCAGACACCAAATAACAGTGTTTTGCACTTCGCAAAGCATACCTTAAATTTGGGCATGGAAAACGCACTATACGTCGGTAGACTTGCACGTATCATACGGATATATCATAATAATATCACACACCCACATCACCCCGCTAATCCTTCGGCTACAAAATTAATGCTAGTAATTAGTTGCAAGACAATCGGGCCGTAAACGATCCTGGAGATTGTCAAAAATAATTAATGCTAGTAATTAGATGCAAGACAATCGACCCCTAAACGATCCTGGAGGATGTCAAAGTTCATTTAGCGCCTAGAATGCGTGTCACCTTGTTAGGTTTTATCGGAAACGAGGCACAACACGTGAACGTCGCAGCGCATCATCGCAAATACGATTACACCGAGCTCACCCGGCGTGATCACGCGTCACCTTGCACTATGTAAAGCATATAACAAGAGTAGCGAGTGTTCGATAAATTGTACCGTTTTATTGTGTGCTCCCACCTCCACCCGCATTAAAAGTTTTTCCGGGATAAAAGTCCCGGTTTATATTTTCCCGGGATAAGAAGTAGCCTATGTGTTGGTCCAGGATATGATCTATTATTAAGTAACAAGGAATTGCACGTATAAAAGATTTTAACATAAAGTTTATCTCATTAGCTTTCCTTCATTAGCGAAGGAGAGCTGAACTTTAATGTTAATCAACAAGCAGTCCTCAAAGTGTGTCACAGCCTTGGACACTTATGAAAAGACACGACAAACCATAGACCATACAAATACACTCACACACACCCTCTCACATGCCTATTATCCCGGAAGGGGTAGGCAGAGGCGCAACTAGTGCACCGACTTTTCACCGTGCGTATTCCGTCCCATGACGTGATAGTGGGCGCGCCTATCGCCATATCGGGCACAAATTCCAGACTCCGGGCTGATACTGAATAGAAAACCCAATATCACTTTTGTCTGACCCGGGGATCGAACTCGAAACCTCAGCTTTGCAGTCGTACCGTAATACAACTACGCCACAGAGGCAGTACCATAGGAATAAATGTCACGTACCGTCGCCTCTATAATATTTGTCTGTTCATGTTGACACGTAATATCGATAAAACAACTGCATTTAATGAGTAATTAATGAAAATTGCATTAGTCTAAACATCAAATCCTATTGCTATAATTACGAAGAAATAGCACATAATGTACACAAAAGTATATACATTTGTGATAGAAAATTACTGCGTTGAATCTCTTATGTCGTAAAACGATATCGTCAAAGCATATTTTATAACATTAAAAATAAATGGGTAGGTTTTAGGTAAATAGGTAAAATCAATCTCTACAATGCGAATTAAATAATGAAGACGTTTGAGTTATTAAAGAAATCATAAAAAATATTTTTATCGGTGCACTTGTGCGAAAAAAACACCTATCGCAGATCTTCAAGTGATGAATGAAGACATAGACCAATTACTTACGTCATAAATATTGGTGGCCGTAATTTTTATGCGTTATAAAAATTCCCACCCGAGTCACAGGATCCAGTTATCAACCTTGCCTTCTAAGTTTTTATAACCCGTAGAGCACCAAGAAGGCCCAAGGTTCTGAGAACTCGATGATGTTATGAAATACGAGCTGTGGTGACGCAGTTGAGGCTAGGCATTTAGTTGTTTCAACAAGCGTCTTTCAAAGCCGCACCCACGAATTTGACGGATGACCATCCAATTACTATATTAACTCCAAGTCGTCAATACTTAGGGCTGCGAAACATACAGTTGAATAGTTATATTAAAAATAATGTTTGCGTATAAAGGGTCTTACACAAACATTATCTGCTATAATTACTAAGGTAGTATGACCGAACATAGGCCGGTGCCTAACATGGCCTACCATGCACGATTTTTATTTATTTATTATTGTAATGATACGCTATAAGATATTTATTATAAGTTGCTTTTATTATTAAATTTTATAATACGTAGTGATGATGGAAAATATTGATAGGTTATACGTTATATTTCTTTATGCAACGATTTTACAATTAAGTAGGCCATCAATGGTTCCGTTACCTTATTATATCTGTAATCCAATAGGCATTTGATTATAGATATGCATATACGTATAATATTTATTTATTGGTAAACAAAAAACACACACACACACACACTCACGCCTTTTATCCCTAAAGGGGTAGGCAGAGGCGTAACTAATGCACTCACTTTTCGCTGTTCGTATTCCGTCCCATGATGTGATAGGTGGCGAGCCTATCGCCATATCGGGCTCAAATTTCAGACTTCGGGCTGATACTGAAAAGAAAAATCCAATATCACTGCCCGACCCGGGGATCGAGCCCGAGACCCCAGCATTGCAGTCGTACTGTAATACAACTACGCTACCAAACAAAACAATCATATTATATAAGATTACCAATTAGGATACATTCATACAAAGTATTTAAAACTGTATTTTTATTTAGATATTCACTACATTTATATGTTTAAAGTTTATCGACTTATAATTAAAGTTAGGTAGATATATCATATTTTATGGCATCGAAAAATTTCAATGCCAAACAGGTAAATAGGATGTCGTTTAAATTTTTTTTTTAATAGTCCAATGTAATGAACTAAATATGACTAGAAATAGCTGCAATAAAAAAATGTATATATTCGTCCTTTTGTTGCTTCACCCCTACTGCCAATGTCGTCACAACAATCTCGTGACATCGCAATAACGTATGTTTTGTTTGGTAGACACACCTACTTTTATCCAGGGTCGGCCTAAGTTACACTTTTAATCCTGGTACATAGTTATGGACTTACTGGGTCTCATAGTACAATGTAGTCTAAGTACAAATTACAAATTAATGTACGTACATAAGAATATAGAGAACTTTCCGAAAGTTTGCGATATCCATGGCTTAAATACTAGAAGCAAAAATAACCTAGTTAATCACAAAACCAGGCTCCAAAAAATCAGCAAATCTTTTAAGGGTTACTGTATACACTTTTATAATAAAGTTCCCACTGAAATTAAGTGTTTAAACATTAGCAAATTCCAAACAGTTATTAAGCGAAAGTTATGTAATAAAGCTTATTACAAGATTTCAGAATACATAGAGGATAAAAAGGCCTGGGATTAAATATTTTTTGTGTGATTTTCTTTGGAATCGTTTCTTTCGTTTCAACAAAGTTTCTTTTGTTTTAATTTGTGAGCGGCTTCGGCATGACACTCCTTAACTGTCTGTGCCTGCGGCGGCGTCGTGTGCCGGGTCGGCCACTTCCCTGTAACATGGTTGAGGAGGCCGATGGCTGGCACATGCGTCATACTCGTGAACGGGTGCTGCTTGTGTGGACTGGTCTGCCCTTTTCGCTTACTACATCTAAGTATTAGACATCTTGATGAATTTCAGACCAAATTATTACCTACATGATTCCTGAGAGGGTTATGCAATCGTATAAGATTTTAAAATTTATTACGTTTTTTGCGAGTATATAAATGAACTGCTCTAAATAAAAATAACAAATATATCTATATCATGTTATTTTTTTAATTTTTTAATTATTAATTGTATTTTATACCTTGAACTGATTTTGAAAAGAGCAACACTAGAGTTTCTTGCCCGTTCTTCTCTAGTGAGAACTGCTTTCCGAACTGGTGGTAGAGTTAATATTGACTGAATCTAAATAATGTATAACATTTTATGGGTTCGAATAAATTTATTTCATTTCATTTCAATGTTAGCAATCGATAGCGTATTTCGACGGTAGCTAGAATTATGCCGGCATGTCTATACAGTAACATAAAAATGGGCCCTATTAAACAACATACAATCTTGTTCACCGTCACACATTGAGTCCTTAGAGAGCCAGCGCATTATGTCGGCCAGCCCCACAGTCAAACATAATAATGTACTGGTTCTACAAAATAAGAAATTACAGTATTACGGCCGTGTTCGAACAAAGAAATTGTCGTTTTATCGACCACAAATCGCAATGGCAATCTATAAAGTAATTAATTATTCATTGGCGCGACGGTTTCACAATACACTCATACAAGTTGAGTAGTAACATACATTGCTTTTCGCGCATATCGTAAAATGTTTTTAGTGTTCAGTGGCGGTAACGGTTAACCATTTTCAATTCCAATAGTTGCAATTAATACAATATAAAGAAACATCAAACATTCATGACACTTGAGTAAATTGATTAAAGTGTGTTTAAACATTTCATAATAATCCGACGCACATAATATAAATATACCATGGGCCTTAACTTTCCATATTGTAAATTCAAATGCTATCCCTTTTAAATCAATAGCAATTAAAGATTACTTTATTCCTTTTGTAATCTTATTAAAAGATTATTTCACGTCATATAAATATACTGACTGCCTCGGTGGCGTAGTTGTATTACAGTACGACTGCAAAGCTGAGGTCTCGGGTTCGATCCCCGGGTCGGGCAAAGTGATATTGAGTTTTTCTATTCAGTATCAGCTCGGAGTCTGGAATTTGTGCCCGATATGGCGATAGGCTCGCCCCCTATCACATCATGGGACGGAATAACGGCAAAAAGTGGGTGCACTAGTTGCGCCTCTGCCTACCCCTTCGGTGATAACAGGCGTGAGTGTATATGTATATGTATGTATGTATAAATATACCTTATGCCTTATTACGTAAATTCCAATATTGTAAATTCAGATGTTAACCTTTTTAAATCAATTTAAGTCCAGAAGCAATTGAAGATTAGGTACTTTAATCCTTTTGTAAACTTATTAAAACTTATCACGTCATTATTAAAACCAATCAGCTTTATATCATCGTCGCAATAATAGTTTACAGTGGTGTTTTTTTTTTATTTCAGAAAAATCCTGATTCGTGGTAAAATGCCACCTCGTATCATGGCTGTACTAAGCAACAGTAGCACACAGCTGCTTATTGTCAGATAATAAAGCAGCCGTATACATCTACTAACGCCCTCTCAAACGAAAACCCCAACCTATCTATCTGCAATAACATCAGGGCGGCCGCCGGCATAATTATATCGACTGGTCATGTCCCGTCAATTAACAAATACATCTGGACGTTACTCCTACTAACAAGAAGGTTAATATTGCCGTGACTGCGTCGAAAAACTGCTTACTTTGCAATAAATAATAGTCAATTTGATGCTAATCCTCCCCTGTAAAGGCATCATATGACCAAGGTTAGTAGTAAAACAGTGGCGGTCGTCGCTAACAACCGTTTAGTTGTGATGCAAACTGGCAATTTCCGTCCAACGTTCAACGCACCCAATGAGTACTGTCTATCAATCTCTATTTATTCCTCTTCAGTATTTATATATCCATACGGATTGTTACGTCTCGCAAAAGAAAGCGTTCGCGTAGTAATCGAGTATTTTTTTCGCTCAGATTATAATATATCGAGGACTCCACAACAAAATCACGAGTACCTCCGTATATTTAACCTTTTATATGAAAAATGAATAGTTCACACTGACCTAGTTTAAATAGATAGATATTAAAAATCTGTTTTAAATTCGCAAACGAATATTGATAGTGCCACCGCGACTATTGATGCGGATTGGCGTTAATACTTAATACAGATTTGCAGAGAAAAAAAGTTGGTCTCACAAATTGCGTCTTACAGTAATGTCTCAGGCAATAATTGTGTAGTCAAAGATCTTCGGAGAAGTTAGATATTGCAACATCATCTTCGATAGCTCAAATCAACACCAAACGTTCTCGAACATTCACTGTTATTAGTGATGCCCGATATGCTGGTATGATTTTTAAGATAACCTCTACCAATCGATTTTATACTGAGTCATTCATATTGATAGGTATGGTTCGGCATTTATTTCTCGAAAATGTAAGAGCTTCCATGTTATTCTTCTGTATATTAAAATATACCACAGAAATCATTATTTGTTATTTAAAACAGATTTTGCCCGCGGCTCCGCCCGCGTTAAAAAGTCGCACTTTATATTTTCCCAGGATAAAAAGTAAACTATGTGTTAATCCAGGACATGATCTACCAGTGTGTCAAATTTCATCGAAATCCATTTAGTAGCTTTGCGTGAAAGAGTAACAAACATACATACGACGCATCCATGCATTTTTATAATATTAGTAGGAAGTAGGATACGCAGATATAATCAAAGAATTCTCGACACACCACCAAATATATTTTTACTTCAACAATTCGGGTAAAACCGCCGAACAACTTTGCACCCTATTTACAGTCTGCAGAACCATGCAATAAGCAATAGTCGACATGCTCTTGACATTTATTTATTGAAATAAATGATAATCACGAGTGCATTATTACTATCACGTGAGATCATTATAGGAGCCTCGTGGCACCGTGAAAAAATCGATTACAGGTATTACTTACCCGTCAAGCCCCGCTTATATATATAGATGTATGCGGGACTTGACGAGTCAAAATACGAAGTGGAATACCTACTTATTATATCTAGTAATTGTGGTAAAGACGCTTCGTCAATTACAATTAATTAATTTAAAAAAGCTTCAAACCAAAAATATGTTATAAGCCGTACTACTCACAAAGACTACTATAATGATAGAAGCACCACTGCATTGCATTTGAAATCCTAAAACATCTTCAGAGACATATGGCCCAACAATTAATTAGGTTGTATGCTGATCAAATATACTGACATAAGGTTTTTATACAGTACTTGCTCTGTGGTGTATCATTGCCCTATCGTGTATCAAAAAATGCGAAACACTGACATTTTGGCCCTAGTTGGAGCTCTTGCAACCCACAAACATTACATTAGCGGCATAAACCATTAATACTTCGATAGATATTTTATAGAAATTACCAGGAAATGGTTACTCCATTTGGCAACGCAGTGTAAGAAATTATTCAATGTTTGGAATTGACTGTTGGAATCACCACGTAAAAATATATCAACATGTTAAAACATTGATGGATGTGTCGATAAGATATAGCCGTCAGTGCAAGAATGTCCATGATGAATTATTTTACATTTATTATTTAACGCCTCTGCGTTTTTACACAACGTTATCTTTACGTAAGGTGATATGGGTTTATTTCAAGGATTCAAGGTGAGTGTCCACCAGCGATTAGAGAGTTAATGGGTGAGCTAGGAAAAATCGAGCAATACTATCAAGTCATTTTCCTATTCATTCGTCATTGTTGGCACACTGTGTGTAAAAAAAAACTATTTTTTTTTATAACCTTATTTTGTGCGAATAATAAAAATCTTTTTCTTTCTTCCTTCTTTCTAGACGAACGTAGCTTAGCTCTTGTGGAAAAGCGCTGACAGATATGTCACCGTTTGACAGCCTCGCTACGCATCCTTGCATAGCTGGGCTATCTGGCATACCCTTGGTGGGAACTCACCCTTATGGCTCATGAAGTTACGAGTTGAGTGAGAGAGTAGTTTTCATTCTACACACTACGTTTTGTACCTAGCAGCACGGAATGGCGAACATAATTATATCAACGGGAAGCAGACAATTTAAGTTTTAATTTAGGGATTCATGGATACTACCCAATAGTTATATTCTCATACAATATAGGGAGCGTGCACGAACTATAGGGGGCAGCACAAAATCAACACAAGAGCCACATGTGGATAAAACAATAATTTATTAATTATAATATTATTTTAATATGTCAAAAATGTTAAATATGTGTTTCGATCGAATATTATTGATACCCAGCGTGTTCAGAATATCCTTTTTTTTACACTGGAGCTAGTTATTTAAGCAAAATTAGGAGGTTACGTTCCCGTTATTACATTTTTTTTTGTATTGAATATTATGTTCAAAACATATTTATGTTTATAAATTACGTAATGAGACATTCTCAAATGCTTTTGTAACTCATAACTACGTATATTTTATACAGCTTTTACTATTTTTGACGATTTTCACACATAGAGTGTAGGGACTTAGGTACTATTCTTGGCGACATAATAGAATTTCACACCATTTGATTTGTTTATTTTTATGTTTTAGAGCATCCAGATACACAGCAATACATTCATCAAGAGATAAAATGTTATTTTTCATCTTTTTTAATACAATACGCTAATGTCAAGTATCGATGTGCTGAAAAGGCGTTAGATTGTGCCACTAGTTGGCAGAGTTTATTTAAGTATACTTTTTCAGAAAAATAAAATTACATAAAGCTTAAAATTAGAGGACTTTAAAACTACTATCCAAAGAACTATAGTCTAAAGTACTGTATAAAGTATCTTGGTTAGAATATTAAGCCCGTTTTAGGACATGCCCCTTTATCCCTTCCATCAGATTTCAAGAGCCGATATTATATTGTTAATTTTTTATTGTTTTTTGTGCTTTTTGAGTTAGAATTTAATTAACGTAATTTTTTTATATTAAAAATATATGAGTGTAAAATAGCATAGTCCTGGAAAATCAGAATTCTGAATATATAATTATAGTAAAGGATTTCCTGATTGCGGCAATACGCAATATAATGCATTCTATCTTTCTGTCGTGGACAAAAATATTGATCTCATAGATTAAGTTACGTAAAAGGAAGTTCAAAAGAAATATTATCAGTTTAAATTAACATAAAATCAGATATGGGCTATTTCTGATTATCTGTGACTGTCCGCGATTCGCGAGATATCTTCGACGCATATAAATTAAGATATATCGTAAATTCTGCCTCCTCCTTGATTACATGATTGATAACTTCAACTTCGGAGTGCGATTGTATATTATATATGACAGGCGGCTGTCCCAAAATACACACAAACTCACATGTTTTATCCCCGAAGGGGTAGGCAAAGGCGCAACTAGTGCACCCTTTTTTCGCCGTGCGTATTCCGTCCCGTGATGTGATCGAGAGCGAGCGTATCGCCATATGGGTACAAATCCTAGGCTCCGGGTTCATACTGATTAGAAAAACCCAATATCGCTTTGCCCGACCCGAGGTTCAAACCCGAGACCTCAGCATTGCAGACGTATAGTAATACAACCAGCCCACCGGGGCAATAGAATGTAGATACAAGGTATATAAACCTATAGGATACTACAGTGTGATACATTCATTAAATAAACTATAATTTATAATAATGAACACTTACGTATTTAATTCGCGACATTGTAGGGTAGTCTGTACCTACTGTACAGATCACTGAGACGATGACCATGAACGTATGACCTATATTACACGGGCTGTGTTGTCGCTGATTACAGTATTGATTTTCTAATAATTATTACAAAGTCATGTTGATAATATGGCAGAAAGCCATGTAACAAATTCATACAATTTTGGAGAAATAAACGACATCGAAAATACAATACTCTTTCGTTAATACCGGTAAGATTCAATTAATGATCTTAAAAATATTAAAATCAGTTTTACGTATTTTTATTTTCAATGGTGTTTTTACGTTGGTTTTTTTGGGGTCTATTTCATCTTATTATAAGTCCTAAAATTTGTGAAAATGTTCGGCTGTTTGTGAGAAGTGCACATAGGCATTATAATGTGTACATGTTCTGTAACCCGGATTATTTTCTTGTAAGCTAAGGGGGAGGGGGGGGGGGGGGGGCACTCAAAAACAAAAAATAATAATCTCTCACTTTCACTATTTATTTAAATAAATTTCAATAAGTGTAGCAAACCATAATATTTAAACTGTTTACGCTTGTCGACAAGAGATGGCTCTCCACAGTTTCACCTAATTACTACATCGTGATGTCAAGATCTCTTCCAAATAATATCCTGGAAGACGGCGCCGTCTGCCTCGTACTGCCTCGGTGGCGTAGTTTTATTACGACACGATTGCAATGCTGAGGTATCGGGTTTGATCTCTGTATATTGGATTTTTCAATTCAATATCAGTCTGGAATTAGTGTCCGATATAGCAATAGGCTCGCCCCTTATCACATCATGGGACGGAATACGCACGACGAAAAGTGGCCGTGGGTAGATTAGTTGCGCCTATGCCTAGCCTTTCGGGGATAAAAGGCGTAAGTATGCGTGAGACGACGCCGTGACGGTTCAAGTGACAGAAAATGTGACGAAATTCGTGTGACGATTTTTTTTACGTAGATTTCTCCCGTACGTCGATAAAGAAGATTCACGTCGAAACAAATAATCGCGTCCAGTTTGCGTTTAATACAAATGGCATTACAATATTATTTCACTATTTTCTAAGTAAAAGAGTCAACAATGAACAAGCCCCTTATTCTCTATGACACACGTTGTTTTCCCCGCTCGTAACAACCGCGTCACGTAACTCATCGCGTTTATCACTTTTTTTCTTTTTTTTTATTTTTTTTTTAACGCGGACCTAACGGCCAGTACCTTGATGAGAGTCGGCTTTTCTGGCCACACCGGACTTTAGGGTGAACGCTTAAGGCGCTTGCAACCCTTTAATTTAGGTGACCATGCTGAGAGCAATCATCAGTTTATCACTATGAAAATTGGCATACGCAATACCATTTAACGCTAATTACACGAAATTAACACTGTCATAGAGTATAAGAGATCAGCCCTTTTATTCTCTAATAAGAAGGCTGTCTCAATCAAAAACGTCAATCTCATCTTTCCTCAACAGAACCACGCGTGCTGGCTTACGGAACCACAGCTTCGTGGTCTCCTCCATCCCGGCCTGTACTAAAAGGTACGGAAATTCCTATTTTTGCCGTACCAATTTGCCGTACCGTACCTATTTTTGCTGTGGAACAGTTTGCCGGCACACGTGTTCCCTCCGTCTTACATGGGGTCCTTCAAGGGGAGCGTGAAGAAGCAATTAGCAGGCCGGCATTATGCCGACCGTTATGGGATAATCTTGTCTCTTGACGGTCGAAATTTTTTTGGACTTCACTTCGCTTAACATCAGGTATAGTGAAGTCTCTTTGCCGAGCTAAGAATAAAAAAAAACGTTCACTTACCGTTGAATGCCGCCAGAAGCTAATGAGAGCGTGTATGTCGGTCGCCGGCGCGAGAAGCAGGTAGTCCCGCCACTCATCGTAGCTGATGTTCAGGCTGCCGTCCTGGTCCATCCTGCAGACAAACTAGTTCAATCTGCTGACCATCTTGAACATATCATTCTAGCAACATGAATGGTTCGCAGTCTCGAAGCTTTGCTTGAGGAATGTAGTGATAGATTGAAGCGATATTTTTATATTTTACATATGGTCAACATTCATCTCGTCAAATTGTATTTTTATATGTTGTCTTATGTATAATTAGCAACCTTATACAATAGCATTAAGACGATATGATTATGACGATAGGTATGGAATTAGAATAGGCTAAAAGTTTATATAGCGAATTAGTAAATCTATTTTCATAATCAAAGCGCTTCGACACCTACCTAGAGACACTTTGTTAATGATATACAAGGCAATTACACAGTCACTACTGTACTACTGTATTCTTGCATGGGGTGGAGCGATCAAAACCAAATTCATTGAACTCGAGAGGGCTCAGCGTGCAGTTTTAAAAGTGATGTTGAGGAAACCTTTCAGATTCCCTACAGATGAACTTTACTCTGAATGTAAAGTCCTTCGCGTACGCCAGATTTTCATACTCAAAGCTGTCCTTGCTTCACATAAAAGAGTAATTAATTCTGCGGACTTTGACCACTTATCTCAGCGCCGTATTTTTCGTATTCCAACTGTTTTGATACACACAACGTTTATCAAACGACTTCCGTTCTTTTTGCTACCTCACATCTACAATGAAGTATGTCGCCGGATACCTAACATCAAAATGCTTCCTTTGAGCAAGGTTAAATCTAAAATTGCACAGTGGCTTTTGTCACTTTCATACCAAGACACGGAAAAATTGTTAATTACTATGGGTGACTAAACTCACACTCACACACACAAATACACACACAAACACACACACACACACACACACACACACACACACACACACACACACACACACACACACAGTATAACCCTGTCTTATATTATTTAAATTGTATTGGTTTCTTGTATATAATCTTAGTAGATTTTGCTTTCTTAATTTAGTTATGTATAATTCACAGTGTCTTTATTTTTATCTGTAACTAGAGTCTGTTAAATGTTTGTAATTTCGTTTGTAAATTTGTAAGGATGTGCGACACAAGTTTTAAACTTAGTGCGCATCCTAACGGAGTTTTGTAATTCAATTATATTGTAACTGGTTTCTCAATAAATAAATAAATAAATAAACATAGTTCTACACATAGCCGTTTTTATTCTGGCCTTTTGATAATGCGGTGAAAATATGTATTCAATTAGTTCATTAAAATTAATATAGATGGCGGTATACTTGAGTACCTAAATTAATATAGTATAGGCATTGATGTATTAAAAAACCCATACATCAATGATTATAGGAGTCTGTTTCTTTTTGTGATGTTAGTTACTGAATTTAGTTTTTCTTATTAAATCTAAATGGTTCACCAAATTATTTGGTGACAGTTTTAATCTTTCGTAACGTTCAATTAATATTAAGGACGTGTTATTTACGTGAAATTAAGTCTAATTGTAATTTTCTGGACTTATTATAAACAGGAATCTTCATTTACATTCTATTTCTTCATATCTAGTCTATAGTCGATACGTTATATTATTATAAGTCAATGTATTCAATTCGTAATGGAAATTGATGGAACTATTTACAGTAATTACGATAAATAAACTTTGAACATCTTTGATGATCTGAATTGTTTTTTTTTTAATAAAATGCACTATTTTTTTTAAGGCATTGAATGACGAGACGAGCAAGCCGTTTGCCAGATGGTAAGTAATACGACCACCCATAAACAGTAGAAACACCATACAACACCTTGAGTTAAAAAGTACTGTGTGGCATTCCACTGCGCTCGTCATCCTGAGACATAAGATGTTAAGTCTCATTATGTCCAGTAGTTCACTGGCTACAATGTCCTTCAAACCGAAACACAACAGTGCATGCACACTGCTGCTTGGCGGAAGAATATAGACATTGCGGTGGTACCCACCCAGACGGACTCTTACATAGGAGACCTACCACCAGTAAATTTAAAAAAAGAAACAAGCTTAATTTAGACTCGTCCATTCGTTACAGATTCAAGACGTGGTATATTTAAAGACTAGCTGTTGGCTGCAGCTCCGCCTGCGTTAAAATGTTTTTCCGGGATAAAAGTCCTGCTTTATATTTTCCCGGGATAAAACGAGACCTAAGTTACTCCTTATTACATCAGCTACCTGCCAATAAAAGTCCCTTCAAAATCGGTCCAGCCATTTCAGAGATTAGCCAGAACAAACAGACAGACAAAAATTGTAAAAAATGTTATATTGGTGCATGTATCGTATATATACTCATATACATGTAGTAAAAAACGGTTATTTCAATATTACAAACAGACACTCCAATTTTATTTATATGTATAGAAGATTGATAGTCGGTTCATAGATTCTAATGAAGCAAAAACAAAACGTCCACAGCATGGGCGTACTTGGGGGTCTATGTGAACATTATAGCTACGCCCGTGGTCCATAGCAACTTTCAATTTATCAAATGAGTTTACTTCGAAACATTAGATACAGGCAATCAAGTAATTACTGGTAAATGTCCCTGGACGTTGTACTGGGCTAATGTTATGAATGTATTAAAAATAAGGTCATATAAATTGTTCTGTGCCCTAAACACTGCCGCTACGAATGCTCGTCCAACACGCTTTAAAGAGTTGGCTAGAAGTAACAAAGCTAGTTTTGGACGATAACAAATTCAGTCATGAATAAAACAATTACGTTACTTTTACACAATTCCGTAACCGTAATATTAGATTCTCGAACCCCATAGACGCTTCACGAAAGGGCCGATTCTAAACCTAACGGCAACAATACAAGTACTAACGTTTGACATTTCTGGCGCACCTACCGAATGTAACAAAGCAACAATGGTTTAGTGATGCAGATCGCTTGTGAAAACAATGATAATAATTATTGTTGTGACTTCGCTCTATATACCAGAGGCTTCTTTGTCTAATTTGGAAGAAGTTGACGTAACCACTCGTAAATGTAGTGTGATCTTTGTGAGAGACTACGCGTAGAGCTGCTGGTTAAAGGTGAACGCACAGTTATCCGAGCCGAACGCGTCGAACGAAACGAATTTTAGAATGCTGTATATTTAAAATCTTATGAAACCTCGCACACTTCCCCGCGTCGAATCGTCCGAATCGACTCGTTCGGCTATCGGATAAGTGTGCGTTCACCTTAAATACTCAAAGACTGTGTCACATAAAAATAATTCGCTAAAATACTGGCCAGGAAATAAAAATATTTCATTATTTCAAATTAAATTTGGAATATCAATATTCATAGGGAAACTCCCTTTTTTTCAAGAAATAACGATTCATGGAATGATACCCCGTCAGCCATAGATAAGAATTTATTATACATTTTTAAAACGCTCTGACAAGGGCTTATTACTATAAACATATAGAAATCATTAATATGCAAATGTCGTTTGTACATTAGCGTATGTATAGCGGAGGAAGCGAGAGACTACATGAGCTTTTTCTTATTACATTTTCCTCTCGACTTACCGCCAAAATATTGGCCAAAAGCGGTTTCTGAAACATTTATCATTCCTTTACTAACAGTTGCATTCATTAAGATTTTTATCACAATTCCAAACCTGATAATAAACAAACATATATAAACAAAAAATATAGATATACAGAGAAAATTAATGAAACATTCGCTCAATGTCATAAACATTAAAACAATCGCTTTGCTCAGTATATTAACATCGCATAAACTACAGTATAAATTACCTTTTTAATAAATTAGTTGCTTCATTGCGGCCAATTGCAATTCCTAGGTCGGCAAAAGCCGATATGAGCTCTTCCAGATCCACTTTTCCTGAAATCATAAGTCACCAATATAATTTATTGTTAAAATTTCGGTCTACTTTAATTTTTACTTTATTATAAACTCTAAACTCTTATTTGTTCTGGAATACAAAAAGGAAAAACAAATTCAAATTAACTAAAGTGACATTTTAAATGGCTAAAAAATTCATGATTAAGCTATATCATGAGCAATGGATTACATCCACAGAATTACATCTAGTATTTGTTTATTTGTGGGTAACTCGCATAAAAATATTTGTCGTAAAACCCTAAGACCATGAGCTTACCATCCTGGTTCTTGTCGAGATGCGTGAACTGCAACCGAAGGTTCTTTTCATGCTCTCGAACGTAATGGATGAACTCGGACAGTGTAACATCACCAGCCTCTTTCCATCCTGACTTTGCCAGGAATTTCTGGGAAAATACCAAGTTATTATAAAGTCAATCTCTAATTGGAAATAACATTTATTGCGAAAATTTAAATCAATGTGTAAAAGCTACGTTTCGCTTATCATTACCTATGACCTATGCTCGCAAAGTGCAGGGTTGAGTCGGTAATGCATTGTGATAGCCTTGTCATCTATGACATGCATGATTTGCTAGTAATCGGATTTGCTAATACGATAGTAGATTCATCTATACCGTAGATGTATTATAGATACAGCACCCGTTGCAAGTGTGCCCACCCCCTCCAGCATTTAGGCGTGATTATATTACACGAAAGGATTTGAATTATTATGTGGTCCTTATAGATACGAAAATACCTCCAGAGTTCAATATTTCTATTTTGGCAGTATTCATTATTACTTTAGTGCAATAATATATAGTCCAGTACCACACAAATTCATTAAACATACTTTCTTTTGTATACTGGAATCAATTTTTACAATTGGATAATGTCATCAGGTTACCCATTGACCTTTGAAGACTCAATGTTGGCCTCTGTCATTGTGCATTATTGACTTTCATTCAATGCTCTTAATTTAATTTCATTGTCACTTAGCAAAAGGTCACACTTTAAGAGCGTATACGCTGTATGGCTCAAAAACACTACTCTTTGAATCAGTTAAAACCCATCAAAACATTATTTAAAAAGCATATTAATTAGTAATCATTTTAGAAAATGTTGTCGTCCAACAAGTGAATTAAGAAAATTTTTAGATTTATAGAGTATTTGTGAATTCTATAATGATTACTGAACAGAGGTTTCCTTATTTTCGCTTCGAGCGTCAATTTAGAAGCTCAAAATATATCAAATCACTAAACAAAATAATAATAAAAAAATATCGTCCAACTAAAAAGATCCTTAGGAAACAATTGAATTAGGAAAAAATATCATTTTATGTTTAATTCATGAGAAATAAAAATTCAAACAATGCGAAATTATTCAGAAATGTTGGTCAAGAAAATGATTTTTTTTACCAATATATCCTACTTAATTTAATGTAATTTTGGATTACTATAATAGAAGAACATCTCCTTAAAAACCAACATTTAAAAAATTTCAACAAAATTACTTCCATTATTTTTTATAAATATTTTAAAACCACTATAAAACTCAACGCGCATATCGCTTCAAATTAGTCCGCCGCGAGGCTTTCTAGAGAGAGGACATGTCGCTCGTCGCTCCGGTCTGGCCACAGTTGACCTTTGCCGTGCGTAGTAAAAATAGTCACGTCTGTATTGCGATCGGCACATCTTAGTACTTGGGTAAATATTTTTTATTTTATTGATGGTGACAATAACTTTTTAGTACTATAAGTTATTGTGTTAATACTATAAGTTATGTTTCAGACACCATGGGAAATAAAGCAAAGCCATTTCTATAGTCCGGTCAAATTAGACAAAAAATAAGAGTATTCAGTAAGATTGTTTAAAATATGATTAGAAATAAAATTTGAAAGTTTCCCATCTTTCCCCTGTATGGATTTTTTTTATTCAAGGTCAAAGATCCTTAGAATGAGTTTTTCGCGATTTTCAACAAAACTGTAAGTTTTATCATAAAAATACTTCATACAAAAATTGTAGATCATAAAATGATCTACAAAAAATGTGCCAATACTTTTTTTCTACGAGCCGCCGTTTTTGAGATATAATGATTCGAAAAGTTGTAATCGTCATAATATGCATGAGTACGCCACGTATATACATCTCTATAGTTGTAATATATGTTAAAATATAGAGCAATTCAATTTGACAAATGCAACTATTGTTGTTGGTGAAGATGTAGACTTACTCGCTTGACTCACTGCTCGAATTCCAACTGAAAAAACTATTTTCTTCTCAAAACTAGGAAAAGCTCAACATCAACCAGAAATATATCAAAAAGTTTATCTACTTTTGCAAAGTGTCAGAATCATGTACTATTTGTACACGCAATAATTGGCTGTGATACGACATCTGCATTTTACAGGAGGGGTAAAATGACAGTTTTCAAAATGTTTGAAAAACAAAATTTAGTTCAATTTGCTGAAGTTTTTAAATATAGTAATTCAACTCGACAAGAAATTATCACTAACTGCATTCGCTTTCTTCTTTCTATGTACGGAGCTCCTAAAAAACTACCTGCTTAGATAAGTATAGATATGCATTTTTTTTTCGCGGGGAAAAAAACGCGTTATCGCTATCACCACTGGGGGGTGAGTGGGTCGGTTATGTTGGTTTCACACAGTCTTACAGCCCAATGCCGACACTCGGGAGTATAGCATCATCCGAGCGAGTATTGGACCGAGTCCTTAACACTATGTACACCCTACATTAGCATACCAACCAAAACCCGCGGTGGCCTTCTTCGGCGCATACGAGACGGCCCCAGGGTATCTTGTTGCACTAAGATAGTTGCACGGGACCGTCCCTGCGCGATGCCGTTGCGGCCCTTCTCTAAACAAGGGGGCTAAGATGCCCCCACACTCTAAAATACCCCTTTGGCGTCTACGACAACGCATTGTGGTCCACCTCGGTGTCGCTTAAATTGGACTGAGCAGCCCCCCGCTGCTCACCCCGCGACTCTCTTGAAGCCCCATTTAGTCGCCTCTTACGACAGGCAGGGAATACCGTGGCGGAACTCTCTAAATGCCCCCAAACCACTGGGCACGAGGCACCGGTTAGTCGTCCACCCGGCGCCTCCTACGTCTCCTCTAGCTGCGGGCGGGATCGTTCTGCTCACGATCCCGCCCGGCGCTCTCCTTCCGCGAGATGACGTACTCGCAGAAGGAGACCATCGCTCACCAAGACCTCCAGCCGCCAACCATGGCAGATACCACGTCCGGCAGCAAGAGATCTCCTCCGACGACTGCTCTAAGAGCGCTGCGTTGTAGATCCCAGACTGGGCACTCCTTGAGAGTGTGTTGGACCGTGTCTTCACGGCCGTTGCCACAGTGGTGGCACACGGCGGACTCTTCTTTTCCGACCCGACACAGGAACGAGCCAAAACACCCGTGGCCCGTCAGTACCTGTGTCAGACGGAATGTCGGCGCGCCATGGCGCCTGTCAAGCCACCTTAAGAAGACAGGTCGCACTGCCGTGACGGTCCTCAAGCCCGCATTTGGGCTCTCCAGCCTGGTATGCCACTCCTCCAGGGCGGCGCTGCGGATAGAGGCCAATTGGGCCTTGACCTCCCTGGGGGCCAGTCTCTGCTCGAGAGAGTATAAATATGCATGTTTCGTTAAAAATACCAAAAGTAAAACAAGTACAATTAGCTTGTCTTCCTCCAACCTCAGTTGCTGCTTATCAACATCTTATTCGGGTATATTACCAAGTTCAAGTGTGGCTTGGTTATCAGCTAGACCCTACAGACTGGGGTTGGAAGTTGGTCAACAATTCATTACAACTAGTCCAAATTTTTCTTCCACCTGCGCCGGAAAAACTGCTGAACACATTTTTTTGCAACTACAAAAAGGGGTGCAGTGCTAAATGTGGTTGCAAAAAAGTCTGACTGTTTTGTTCTCTGGCATGTACACATTGTCAAGGCTGGTCATGTTCTAATATTGAATCACTAGCAGTGGAGGATCCGTTTGATTCAAAGACGTGATTTACCCGTAGGCCAAATTTCATCGAAATCCGTTCATTAGTTTTTGGGTGAAAGAGTAACAAATGTCCATTCATCCATACACACATTCTTACAAACCTTCGCGTTTATAATATTAGTAGGACTAGTAGGAAGAACACCTTTGTTTAAATTTGGTCGTACTAAATTGTAACGTCTACGGAGTTCCAGTGCCAGTCTTTCGGCTTCATCATCAGGCCCACTTCACTAAATGGTAAGTACTTTACATATACATATACACTCACGCCTGTTATCCCCGAAGGGGTAGGCAGAGGCGCAACTAATGCGCCCACTTTTCGCCATTATTCCGTCCCATGATGTGATAGGGGGCGAGCCTATCGCCATATCAGGCACAAATTCCAGACTCCGAGCTGATACTGAATAGAAAAACTCAATATCACTTTGCCCGACCCGGGGATCGAACCCGAGACCTCAGCTTTGTAGTCGTACTGTAATACAACTATGCCACCGAGGCAGTCCGGTAAGTACTTTCTGAATGCAAATACTTCACTTTTGCGTAAAAGTAACAAAGTTTGTAAAATTGCCCTTAACATGTGTTATGTATAAATTTTAATAAAACAAGGTGATACGTATAAATTGTTTCATTTACAAATAAAAAAAAATCTTCATTTATCATACCGGGTGGAAGGGAAACGCTCTCGGAAACGAATACAGATGATAGTATTGGTGATTCCTGACGTGATGGCACTAAAAAAATCGCGATCGCATTGTTACAATTTTAGTAGGATTTTCTCAAATTTCTGTACAGCTGTATGAATTTTCATGTATGAATAGATAAATCAAACTATTATTCTGAAAAACATAGTAAAAAAGGTCAATATTTCAAAAAAATCGTAATGAAACACGTACATCAGCTGACGGGTTAATGACCGCGGGCCGGTGCCGGCGCAGCGCGGCGGCCGCCCAGTTTTTTGTACGCTTTACATTGCGCGCGCATGAATTACGGAAATACTAAAATCGTAAGTATTATCACTTAGCTATAAATAAAAATAAAAATAAAATAAAATACTTTATTCATCACGTAGGCGAACATGGTTGCACTTATGATAAGTCATACATTAAATTAATTGCAATAATTATTATTGATACAAAAGGTCACTTATATAACTACCGACAATTTTATTGAGATTAAAAAGAATGATGAAAATTAGAATTTAAAAAGCCAGCTCGGGCTGGCAGGAAAGGGGATATAAAGAAAAAAAAAAAAAGAGATCATTATTATTACAAAAATTATGGGAGGAACGCGTCGCGATCCTCACCGGTGAGGACACTACAGGCCCTAGCCTAGCTAACCTACCAGCCTTTCACTAGCTTCCTAAGCGATGACTACCCGAAGAAGAAAGGCAGAAAGAAACTCCGGGCTTACTTTTTTGTCATCATTTGTCCATTGAATCTTTACATATTTTTTTATTTTTTTTCAAGTCTTTTGCTTACAAAGTCAGATCAGTTACATAAGCTAATGCACACACATCACCGTAAAATAGGGATTAAAATCAATTGAAGGAATTTAACTAAGAGTAAACACTATCCCTAAGAAATTCATAACAAAATTAGAGAACACAATTAGGTAAATAATTATAATTAAACGGTGTACAGCGTGCAGACGCCTACATTTACAAACATAATCTTCGTTGATTTTTTTCAATATTTCGTGGATTTCAATCAATACGCACAATTTAAATAATTGATTTATAAATTAAAAGCAAACGCAACACAAAGATCGGTCGGTCGTCATTAACAAAATGAAATGTCAAAACGAGGATAATTATAAAAATGTCATATAGAGATTTAATATTAATTACAATGTCAATATTAGGTATAATCAGTTTTAGATAGATACACATGATATATGTTAAGCAATTAGCTTCAATATGTATTAACATGGTTAGCCACGGTGTGCAGGACCAATTTTCCAAACTGACTGATCATCAAGATAATCCGATACATTATAATACCCCTTAGACGTTAACTCGCGCTTAACGTAACACTTGAATTTGTGTCCGGGTAGACTGGTTATTTCGGAGGGAAGTTTATTATAAAATTTAATTCCATTTGCTAAATATGATTTACTCGTTTTACAGAGCCTAAAGTTTGGAACAACTAGTTTATTCTTATTTCTAGTGTTCAGACAGTGCAAGTCACTGTTTTTCTTTAAAGTACTAAGGTTTTTGCGTACATACATGATATTCTGAAAAATGTATTCGGCCGGCAAAGTCAGTATATTGACCTCCTTAAACAGTTCTCTAAGAGAATCGCGAGAGCGAAGGTTATAAATGGCACGAATTGCTCGCTTCTGTAAGATAAAAATGGTCTGCAGATCTGCAGCAGAACCCCACAGAAGAATGCAATACGACATAATACTGTGGAAGTAAGCAAAATATACCAATCTCGCCGTAGCCACGTCAGTTAAATTTCTAATTTTCCTAATAGCAAAGACGGCAGAACTCAATTTACTTGCAATTTTTTGAATATGGGGTCCCCATTGCAATTTATTATCGACTGAAACCCCGAGGAAGACCGTTGAGGGTACTAATTCTAGATTATTCCCGTCTAAATTAATATTTACTTAATTTTTATTTTTGAGTAACGAGAATCGAACATATTTAGTTTTTGCCGCATTTAACAGTAAATTATGCAGCAAATGAATATAGTTTTTCGTTAATGTTATGGTTCTTCTCTCTTACCGTTCCGGTATAGAGAGCGTTTCCCTTCCACCCAGTATATCGAAAAATCATAAGTTACATTCTAATTAAATATTAAAACCGAAGCATCAAATTGGTTGGTCTGAATATAAATATAGCCGACGCGCCATCTCTACGCACACAACTACGCGCGCTTCTGTGTGAGTGAAATTTGCGAAGAATTACCTATAGTCGACGTTCCGCGCAGCACGTAAACGCTCTTAAGAAGCAAAACATTATGCAAATGTGTAACTTTTTAATTGTGGTAGCAAATGAATAAAAGTGGTACAGCCACTTAGCAAACACATTTGTCTACAACATATGTGTTGGTTGAGCTGCCTCATGGAAAACTAAAGTCAATTAACAGGCAATGGAGACAACAACAGGTGAACCACTTCCTTGTTTGGTGGTTTAAGCTATAAGAAAAAAACTCATCTTAAAAGTCATGGTGTAAAAGTAGTTACGTTCACTGTCCCACATTACGTTCAAAGTAGATATTTTACCCACTATAAGAAGAGGGAGACACAAGCAAATTTTGTAGGCCCATGATAAGCATATATTGTGTGTAATGCAATAGCAAATTGGCTACTTCACATCATTTTACATTAAGACTGTGAAACCACTTCGGCCAAGCCATTACCCATTTATGCTATTGATGAAAGTGGTTACCAATTTACCACTTATATTTAACCATTATGAGTAAGTTTACTACATAAAATAAGTACAATTTAGAATTCTCAAGAATGATGAAATCCCTCCTTTTATAGAACTGAGAGTTACGCAAGCAAACTCACATGGAGATAAGTGATCATTAGCACCAACATACATAATAATTATAATTAATGAGTTGCTCGATTAAGATTCCACACAACCCTTATACTAATGGTCCTATATAGTGACGAATTTAGAGACACCTGATCAAATCAATCAGACTATAGTCTTCCAATGCAGATATTAAATGTAGGTCTCCCCAAATGAGCTCCAACCAGTTCGGTCATGTGCAGTCTGCATCAATTCATTAGCACTCACCACTTTTTTCAAGTTGTTTAGTTGCTTTGCAGTAGGGTGTTGTATACTATGCCTACTATTTCCCTGTACATAATAGAATTTGGGAATGTCATCTGGTAATAAAATTGCTTGTGCTTATCATAAAAAAATCTATCAGTATTATAAATGTGAAAGTTTATGTAGTTATTTAGATATTCATTAGTAATAAATGCAGAATTTGCATTTATTACTAGAGTAGATAGTAGCGAAAAATGTGTAGAGTACATCCATTATTATGGGGATAATTACCACACAAATGGGCTTGCACGGAATAACTATAAAATTAAATTAAATTTGGTAGAGTATCCTACTAATATTATAAACGCGAAAGTTTGTAAGTATGTTTGTTACTCTTTCACGCAAAAACTACTGAACGGATTTCGATGAAATTTGGCACACGGGTAGATCATGTCCTGGATTAACACATAGGCTACTTTTTATCCCAGGAAAATATAAAGCGGGACTTTTATCCCGGAAAAACTTTTTAAAGCGGGCGGAGCCGCGGGCAAAAGCTAGTGCTTTATATATGCATAACACTTTATGGATATTTTAGAACAAAATGTAAAATTTATATGCATCAGAGTTGGCTCTATGCCAGGTCAAACACTACTCAAACAATTACAATGTAAAGAGTAATGTAATTCTAGTACACAGTTCATTATACCAGTGTAGTATTACAGGATATAGTGCAGTATGTAACAAGACACCAAATTCTGTTTAGGTAGGTGAGAATTTTATATGTAATTTGCTTAGTTCACCATTTTGTAAATTGAACTCAAAATTGAATAACTCATTTTGACTTGTTGTAGATTGTAATCATAATATCAATTTCATAAAAGTATAATCGACACATTCCATTCATTTATTATTCTTGAGACTGGTTGTTGTTGTTCTAAAACACTAATTAATTAATGAACATCATTATTCCATCACAATATTCTTAGAAATTTAAATAATTAATGACAGGCAATTACAAGCATTCTAATCATGAGATGGCTTTGATAACCGTATTGTTCAAAGTGCATAACTTTTCGGTTCGAACAAAATCACAAACATGGCGTAAGACGGTATAGGAAAGTATCTAGTAAAAGTTACACAATATTACAATGACCTACTACTATACAGTGGGATTACACATCTGTAATCCCGCTGTATTGCAGGTAATTGTAAAATTATGTAATAGTGTGAAAAGATTATTATATTTACAGTTCAATGTCCATTTGAATATTGTTTGTAGTTATTGTGCAAAAAAACAAAGCAAATAATTAAATTGTTTAATGTGTTAAATTTTTTACCTCAAAATCAATAAGCGCCTCACTCTGTCTATTTTAAATGGGGCTAGATGGGCATATGACAACGATACCCAAAATCAGGCATCGTAAACCTTTTTCAGAAGTCTGACTAAAATCATAGCACTTAGTATATTTTCATAAATTTATGTTTGATCTGTTTCAGTGTAAATAGGACATGTTTATAATGCAATAAAATTACAAGAGAACTATAACAAGGACATTGTGTACATGATAAAGATAAATTGCCCAAAGAGGTATTTGCAATACAAATTGGTACTATAAGAAAATACATGATTATATAGCTTTCTATTAGTTACTATAAAAAAGGATATCAAACTTTATTTAGTAGAATGACTTTTATCTTTGAAAGTTGCAAAAGACAACAGTCAGTTTATAACCCCTGGTTTCCTAGAGTATGCCAGAATAGCCTCTAAGAAATGAATTGTGTATGAAATTCAAAAAGACATTATTTTGAGTATTATTATAATCATAATTGACTGTCTTCCATCAAATCGTACATATATACATATTCATATACACTCACGCCTGTTATCCCCGAAGGGGTAGGCAGAGGCGCAACTAGTGCACCCACTTTTCGCCATTACTCCGTCCCATGATGTGATAGGGGGCGAGCCTATCGCCATATCGGGCACAAATTCCAGACTCCGAGCTGATACTGAATAGAAAAACTCAATATCACTTTGCCCGACCCGGGGATCGAACCCGAGACCTCAGCTTTGCAGTCATACTGTAATACAACTACGCCACCGAGGCAGTCAGTTCTAATAATATTATGTATCCTCGATAATTTCCATACTCTCTCTAACAAATTTCTCCATTTTGGAAGAAATAAAAAAAATTCTGGTAATCTAGTTATAAAAACAGCTGTTTATGTAAATAAACAAGATAGGCAAATAACTATCATAAGTATGTATGTAAAACAATTATAAATTCATAATTGAGTAAAACTCACATTTGCAAGAAAAAAAGGATTCATAAAATATGTGTCACCCAAACTAAGCTTTAAAAATACTATGCTAGATTTAGGCCCCCTATTCTTGGGTTAACTATCATAGTAAATTTTAAGTAAGTAGGTAATAAAACAATGGTAGTAATTATTATTGTTAATTTCATAACAGTCTTAGTTTTCTTGTTTTAGTGCTGTGAAACTATGAGCGGAATTAATAAATCAATCTCAAGTTTGAGTTACATCTCAAGTAGACATAATGTTATGAATAGTTCAATACATTATGTCTACTTGAGATGTAACTCAAACTTGAGATTTGATTATTAATACCACCCTAGGATTTGCATATTTTCATAAGATGCAGTTTACTTCCATTATTATAAAAGGTGTTTAACATGTAGCAAAAGTATATACTGAGTTATAGTATAGAACATGAAACCATTTTTAATCTGTTACTTAAAAGCTCTTAATATGTCACCCGGATAAGTTATTAGGTCCTTACTATCCATTTCATTTACAAACTGGAAAGTGGGTCATTGCATAACATAGAATAGTTTTATTAATATTATGTCTATAGATTAAAGTGACAACATTTTAAGCAACTATTTTACATAATACAGAGACAGTTAATCTAAAATAAAAATGTAGATTACAGAATACAGATAAGTAATATATCTAACATGACAATGAGGAGAAAACAAAGTCTTGACATATCAGTGATTTATTTGTTCTAAGTCTCTACGCAGTTCATAGTTTATAATTTATAAGTATTTTGGACAAAAAATACTTTATGGGAATACTATTTAATGCAGGAAAAATGAAGCAAATTCAATAAATATCAATAAGTAGGTGTACCTATTTTAATTATGTCTCTTCCTTCCTTCCATACATAGGAAAATTAAGTATGATTTTCTAAATGAATTTATGTCACGTGCAAAGTATAAGGATAATACAAGTATGTACATGTAACACTCAACATGCCACATTAAGTTGAAAAAAAAATTGCGTGAGGGGACTTCTGAATCCCCTGCATTCTATATTCAATTCAAAATTGCGAATGAATCAGCACACGTGTCGCTGCGTTGCATAGCGAACAACTCATCGGAAGGTGAAACCGTTAGTTGGTACATAATTAGGAAATGTTCATTCTAACCTCTGCATAGCTGCGATTGATGTGCGGAGCCAGCTCCTTGAGGGCGACCGACAGGTCATGGATATCAATCTTGCCATTTCCATCCGTGTCTAATTTAGAAAACAATTTCTCTAGTCTTTCTTCGTCTTCTTTTGGCAATTCTTCTATTTCCAACGGCGGATGACACTGTACCATGGTGTGTATCGTCAGCGTAAGTACAGTTTTCTAAGGAACACGACGATATTACATAAGGTTTCGTAGTGGCATACATTACTCTAGTCTAACTTGGAAATATACGTGGTCAGAAACATTTTTGGGAACCCGCACTCGTTTTTACATTGAATGATTTTTGACAGCTAGTCGCTGCCGCACTGCCGCACACACCCACATACGCAACACCACTAGAGAACGTCCGTGTCCTAATAAATAATCAAATCACACGAAGCCAACTTACGTCCTTGTGTTTTCTAACACAACATTGCTTACATTTTAAACTACACTCTATTGCGTTATACACAAGATTTCTTATTGTGTTATGAAATTATCATACATATAGACGTGTGCGTAGTCTATATTCTATTACGAACTATAAACGGCGTAGTTTATGAACGCCATCTATGTTGTGCCTAGGAAGCCTCTATGAGGACATTGAATATTGATTTTGTATTGCAACGGATAAATTACGTAATTTTACTAAAGCAATTGTACTAATATAATTAAATATAGCGTGTAAGGATTGAGCAATCATTTTGTTGATTTTTCCACACATTTACGAGTCATCGACAAATTACGTAGGCGAAACGCTAATAACATTTAATATCCCTTTGTTTTACCTTTTACAATTTGTTATTTTAATTTACTGTACTCTAACAATAAATCCGAGCGATATATTTATTCGTATATTTTACTAAATCGTGAATGTAAATTTGTGAAGATTTACTTATAAGTAATTGGATTTTTTTATGTATGGTAAGTCTTAGATTAGAATATATTAAGGCCCTGTGTATCCCTTATAAATTACAGTAAAGTCTTAAAAGTTAAATGTAGGGTTAGGAGATTCACGCTAATTTATACTCCATTGGTTCAGGTATTTAACTAAACGTATACAAAAAATTACATATTATGATTCCCGGGCTGTCATCATTTTATTACAAAAGTGTTTACGAAGACTGCTGTAGCAATAAAACTGCTGCGTACAATAAACACTTAAAATTATTAAATTCACTTTAGAAACAAAACAAATAATTATCAGAATCAATGTAAAAAATGTAATAAATTATCAAATTTCGACAATGCGGAAATGTATCGAGATTGGTGCTTATTCAACCGATTAAATTGAATGGTGGGTAGTTTTGATGACGTGCTGTGTGATAGTCGTACTCCCAAACTTTGTAGGGTTATCTATTACAATCCATTGGAAAAAATGTTTAGCGTACTTGCCGTATTAACTTTTTTACAGTTGACAGATCGAAATCCTTTATAAAAGTATTGTAATTTATGATAACTTATTGTGTTCGTGCTTAATAATAAATAACTATAACTTTATAATAACCAAACTACTTTAATAAAGGAGAACAACAGTGCTAAGTGTTGTGTAGTCTATGATACGTTGATTTTGGTTATAACGTATTTTGTAAAGCGAAATGGGAAGGTAAAATACGTTTTTTTTTTTTTTTTTTTTTTCTTCATGGCTTCGCACATCTTGTGCATTTAGCCAAAGACAAGTTGTATTTGTTCATAATTTCGGCTTGCTCGTCTTGAGATAATATTTGAAGGATTCATAAAGCAGCGTAAAGTGTCGTGTAAGTACTCATATAGAACAAAGGTAGGGAAACTATTTGACTTATAATATTGGTAAGGGAATTTTGAAAAAGAGAAAAAAAAAAAGGACTATCAGGAGGGTTTGAGGAAAAAAGAAAGGACTAGGCAGTACATAAAAGATCTAAATTAAATATAGGTATAGGTAGAAAATATACATATGTAAACGGTAAACATACTATGACAATCATGAACGAGGATGGAATATCTACAGTTTTATGTGGTTTTTAATGAAAAATGATGCTATACATTTATACACAAGAAAATTATTAGTACTAAGAAGACAGAGGATAGAAGAGGGAAAAGGAATACGAAGGTCTAGAAGGGATCGAATCAGGGATGAGCGGTCAAATTGAGAGCAAGAAAACAGGATATGATTTTCCACAAGCGCACACGGGGCTATTTACTATATTAAACCTGGCAAGGTGAGCAGGGGCACAAGTGTGACCAAGTCTAACACGAATAAGTATAGAAGTCTCAACCTTGCCAAACTTAACTCTAGAAAACCACGGTTTCATTGGGATCTGAGGTTGAATGACGGAGTAATAGCGGCCCTTCAATAAGCGACCGGATGACCAAGTTTCTGTCCAAGAGTCTCGAAGAGAGGATTTCGGCAAAGATTGTAGGTCTTGGCTATAATTTTTGAATGGGAATAAATCACCACACTGCACCGCATCTTTGGCAAGTTTGTCAACGGTTTCGTTGCCACTGATTCCAGAGTGACTGGGAATCCAAACAAAATGTAATGAGTATCCCCTCGAAATACATTTGAACGCCAACTCTCTTATTTGGAGAATTGCTGGCAAAATGCCATTATATTTAAAAGGAAATTTAAAGATAGCTTGAAGCGCGCTTAGCGAATCGGAAAAGATAACAGCCTTATTTAATTTAAGTAAAAGAATATATTCTATAGCTTTAAGTATACCAAAACATTCACCAGTAAACACAGATGATTCCGGGGGAAGCTTAATTTTTTGAACAATTTTGTATTGGGAGTGAAAAACACCAACCCCAACACATTCCGAAATTGAGAATTTAGAAGCATCTGTATACAAGTGATGGAAGCCCTCAAAATGTTCCTCAAGGAAAGCGTTAAACGCAGTTTTTATGTTGGGTGCAGTTTTATTAATACAGTTGTAGATTATACTAGGAGACAAAATTAAAGAGTTGTAACTGTTGATAAATAGCGGGAATTTATTAAAACGGTGAGTGGGGGCAGGGATTGAACAGAGTCTATGATAACTTGTAATTAGACATGGAGTTTTGCGGAAACGGTGACTAGATAGAGTGGAGTAGTATGTAGACAGAGCTTCAAGTAGCGGAAAGAGGGGATGGGTGGAAAATTGTATAATTTTGTATAAATATTTATCGGCAAGAAATTGTCTTCTGTAATGAAGTGGAGGTTCACAACACTCTACTTGCATTGCATTAATAGGGCTAGATTTCATTGCTCCTATAATTATGCGTAGTGATTTTGACTGAAGGTTATCCAATTTTTTAAAAGAATAAGCTATGCCTGGTTCCAGTAGAAATGAGCCGTAATCAAAAATGCTTCTAATAATAGCATTATAAACAAGTCTTAAAGACTGGGGGTGAGCGCCCCACCACACACCAGATAAACATCTTAGCATGTTAATATGACGCTCAACTTTACTAACAATGTAGTCGCAGTGCGGACTACCAGAAAGTTGAGAGTCCAAGATAACACCCAAATATTTAAAATTGTTTTTAACTGGGATTGGAATATCTCGGTAAGTAATGTTAATTGTTGGGGGACTTCTTTTTTTTGAAAATAAAACTGCTGCACTCTTAGATGTTGAAAGGTCTAAGCCATTTTGGTGAAGCCAAAAAGACAGAGATTTAAGAGCAGAGTTTAATATTAGGCAAGCGTGTTCCACTGAATGGGAACTATAATAGAGAAGTACGTCGTCCGCATATTGTAAAATTTGAACATCGTTATTAATAGAGCGGTCCAAGTCATAAGTATAAACATTGTACAACAAAGGACTAAGAACAGAGCCTTGCGGAAGTCCTCTCCATACATGGCGAGTTAACACCTGAGACGTAGTTGTGATGCTAACGGTACGATTGTATAAAATGTTCATTATAAAATTTGAAAGATTTACTGGAACTCCCAATGACTGTAATTTATTACGCATGATGGATAATACGACGTTGTCGTAAGCCCCCTTTATATCTAAAAACACCGCAACTGTTGAGCAATTCTTTGAGAAAGATAAACGAATATCTGTGGAAAAAATACTTAAGCAATCTGTTGTACTTTTGCCTTTTCGAAAACCGTATTGAGATTTTGCCAATAAGTCTTTATTTTCTATATACCATTCTAGGCGGTTCTTAATAAGATGCTCTGCTATTTTCATTAAAACCGAACTTAAAACGATAGGGCGATATGATGAAATGTCTGACGGAATTTTATTAGGTTTGAGGATTGGCAACACCACATGACGTTTCCAATCCTGAGGAATGTTTCCTGTTGCCATTATGGAATTGATAAGAGATAAGTAATAAGCAAGAACGGTGGTACTAACATTAGATAAAAAAGAGTATGGGATGCCATCAATGCCGGGAGCCGAGTCTACAGTATTCGAAAGGATACCTTTTAATTCCTCAATATTAAAAGGCAGATTTAATGATGTGGTATCGGAGGTTATAATGGATTCGACACTATTTACCGGTAGAAGAGTAACTTCTTGTGGTACCCAGGCAGGAGCCAGTTTATCCACGAAGTCACCTACCAAGTTATCCGGGATACGGGAAGCTGTGGGGTTGGAGAAGGCAGACCGAAATCTCCTAATGTTACGCCAAACGGTTGAGGGGGGAGTGTTCGGTGAAATGCTGGAGCAAAAATTGTGCCAACCCTCTCTTTTCTTCTGTTTATAAAGTTTTCGAGTTTGTTTAATGATGCTGGAGAGATATGCAAAATTTTCTTGTGTCATGTTAAAACTATATTCCGTTTCAGCTTCTTTACGTTTTTTAGCTGCGGCTGTGCAATCAGAGTCCCACCAAGGCGGCATTGGGATTTTCCTAAATGATGTGTCATTTTTCACTGGGAATGTATCATCTGCAGCAGAAATAAGAATGCGAGCTAATGCTTTCGCACAGGCCTGCTCATTACCATTATTGACAAGGGGGAGAGAAGAAATCTGACTATCCACATTATTCTTATAGTTTACCCAAATGCTGCTATTACTATCTGGAAGTTTATGCCTTAAGTGAGATTTTCTGTTTTGTGAGTATGTGATTGGGAATGGAAAGGAGATTTTAATAGGGAAATGATCACTACCAAAGGTTGAGGAAAGGGTGCACCAAGAGAGGTAAGAAGCAAAATTAGGAGTGCAGACTGATAAATCAATTGCACTATTATTATGACTGGGATTGCTGCGGCGTGTGGGGCAACCGGAATTTAAAATACATAAATTGTGTGTATCTAAAATGTCAAGTAGTTTTTCCCCATAAGAATTAGAAGTAGAACTACCCCATGATTGGTGATGGCAGTTAAAATCCCCTAACAGAATGTAAGGACCAGCAAGAGAGGAAAGAATATTGTTGATTTCATTGAGTGTAGAATGAGAAGGGTGTGAAATGTATATAGAAACAAGATAGATTTTATTTACAATTACAGCTACAATAGAAATTTCTTCACTGTGTGAGGGTAAAGAAACCACTGTGAAGGGAACTGAATCCTTCACAAGTATAGCGACACCGCCATACCCATCAGATCTGTCCTCTCTTACAGTGTTGTAGCCATTAATTTTATATACATAATTAGATTTGAACCATGTTTCACACAATGCAAAAGCCAATGGTTCATATTTATTAGACAAATAAATAATATCACTTTTTTTATTTATTGCACTGCGGCAATTCCATTGAATTATGTTTTGAACTTGACTGTCCATTTTGGGGTAAGAAAGAAGAGATAACATTTTGAAGTAAGGCAACGTTGGACGGTGAAGTGTTAAATGTAGTTAAAAGATTTAACAAAGCTGTAATAAGTTCTATAACATTAAGTTCTTTAACTGATTCATCTTTACATGAATTATTGATGGCACAGCCATTAGTGGGGTCAGGAATTCTAAACTCTTTTAATAAAGCATTGTGGGCTTCTTTATTATACCCTTTAGGAGGGCTTGTGGGGGGTTGAGGTTTGCGGAAGACTGTTTTTTTGTAACTTTGAGACTGTTTATTGAATGTGATAGGTGAAGAAGTGTCCAGTTCTCTGGGAGCTTGGGATATAAGGGTATCAGCAAAAGATCTAGTAACAGGTGGAAGTAATTTACTGGCCTCTGCATAAGACACAGAGTTCTGAGCCATATGGGTTTTTATTTGTTTTTGCCTTGAAAATTCGGGGCACACTTTACTTGTAGCAAAGTGGAACCCTGAGCATAAGCAACAGTTGGCATTGCGCTCGTCCCTGTCGCAAGATTCCCCGGAGTGATTTTCGCCACATTTATAGCATTTTGGTTTGGACCGACACTGTATTTTAGTGTGGCCAAATCGGCAGCAATTAAAACATTGGACAGTAGGATATATATAAAGGTCCACAGGCATTGCATTATAACACATAAAAATGCGTTTAGGCAGAACTTGACCATCGAAAGTGAAGACAACCGTTTGTGAGGGCTTCCACACCACAGAGCCATCAAAGAAAGTTTTAAAGTTTAATCTGCGTGCTTTTAAAATAGGTCCACAACCAATTGGTACTGATGTATTTTCTATGATTTCTTCCGGGGACCACTCTGCTGGCACACCACGCACTAAACCCATTCTAGTTACATTAAAGGAGGGAATGAATGCCTTATAATTAAATTTAGATAGACTTTCGTGAATAATAAAAGAGTTGGCGTCAATAAATGAGGAAAAAGCCAAAGCTATTTTATTTCTGCCAATTTTCTTAACACTACCATTGATAATATTTTTAAAATTTCCACGTTGAAGGAATCTTCCAAATGAAAGCGGATGCAGTGTGGTAGAGTCATTCTCCTGAACAATATTTTTTTGAACGTGAATAACGAAGGGCGCGCTGTCCGAACCATCATACACCTTCCTACCTACAGTTTGCACGGGAGTTGGTGGTGTTTCCAAATTAGTGATTTTGTTAGCCGGATGTGATTGTGGAGACTGAGCAAGATCTGCGCAATCACAACCGGGTAAATTATTATCACCAGAATCGTGTTTTCTGCGTCTTTTATTGCAGCGCTTGCAAACATGTCGACGACTTCTTTTTACGGGCCGGGCTGATACCGACGTATCAGTCTCCATGCCTGACTCTGAGACATAATTATTGGACTTTTCAGTCTCGACAGTTATGAAATGGCCTGCCGGAGGGACGAAGCCCCCCGGATCAGGCGGCAAATTCATACGTACTACTCTACAATATGTATGTGCAAAAACTTACCAAAATAAAAATGAATATAAACTAAAACAGACTAAACTACAAAATGTACAGAAAATTTTACCCTACTGATAACAAATATTTACAAAATTATTTAATTTTTAACAGAGATGAAAAAAATGCGACCGCCTATTCCAAAGTTTCCCGCGCTTTTTTTTTCAAAATACCTTTTTATGATATTGTTTACATTTAGTTAAATACCTAAACTGATGGAGTATAATTGTGAAACTATTAAAGTACGAACTATGATGCTTGCTTTTCACAATAGATGGCGTTGATATACTAAAACGAGCTATTTTTTTAACACGCTTTTATTAGCTTCATACATATGTATGTATGTAACGGAAGCTTTGAACATGATCTGTCGGATTAAATCGAAATTTGGCATACTTATCAAGGACCGATGACAGTTCAATATTTTAGACTAAAAACGCGGTTTTATAAAAAATCCAACTAAAAATGAATATATGTTAGTGACATCTGTTGGACTGTAGTAGAAGGTACAACTAAACTGGCTACCCTTATGTGTAAAAAAAATCCTACGTATCAGCGGTGTCACAAGCTGGCGCTGTCATTTAACTGATTGAACCAAGAAGTTTATAATATATCTACTGGAGGCCTCGGTACACACATTTTTGTGAAGACAAAAAAATTACCTTTTGAGCTGTCTTCTATCTCACTCACTCTTTAACCTATGTTGCCAAAGCTTACGGATTATTTCCCCACCCATAAAAAAATATCCATACCGTTATTGTCGTCTCAATCATATATATACAGGGTCATTTTGTAACCGAATACATAAATTTAACTGCGATAAAATCAATTTGAAAGAAACACCATGCAGTTAATTAATTTAACCATAAGTGTAAAATAAAGAAGTACATTTTTCAAACAAAATAAATAACAAAAATGGTCTTTTAATTTTAGACATCCTATTGCCACTACTAGTAAACGAGAAATCGTCGGAGCGTCAACATCGCACTGAGGGGTGTGTGTGTATCATTGATAATATGCTCACGCACACGCGAACAAGAGATGCACACACGGAGCGCAACGATAAGCTGTCACATCGCGCCATCGTAACCAAGAAGCTTTATTCCAAACCGAAAAGAAGAGGTCGCTATTATTACCAATGCTTGTGTCAGGTCACATAGGTCAATCTAAACAACAGTCACTTACTAGATTCTGTCAGAGCCAGTTATGTCTCCTTCAGAAGACTGAAATCATTGTGGCATCTTCGATAATGGTCACAGTCCGTACACCGCACGTAGCTTATCAAAAAGCCTCACAACCCTAAGATTCTATCTAACCTAAGAACTATCACACGATACATCAGCAAGAATCGCACGCTCAAGCCGTCAAATTCGTCGATCGATTTCGTGAAACCGACTATGATGCTACCGTTATGATACGAGTGTCAGCGAGGTTCTGGAAAATTGGAATTTTGAACATTTACTCAGTAATCCCTAAAAGTACAAAAGACATTTCAACGACCTTCTCGGAAACATTAACACTTTATTCACGAGCTTTGTAAATGTAAATCATAGTTTACCACAACAGAAACTTAAAAATTAACACAATCGAATAATAATTACAATTAGAGAACATTTGATCGTGTGCGCATAAAAGCCGACAAATGATTAAACTAAAAACCTACACATGGCTCGCGTCTCCCGAAGCGATGTCAAAGGCAAGGTCACTCGGATCGATACAAAACGATATAATAATAAAATTACAGTAGTTACGAGTAAGTACATAGGGCGCATCGGCCTAACATTCGGTACATAAATCAACATACGCCACGTCGTGTTGCTGCCGGGCGAGTGGCCGCTAGCAAAATGACGAGTGCCGAGTACTGTGGCCGAGTGGCGACTAGCGGGCGACGCGCGCGCCGTCCCCCGCTTTCCCGCGGCGCATGCGCCTGAAGGAGCCAGTGCGGGGCCATAGGCATGAAGTCCACGAATCCCGGACCGCGAATCTCGATGTATTTCGACACGTTACAAATTTTGATAAATATCACTTGTACTCATTTATTGCTATTACCTGGAATTGTCGTAATTTACTAGTAGGGTAAAAAACGTTTAATTTTTACCACTTCTAAAGCTTCCAATAGTGAGTAATGACTGAACTTAATTTAAGATAACCAGGATATTCAATTGACTAATGACCAAAATTATTGTAAGTAGGTAAAACATAGGTATTTAGAAGGATTTTTATGCACTTGGTCGAGTCACTTTATAAGTGGTTAGTAAATAACGCCAGTTTTAGGTATTATTACTCAGGCAGGAACAATTAAAAATTGCGATTGTTATTGTGGTGCGGAGATACTGGGGTACTCTGTCAGAGGTGTCCGGGAATAAACCCATATTTCGCCCAAATGTCCGGGATTCTTGCCGTGTTTGTCCGGCGTCGGCAATTTAGGTAATGGCAGCCCTATACAAAGAACATGCCGACAAGTGCGCCGTGTGCCCGCTGGCGCGCGCGATCGTTGGCCCCGCCAGCTGATGTTCGTGTTACACGTGCTCCCACAGGGATACCAAGCTTTGGTACTATTACCTTATTCTGCAATATCTTGCAATTTTAGTTTTACATTGTTCTATGCTATTTAAATCGTACCACAATGCATATTGAAATTAAATGATGTTAGAGCTCTGGTATGCTTTATTGCTTAAAGTAATGTTATTTTTACAATACAAAGATATTGCTGCGTATTCGTTAAAGTAGACTTTTCATTAGCATAATTACCCTAGTTATTTTATTATTTAATACACTTATTTAAGTGTGTTAGAAATCCATGTGATAAATAAACTAATATCGGATTCTTTGAAAAGCTGTGTCATTTTAGCAAACTTGTCGGTTAAAATGTTTATACTGGCAACACAGCGTGTTTGAGTGCGTGTTTATAATGAATGGCGTGCGAAAGAGACACAACATGTTGGTATCTGCACGTTAGTTTCAATGTGTTAGTAACAAGATCAACGACTCTGACGCGATACAAAATGTAGCTAGAGATTAGAAGGTACAGAAGGAATAATAAGGCCTTTGGTAGTATAAAGTATTTACGTAAACCTATTTTAGGCATGACGTCCAGAAATATTGATGTTAAAATTAAAATGAACGTTGAAATATCATACGGAATCTAAAAAATATGATATCAATAGATTAAAATCCTGTAACTTTTTTTAATACCCCGACTGCGAGTTGTTTAGTACCTACCTATTTCGGTAGGTAAACTTATTTATTAACGAAAACAAAGTTTATTATTAAAGAATTAATACTTTTCTTTACAGCATAACACTCAAAAATAATTAGTTCCTTTTCATACAATAACATGACAATTTTTTATTTCATGTTGATATTTATAACGTATTAGTTAGGGAGTAGGGACTGCTCTAGTAGCAATTTAATTATTTTATTTCAAATTCCACGTCTCAAGCGGTACTGCTGCAGCTATGTGAGTGAATGTATTGCAAGTGAATTTGTGAGTTGCCCTTCTTAATCCTATAGGTTTTGTAATAACATCGTCACCTGTGACGTGATTCACTGAATAAAGTCAAGCGCGCTAAAACACAGCGTGATCAAAAAACTATAAAACTATAATCGGGATTATTGGCGAAAGTATGCGTTACCTATGGACAATATTTTGCACGATGTTAGCAGAGGTCACGCTGAATATGTGGTTTCATTTAGTAACGCAATGTTGAAATGACACTGTATAAATATTTCCAACATATCTTATATAATGATATAAGTACTATTTTCATTTCAGAATTATTCTTGTTGAATAAGGTCCTTAAGGTTTTTTATCCTTATTAACATTTTAGTTAAACAAAATTTCCTCATTTAATTGGTAATTGCGAATACATATTTCGGCAACACTGTTATAAAACGTTAAGTTCGATGTCAATATAGTTGTCAAATAAATGTTCACTTCGAAATTTTCTCTGTAATTATCTATAATAATAAGTGTGTTTTAGTGATATTTTAATGTGAATTGTGTAGTTCATGGTTGCAGAAATATTTGGCATCCATCATTTAATGTGAAATTCTACAGGTAAGTTCATTGTAATCAATATTGTGTAAATATTATAATTTTATCAATATTTATACGAAATGTAATAAAATATGTGAATATTTTATAAATGAACTGTAGAAAAATATCGCTTAATGTGATTTGCTTTATATATGACTACTTTTTTCATATTAACGTAATGTTAAATGTGATTTTTTGTATTGTAAATAGTATATGTAAACAAGAGGCTAGGGTGACCATGGTGTAAGCTTTGGTGGACGGGTTTCACGATGGTGCTAGAGTATTTGTAATACTAGCCGCCTTACTAATGAATATTATAAAGCTTATTAATCTTTAAATAATCATCGTAAATAAAAACTGAGGATCAACAGTTACAATCGAGTTCTCAGTGTATCCAGCATTGATTTATTGAAACTTTTATCCTACTAATATTATAAAGGCGAAAGTTTGTAAGAATGTATGGATGTTTGGATGTTTGGATGTATGGATGTAAGGATGTTTGTTCCTCTTTCACGCAAAAACTACTGAACGGATATCGATGAAATTTGGCACACGGATAGATCATGTCCTGGATTAACACATAGGCTACTTTTTATCCCGGAAAAATATAAACCGGGACTTTTATCCCCGAAAAACTTTTTAATGCGGGCGGAGCCGCGGGCAAAAGCTAGTTTAAAATAAAATCGAGTTTGTATTTCTCTTTACAGATTTCTTAAAGATCTGGATAAGCAAAAACGTGGTTAAATATAAATACCATTAAAAGGTGAATTTGATGTCTGCAAGAATTACTAGTCTACATTTAAAGACAGAAGATTATGATTCTGAATGTGATAATGTGTCTTCTACTTCTCGGAATATGGCAGAAGATGTCAAAAATAATTATTTATTACCAGAAACTCATGCTGTAAGTATATTATTTTTTATCATTTCACTGGTATAATTATGATCCACTTAGACTTTATTATTTACTAGCTTTTGCCCGCGGCTCCGCCCGCGTGAATGTTTTTCCGGGATAAAAGTCACTGTTTATATTTTACTGGGATGAAAAGTGGCCTATGTGCTAATCCAGGACATGATCTACCCGTGTGCCATATTTCATCGAAATCCGTTTAGTAGTTTTTGCATGAAAGAAACATCCATACATCCAGACATTCTTACAAACTTTCGCCTTTATAATATTAGTAAGATTAGTAGGATAGGGCATTAAGCTTGCGACCCACCAAATTTTATAACGGCGGTACATTGGGTGATATCTGAGTGTACTAAATGGCACCTCTGCCTCTGTCTAAAATATATAGGTACTTAAATATATTATTATTGATTGATATTTACTTTTTACATTATATGTCAGCGAAATGAATATGAACCACCATTGAAACGTCAAGACTTGAAAGATTTCAATATATCAGTAAATGTGAAGACATCCCGTGAAATAAATTAGAAGAAATAAAAGAAACTATTGCAGCAGAAGATGAAGAGATAAAAGAAGAAAATTAATGACAAGTTATTTCTTACTAAAGTTGTTCATGATTATACTTTACAGTCTGAAATTGAAAATATTTTGCAGTGAAATTTTGCTAACATTTGAGATTTTTTTTAAAAGTATATTCCAAATAGCAAGCAAAGAAAAATTACATATAGTGATGACATAAAGACTTTTGTTTTAACATTACACCTTTAGTCGCCGAAAACAATTTTGTTTTTATAAATTCAAAGATTTATTTGCCGAAAGAGAGCACATTATGGTGATCTTTAGCAAACTTTAATAGTTTTGTTGGCTTCTTCACAGAAGTTTTAGAATATTAAAAATAAATTTAAGGAAGAAACCTCACCCGCAGAATGTAGCGTTAATTTTTGATTCCATGGCTCTCAAACAAGAATTTATTTAGTATTGTAATTTGTAAAACATCCACGTGTTTATTACTTTTGCTATAAATATCTACACAACTTTGTTTACAATCAACTTACCTATGGAATTTCACACTAGATGTTGGATTGCAAATAATTCTGCAACCATGAATTACACAACTCATAGTAGAATATCTCTAAAACACAATATTTATTATAGTGGATAATTACAGAAAAAAAGTTCGCAGAATACTTGCAAAAATTGTAAAATCACACAAAATAGATATTCGTAATATTTCAAAATTACTCACTGAAAATTAGGTTATTAACTTCCTAAATGTGTATTATTTTGTTCATGTATGATTGTTTACTTTTATGAGTATGTTTTTTATTTTTTTTATTATATTTAAATTTAACAATAACTGTAGTTCGATCCCCGGGTCGGGCAAAGTGATATTGAGTTTTTCTATTCAGTATCAGCTCGGAGTCTGGAATTTGTGTCCGATACGGCGATAGGCTCGCCCCCTATCACATCATGGGACGGAATAACGGCGAAAAGTGGGTGCACTAGTTGTGCCTCTGCCTACCCCTTCGGGGATAACAGGCGTGAGTGTGTGTGTGTGTGTGTGTGTGTGTGTGTGTGTAGTTTTCATTTTTAAATATCCCAATGTTTTTCTGTCTAACCTTACAGTCTCCATATTTGGTTATAAAGGCCAGCAAACAACGTGAACATATCCAGTCGCAGGGGAAAGTAAAACATATATAATGTGAGGTTGTGTGCCGAGCAAAAAAAAACACGCGGGGCCCCGTGCGAAGCAAAAATTATTTTTTTTAACAGCTTTGTAAGTAAGGTGCCAAAAAACGGTTCCCCAAGGAGCTGCAAGATGCCCCTGTAACTGCGAGGCCCCAGGCGGTTGCTTGGTTCGCCCCCCTCCTCCAAGGCCGCCACTGAATTCACCACCGCGTGGTGAGGTATTTTTTTATGTAAGTGGAACTAGTAGTTCCGAACTACTTACCAAAACAGTATGTAAATATGCCAATTTTGTTTGGAATAAACTTTCTAACTCAAATTATATTTTTTAAATATCAACTATTACTAGCCGCTGTAGTTGGTTTTCATAGTTAATTTAAACCGCATTACTTTATAGAGATAAAAATAAATATTATGGTGCGATATCATATTATTACACACTCACACACTCACGCCTCTTATCCCCCGGGTAGACAGAGGTGCAATTAGTGCAACCACTTTTTGCCGTTATTCCGTTCCATGGTGTGATAGGGGGCGAGCCTATCGCCTTATCGTGTACAAATTCCAGACTCCGAGCTGATACTGAATGGAAAATAATCACTTTGCCCGACCCGACCATCCCGGGGATCGAACCCGAGATCTCAGCATTGCAGTCGTACCATAATACAACTACGCCACCGAGGCAGCCATATTATATCATATCATATTATTATGGACAGTTAATTATGTTACGTCCTGGTTTAGAAAATAAACCTTTGTCACTCTAAAGAGAGAGACAGCAGTTAACTGTGACGTCACATTTTATTCTTCAGTTTGTTAAACGGAATGAATAATCCATATGGGTATAAAATTCTTGGATTGAACTGATTTAGAAAAGAGCTCTTGTCTAGTGGATACTGTTTTCTGAAGTGGCATCTGACGGTAGAGTAAAAATATATAGAATCTAAATGAGATTCAATATTTAATGGGTTCAAATATGTCATTTTTATTTCATTTCTTAAAAAATGAAGCTGTTGCTTAGGAATCTCCAATGATGGCAAGTCCATGTTTACTATAGAATGTGCAAGTAAACCACGTGTACACTTGTTTCACTGCAGTGCATTCGTCAACTTGAGATAATAATATTATTATTACTAAAGTCTCATAATTTATGTCCTTCAAACTTAAATGTTGCTTGGTATCAAAAATAGACATTGTGATGGTATATACTCGGCCAAACTCTTTCTTAGAACATATTAGACTTTAGTACCTACTTCAGCATAATATACTAGTTAATGACAATCAATCTGAACCCATTTTTTTCACATACATTCATAAATGTGCCAGATATCCGAAACCGCATCCGTATTCGCGGATATTCGAGGCTAAAAAAGATCCGTAGCTGTATCCGTTACTTGTAAGCGGATCTTTTATTCAAATGAAACGACGATTTCAGACTAGTTGATAAAGCGTTTGATATTTTTTTGATCCAAAATTACGGCGTAATAAGCGTTCCAGAAATTCAAAATAGCATTTCATATGCGATCGAGTAAAAATTTTATGATCCGTATTTGCGAATTTTGACGACAATTATTCGTATCCGTACTAGGTCCCCTAATTTTAACGAACCGGTACATCCCTACATAAAATGAAGTTACTAGCGCCATCTTTTACTTGTTAGTAATATTAAGTCCCAAAGACTAAAAGCATTGTAACCAAGAATTTTATACCCATATGGATTTTTCATTCCGTTTAACAAACTGAAGAATAAAATGTGACGTCACAGCTATCTGCTGTCTCTCTCTTTAGAGTGACAAAGGTTTATTTTCAAAACCAGGACGTAACATAATTAACTGTCCATAATAATATGATATAATATGGCTGCCTCGGTGGCGTAGTTGTATTATGGTACGACTGCAATGCTGAGATCTCGGGTTCGATCCCCGGGTTAGTCGGGTCGGGCAAAGTGATTATTTTCCATTCAGTATCAGCTCGGAGTCTGGAATTTGTACACGATAAGGCGATAGGCTCGCCCCCTATCACAGCATGGAACGGAATAACGGCAAAAAGTGGGTGCACTAATTGCGCCTCTGTCTACCCGGGGGATGAGAGGCGTGAGTGTGTGAGTGTGTAATAATATGATATCGCACCATAATCTTTATTTTTATCTCTATAAAGTAATGCGGTTTAAATTAATTATGAAAACCAACTACAGCGGCTAGTAATAGTTGATATTTAAAAAATATAATTTGAGTTAGAAAGTTTATTCCAAACAAAATTGGCATATTTACATACTTTTTTGGTATGTGTAGTTCGGAACTACTAGTTCCACTTACATAAAAAAAATACCTCACCACGCGGTGGTGAATTCAGTGGCGGCCTTGGAGGAGGGGGGCGAACCAGGCAACCGCCTGGGGCCTCGCGGTTACAGGGGCATCTTGCAGCTCCTTGGGGGCCCGTTTTTTGGCACCTTACTTACAAAGCTGTTAAAAAAATTTATTTGCTTCGCACGGGACCTCGCGTGCTTTTTTTTTGCTCGGCACACAGCCTCACATTGTATATGTTTTACTTTCCCCCGCGACTGGATATGTTCACGTTGTTTGCCGGCCTTTATAACCAAATATGGAGACTGTAAGGTTAGACAGAAAAACATTGGGATATTTAAAAATGAAAACTACAGTTATTGTTGAATTTAAATATAATAAAAAAAAATTAAAAACATACTCATAAAAGTAAACAATCATACATAAAAAAATAATACACATTTAGGAAGTTAATAACCTAATTCTCAGTAAGTAATTTTGAAATATTACGAATATCTATTTTATCTATCTAAATATCTATTTTTTACAATTTTTGCGAGTATTCTGCGAACTTTTTTTCTGTAATTATCCATAATAATACATATTGTCTTTTAGAGATATTCTACTATGAGTTGTGTAATTCATGGTTGCAGAATTATTTGCAATCCAACATCTAGTGTGAAATTCCATAGGTAAGTTGATTGTAAACAAAGTTGTGTAGATATTTATAGCAAAAGTAATAAACACGTGGATGTTTTACAAATTACAATACTAAATAAATTCTTGTTTGAGAGCCATGGAATCAAAAATTAACGCTACATTCTGCGGGTGAGGTTTCGTCCTTAAATTTATTTTTAATATTCTAAAACTTCTGTGAAGAAGCCAACAAAACAATTAAAGTTTGCTAAAGATCCCCATAATGTGCTCTCTTTCGGCAAATATATCTTTGAATTTATAAAACAAAAATGTTTTCGGCGACTAAAAGTGTAATGTTAAAGCAAAAGTCTTTATGTTATCACTATATGTAATTTTTCTTTGCTTGCTACTTGGAATATACTTTTTAAAAAAATCTCAAATATTAGCAAAATTTCACTGCAAAATATTTTCAATTTCAGACTGTATAATCATGAACAACTTTAATAAGAAATAACTTGTAATTAATTTTCTTCTTTTATCTCTTCATCTTCTGCTGCAATACTTTCTTTTATTTCTTTAAACTTATTTCACTGGATGTCTTCACATTAACTGATATATTGAAATCTTTCAAGTCTTGACGTTTCAATGGTGGTTCATATTCATTTCGCTGACATGTAACGTAAAAAGTAAATATCAATCAATAATACTATATTTAAGTACCTATACATTTTAGACAGAGGCAGAGGTGCCATTTAGTACACTCAGATATCACCCAATGTACCGCCGTTATAAAATTTGGTGGGTCGCAAGCTTAATGCCCTATCCTACTAATCTTATTATATTATAAAGGCGAAAGTTTGTAAGAATGTCTGGATGTATGGATGTTTCTTTCATGCAAAAACTACTGAACGGATTTCGATGAAATATGGCACACGGGTAGATCATGTCCTGGATTAGCACATAGGCTACTTTTCATCCCAGTAAAGTATAAACAGTGACTTTTATCCCGGAAAAACACATTCACGCGGGCGGAGCCGCGGGCAAAAGCTAGTAAATAATAAAGTCTAAGTGGATCATAATTATACCAGTGAAATGATAAAAAATAATATACTTACAGCATGAGTTTCTGGTAATCAATAATTATTTTTGACATCTACTGCCATATTCCGAGAAGTAGAAGACACATTATCACATTCAGAATCATAATCTTCTGTCTTTAAATGTTGACTAGTAATTCTTGCAGACATCAAATTGACCTTTTAATGGTATTTATATTTAACCACGTTTTTGCTTATCTAGATCTTTTAGAAATCTGTAAAGAGAAATACAAACTCGATTTTATTGTAAATAAAAGTTTCAACAAATCAATGCTGGATACACTGAGAACTCGATTGTAACTGTTGATCCTCAGTTTTTATTTACGATGATTATTTAAAGATTAATAAGCTTTATAATATTCATTAGTAAGGCGGCTAGTATTACAAATACTCTAGCACCATTGTCAAACCGGTCCACCAAAGCTTACACCATGGTCACCCTAGCCTCTTGTTTACATGCACTATTTACAATACAAAAAATCACATTTAACATTACGTTAATATGAAAAAAGTAGTCATATATAAAGCAAATCACATTAGCGATATTTTTCTACAGTTCATTTATAAAATATTCACGTATTTTATTACATTTCGTATAAATATTGATAAAATTATAATATTTACACAATATTGATTACAATGAACTTACCTGTAGAATTTCACATTAAATGATGGATGCCAAATATTTCTGCAACCATGAACTACACAATTCACATTAAAATATCACTAAAACACACTTATTATTATAGATAATTACAGAGAAAATTTCGAAGTGAACATTTATTTGACAACTATATTGACATCGAACTTAACGTTTTATAACAGTGTTGCCGAAATATGTATTCGCAATTACCAATTAAATGAGGAAATTTTGTTTAACTAAAATGTTAATAAGGATAAAAAACCTTAAGGATATCTTATTCAACAAGAATAATTCTGAAACGAAAATAGTACTTATATCATTATATAAGATATGTTGGAAATATTTATATATAAATGATTGAGACGACAATAACGGTATTGATATTTTTTTATGGGTGGGGAAATAATCCGTAAGCTTTGGCAACATAGGTTAAAGAGTGAGTGAGATAGACGACAGCTCAAAAGGTAATTTTTTTGTCTTCACAAAAATGTGTGTACCGCGCTCTCCATTAGATAATATTATAAACTTCTTGATTGTAACCTGAAAACGTTGCACCCCTTTTAACTGCGAGTCCTTTGCATCCATATATCACAGATGGCGCTTTATTATAATCCATCATTTCTTTCTTTTAGTGATCTCGTCATCATAATCAAAATCATAATAATAAAGGTGGCTTCTTTATCAGAAGCGGAGGTAGAACCGCAATCGGTATGACAGTATTTTTATTTTTTGTCTTTTCTCATTCTCTATAAATCTAGGCCATTAGCAGTGGTAATTAAAGCTATTGAGCTATTAATAGCTTTGTATAGAACATACAAAGCCTAATAAAATATGTTTTGTGTCGCCTTTACATCACCACTAACCTACATAAAATATTAAACCCGTATAAATAGTCCAACCTTGGAAGTTGGAATAAATCCCCATTCCCCTCCGAGGCAATTCTTGTGTGCTCGGTCTCTAGGTCCTACCTACATCGAACCCAAGACCAAGCCCATACGCATGATGATGGGAGACATATGTCGCGGCTCGTGGCGTCTGCCTTTATTTATACCTACATACAATAAACCAGAGGACCGGTGTGCCTGCATCCCTACATTTAAAGAAATGTAATAGGAAAGAAAGGGGGCCACTAAAGGAGAGTAATGGAAAACAAATCAGCGATTTTTATAATTCTTTTCTGTCTGTATGTCTGTCTGTCCGTTTTTCTGTTTGTTTCCTACTGCATATCTCCGAAACTAGTTACTGAATAATAATGATTAATGAATGTAGCCTGTATACCTCGTGGTAGCCTCCTCAAGTATAAGTATTTCGTATAGGATCCACGCATTGCCTAAATGGGCCCGCCGATAATTGCCTTACCTCTTCTTCTCCTCATATCGTGGATTTATTCCTTCTTTTGCTTTCCTTTCGTAGCAGTATTTTCACTCCCCATTCCCTTTCCCGATTTCCGGATGCAGTCTTAAAGCTGGGGATAAAATCTGAGTATTTAACCAACTTAAAGGGATAAATTGTAAACCGTTAGCAGATCCTATAGATCAAACTGTAGAGGTGGTCCAAAATAGGGATGTTACGGAGTTTCGATACCGATTCTGATACGTCGGACCTTCTGATTGATATTACACTTCCGATTTCGGTTTCGTTAATTTTGAACACGCTGGATGCAGGCCGCTTTTGTCAGGTCCGTCTGGAAATCTTTGGGGGAGGCCTGTGTTCAGTGGACGTCGTGTGGCTGATGATGATGATGATGAATTTTGAATCGGAAGTTAATCAAAACGTCGATCGCGATCAAAACGTTTCGGACAAGTTTTGACTTGTCGTCTACCTAATCGTCTTGCGCTCTCGCATTCACTGTTCATTCAGTTGTTAGTTTTGATTTGAGCCTCCATTGAACCTATTATTTCTAGTCCGGTTTATTTATTAGTTGTGCATTAAGTATTATCTTCGTGATAATTTTATTCAAAATCAAGCGTTCCGGCACTTCCAGCACTTCCGTAACATCCCTAGTCCAAAATACAAAACTGAGAATCAAACCCGGGACTTTTCAACCAAGTACGGCGAGGTGTAGTGGGTTGTGGGTATAGACATATAGATATGTTATACAAGGTTGATTAAACGGTGAGGCTTTATTTCTAGCTACATATGTAATGTACCATATACAAGCTCTACACCAAATTTCAGTTCAATAGAAGGAATAGTTAAGCCACACTATAGATTTTTCGTCTTTGCAAAACTACATCGGGATGTATATCTGCCCTAACAGCTGACCGAGAGTCTAAACATAGTTATCTAAGGTCATGTAAGGTGCGTGACCTTAAATATCAACAAAATTAGGAGACGTTGCCCCTCTATCAGCCAATAATCACGTCAAAGTGAGTCTTAATCTTAGTATTATAAGAACGAGAACACAATAACATTACATCATAACTTTGTAACATAAACAAAGAAGCGATTAATAAATAGACCTGGGTCATTCCAATCTTCAAAAATTCAAAGAACTGTTTTAGTTTTTTTTAGTGTGTCGCCGTAATTGCTCCGGGACATGAGACGCCTTGCGAAAGCGCCTGAGCCGCTTCCTAGGTACAATCTTATTATTGCTTACGCGCCATTTTGAGAATATCCAAGTATTGCTTTTTGTTTATGTGATAGGACACTAATGTAAATGTATTAAAAAGTGATAGTGTTTATTTATTTCTTTGTGTGATACGAGCACCGATCTTTTGTATGTTTGTGTTTGGTTTCTGTAACTTTGTGACAGCGAAAATTTTTAAATTTGTACTTGAGACCCACCCGCTTATGCGCCGAGCTACCTATCTATTTGTATTTGCCGGTCGGCTCATCGGCGACATGAAAGACAACAGAATGCGACGTTGCCGTTTTGTCACGCAGATGACCGCAGGTTAGTGTAAATATTTATAAATGGTGTTTGCGTATTAAATTGATAGAACTTGTTAGATAAAAGTGATTTTCTATTTTTATCTTTATCGAGTTTTTGACCGTTTCGAATAATTTCCGAGCCGATATGGAGTACTCTGTCCATTTTAATGCCCCTGGATCATAGCAACCTTGTATGTGTGTAGTTTTTACTGGATAAAAGTCCCGCTATAGTAGTAAGGGATTCGACGGTTCTAGAGCACGTTGGGGGGTCGGTTGGCGCCACTCTGGCCTAGTTCGTCAATAATTTCGATTGCTCCAATTTCGGCGCGTACGATCCGCGAATTTACCCGCGGATTAAATTGATACCTACCGCGAATTGATCCGCGGATTTAATTAATACCTACCGCGAATTGATCCGCGGATTTAATTAATACCTACCGCGAATTGATCCGCGGATTTAATTAATACCAACCGCGAATAAATCCGCGGATTAACTTGATCCGCGGAATCCATTCCATATCGCCCGCGAGATAGATATAAACCGCGAAGCGAATTGGAGTTGCATGGTTTACGGTCCCCTCAAGCTTGTACCTTTTCCCTCTGTTTCGTTGTGCTTTTGTATTTCTACTTTCTAACAGCGACCCTTTTTCTTTGAAGAATACAAATGTCTTTGTTCCATATTCCTATGGGCTCGTGTTTCTACGTAAAAGCCATATTTACAATTACCCATCACTCACCCTTTATGCATTACGGGCATTATTTATGATCCATAAAGCAATCGTTACAATACACCATACATTACTCAAATTCTAAGTAAAACCTTTCGGGTCTTCTCATTGTCAATGATTAACTGCATGTCCATTATTTTAAACAACAGTTACGGATCCTATTATTCCCATTTCCTGATGCTATGTATTCAATGGAACGTTCAAAGTGAAAGTTGAACATGTTGGATCCTGTCTGCAAGGAAATAATACTCGCTCTCCATATAAAAGCCAAACTCAAAATCACATGGTATCGTATTCCACTCTGTGCTCTCTTCGAAGTGTGATCTCCAGTTGTTTGTAATAGTGAAGTGATAGTAAAACAGTGTAATAGTAAATACTGAAGCTGATATAAAATGAATGTAAGTACCTTCTTATACTTTGATCTAAAATTGTTATAACCAGATGTTTTATTAATTGTATATGTTATGTGTTGTTCACTGGGTTAATGCATTTTAGTTGTATTTGATCTCTTATTTAATTTATCAAAGTTACTGTAGTGCATTTTATTTCACATACCTATAAGTGTTTATCATACGATACTTCCTTAACCGATTTGTTTTATTTACAGTTTTATTTTCGTTACATTTGATCTCTTATTAAATTATCAATGTTACTTTAGTGTACATTTATACTTCGCATACCTATAAGTATTTATCATATAATACTTCCTTAACCGATTTGTTTTATTAACAGTTTTATTTCATTTTATTGCAGTTTTCGGAAAATACTTTCAAAAATTACTATTATGCTGAAGATATAGATGAACCTAGTGATGAAGAAGGTACACTCGCCTTTAAAGTCAAAAAAGCGATAATAGCAAACAAAAGATCCATGGAATGCAACAACATTGACGAATTTTTCGAAAAACCTAAGAAAAAGAAGACAACGACAAAAAAATCATCTAGTGTTGGTAGAGCGACGAGTGGTGGTGTTTCATACATCAAAACAAACAGCGATGACAGCAGTTCTGCATCACACCTCATAAAAATTGAGGTGTATGATGTTAATAAAATAAAAAACATCGCACCGACGGAACAATGGAAACATGCTGATGTGCGAGTTAAATATTACGCAGACACCGAGAGTGACAAAAACTTGCAATGTATCAAGGACGCGGTATACAACATAACTAAACAGTTGGCAAGTAAGGACGATTGTGTGAAATATTTTATAGACAACGACAAATGAACAAAGTGCCAGTGCGTATCAGTGTTTTAAAATCATAACTTTAGTCATATACTTTATTCTAAGAAACTATTATTGTAATAACTATACCTATTTTAATTTAATGTACATTGTATTGTATTTTAACTTTGTACTCTTTTAAGTTACATGCTTAACAGATTACTTCGTTTTTTATTCTAGAACTCTTTGTGTTGTTGCTAAGTATTAATGTAAATAGTAATAAGTCTTTTTAGTGTTTTTCATGTTCATGCTTACGATTGTAAAGTTATTACGAACATTCATTAATTGTTTGGAAGAAGTATAAGTTTGTATGGGGTTATTAATTCTCAATAAAGAAAAATCATTCATTCATTTTCATATTTCATTTATTCTCCTCAAAACATGATTTAAATAAACTAGTTAAAAACACATCATTGCATATTGTATTATCACTAAATAATACTTGAAAATCTTTGAGACTCTTACCATAATATTTATAGTACAGATACATTAAACAGTACTCTCCACAAACTATAGTAAAGTCATTTTGAATTCGGCTTGTATTATAATTCCACATTCTAGAATTCCTCGCTAAAAACATTCGGTGGTATCCTTGAGGTGGTCGACCGTATGAATCAAAGTACTGTCCAAAACCATTCTGATCTATGTGTATGGCAACCCAGTGAGAACCTGGTTTGTTATCAGAGTCTAAGTTGCTAACTACATATGTAGGAGTTACTACATGTATTGGTAGGCGATTGGCTGCATATACATTATATTCAATACATGGATCAATTTTCTTTAAGTAATTCTGTATTTCTATTGTATTCATTTTTATTTATCGAATCGCTGCAGAATCTTATCAAGTCGAATGATAAAGTGGTAATGTCGTATATAAGGTTAAGAAGACACTATTATGGTACTTATGTGGTAAGTTTTCTATTTTTGTGGGGTTGCAAGGATTATGGTAAAACAAAAATCTTAATATTTTTAATTCATTTTATTCGTAACTTACATCTAACAGCAAATCTGAATCAAATTATTCATACTTAATCTAATATTAAACAGTTAATTTTGTTTTCTTAACTACTATAATCTACTGAAATGTTGCGGTTTTTATCTATTTCAATAACATTATCAAACTCCGCATAAACAATACAATTAATAGTTTGTGATAAAGCTATTTCAAAACGCACTTCTAATCTCACACTACCATGCTTTACAAGATTCCAATGACTTGAAGAGTTTGCTGATAAATCAGGTGTCAAATCAAATGCCAACATACAATACCCTTGAGCGTATTGTTCTCGGGATATCCCATTACCTTCATTTAGAAAGTGTATACCTGTTCCCGAAAACAATGTATGATATACTGAAGTAAAAATATTGTTCTCAAATGAGGGTTGTAAAGCCTTTGATGGTATTTGTTGACCGTCTATGTATAAACTAAAAGTATTAATGTCATAATTTTGAAAGTTAAATGGGTTCTTAGTGAGGTTTCCATTGAAAGCAGCGTTATTTACAAATCCTACTATACACCTTTTAGGTAATTGCCCTAAGAAAATGTTATCTAGAGTTTTTCCTTGAACACCTGATGGTATTGTTAAAACTTTAACTTCAGCTCGAGTAATGGGGTATTTGGCTGTGGTAGAAGCTAAGACCTTTTGATGAGCAAGTAACACGCTGGGATTGATTCGTGCTCTACGAATTATCAAAGATGCATCCGTAATAGATACCTTTAATTTAAGGTCACCTGTAGAGGCCATTAGATTGAAATTTTCTCTAGAACGAACTAATTTAACACAAATATCAACACCATTGATTAAAAATTTTTCTTGATTGAATAAATCGCCATGCAAGTGACCAATCATTTCCAATTCTTTGCTTTCACTGGCTAGTTCTTGTCTCTTAGTAAATCCTTTATTAGTATCATCGGTGGAATCCATTTTTCCAGCCGTATCTTCATACCATAAGCCACAGGTGAGGTGAGAAGTTTTTGCCGCAGGAGCATAGTTCAATAAGTTTTCTATATACGCACGATAAGCATATGTGTTATTGGGTGGTGATACAAGTTTTTGATTTAAGTACACATCAAGTTGACTGAAGAGTGAGTGCAACCAATTGTTCACGGGAGCAACGACCGTAGATGCGGTGAGTTTGGTGTTATCTTGATTTACTATTTTCGCTTTCAAGTGAATTAACGTATGAGATAAATCTATGTAGTCATCTCCTGCCCCAGGAATTTGAAATTCTATAGGACCATCATCGGCAAGAGATGAAATTGGTTTATAATGGATCCAATTTCCACTTTCAATGCTAGTTTGAGTCGATGGCAATGCAAACAAATCCAATTCGGACTTAATACATTCACAAGAATGACTATGTAAAAAAGACATTTTAATTAATTGTTAGAAAAAATGTCTTTAATTTGTTTTGAAGTAATTTTTGATTTTTTTAGAGCTTTCACTTTCGCGGTCAACGACGGAATGACTCCAGGTAGACGTTTTCGTTTTGTTATATATCCTGATCCAGACATATTGATTTTATTTATTTTTTCATCGGCCTTGCGTTTCAAGTTGGTACCAACTTCTTTAAGACGTGCTTTTATTGAATCTTCCATAGGTCGCGCACTAACCATATCTGTCAATAGCCCAACACCAGCACTTAATGCCTCTTTACCAACAGCTCGAACACCGCTAGACAGTAATGGTAAAACTGACCTAAACAATCCCCCAAGAAAACTACCGATTCCATGTCCTTTTTGATAAGGTGCCCCTTTATATACCACCCCTATACCTGAACCAGCCTGATGAGAATAATACCGTTGATAAGGGCACGACATGTTGGAGCGTTCAAAATGCATCATAATTTTTTAAAATGAAGTTTAACACACACCGTTCCAAACTGAAATGGTATCTTTTGTCCGGTGCTCGACCTTATATCTATTTCGATGGTATCGAATTCTCTTCGCATTACTGATAAGTAATGTGGAGGTGAAAATACATGCATTTTATTCGCACCATAGATGTATTTTGAGGGATCTAATGGTATAACTCTTAGAAGAGGTGTCATTACATCACCTACAATTTGAGGTTCAACTATATCGCAGTAAACGAATAGTTGAGATGGTAACCCTAAATGTAAATTAGCTGGACATTTTGCTAAATTCTTTTCAACGAGATTTCTGTTTGGTTCAAATCCCAACTGTAAGCCTAGTTTAGGAGATAATGTCACAGATTTAATTGTTTCGTCTAATACAGAAACAGACACAAATTTGGATATATTATCGTAGCGGAATTTGATTTTTTCCCTTATATTATTTAATGCTGATAAAATATGGTTAATATTATCATAGTTTGTGGCAGGTATGTGAGTTTTATAATATACTGTGGATAGTTTGTCTTCATGGGGCATTTTCATGATTTTTGTTATGTAAATAACATTCTCATGATCTTGAACAGTAAACATGGTGCATGGATATTGGAATTCAACGATTCCTACACACCATTCTCCTTCCAATATTATGGGTTTGGGTAATTTTGTTGAAAAAATTGATGTTTTATTCTCAGGAAAGTATTCCATTGAACTATTGCTAAGTAAAGTTAAATAAAAATCCTTCATATTTTTTTCAAACTGGAAGCTAAAATCCAACTATTAAATTTGTTCGGATAACCTTTCCACTTAACTAACACTTGTTGTCTGTTGCCAGAGTAACGAGAGCGAATTATTTTATCGATCTTGTGTTCAATGGTGGGGTCATAAATGACCTTTTGTAATTCTCGTTCATAAAATGTTCCTACTATCTCTTCACCATCTAAATCTTTAATAGTATAAACGGGCCACGGACTACGTTCTATTATAGAAGAAATCACAAATATTTCATCGCTCCAATTAGATTCATAACCTTTTTGGAATACATGTTTATATTTGGTTATTCTAACATGATCACCGAGATGAAACATAGGTAGTATATTTTTTGATGATTTTTCAGATTTTTCATATAAATTACTCCAAACTGTCATTATATTATTAGAATTAACATCTGAAGGACACATTTTAATACTAGAATGAAAACTGTGATTGTAAGAGTGTATCAAGTTTTGCAAAATATCAATATATTTATGTGTATTCTTGTGTGTAAAATAGCGCCACATCTTCATTTTTAGCGTTCTTTGAAATCTTTCTACAATACTTGCTTTGATGTCTGGATTATTTGTCGTATAGTAATTAATGTTTTTTGTTTTAAAGTATCTTTGAACATCTTTTGATACAAATTCAGTGCCTTTATCAGATTGAATGTGTGTAGGTGTGGTGCTAGCTTCATTAAATATACTATCGAAACATTTTTTTACGGTTTCTGAATTTTTCTTTTGCAAGGGTCTGGCATATGCATATTTGCTAAAAACATCAATAATACAAAGAATGTAATTGAAACCTTTATTATCTTTAGAATAAGTTCGCATGTCACTTAAATCGGCTTGCCAAAGTTCATTCAGATTAGAGAGAACGTATTTGTTTCGAGCGAATCTTCTATGTACTGGTTTATGGAGTGTATACGTAGATTGAGATTGCAACCAGTTTTTAACGTCCTCCTTTTTCATTTTACCTTTCATAGCTTTTGATAATTTGTCGATATTACTATATCCAGCGGGGTGTGATACATCATAATAAATTTGATTTATTTCTAATAAGGGGTCCATTTTTCCCAATCAATCTTTTTCTTAATTTTATTTGCGTGTTTAATTTCACTAGTTGGTGTCAAATATACCTCTGTGTTTTGTGGCGGTTGTTCTTCGATGTCTTTTTGAAGTTGAGCTATGTACTCACGTCTTTTTGGATTGCCAATGTATGTTAAAGGTATTTTCAAATCTTTTAACGCTTTAGCAAATTTTTCCCAACCGGGTGGGTCGTTGTTTTTCAATGGTCGCAGTGTATCGCTTATTAAATCGATAATGTTACTGTTAGGAATTACTTCATTATCCACAATCACTGTGCCAGCATCATTCCAATAAATTTTGTTTTTATTTAGCGACACCGAATTCAATAATAACTCACCTTTTTTTACATATGTTTTTGGTATTAAATTTAAAATTTGTTCTGTTGAATAGAAAGGTTTTTTTTCAAGTGTAAAATGTTCTTGTTGCTTCTGTTCATCACTCAGTGTCTGACTGACAACTACATCTTTATTCTTGATATCATTATTTATATTAAAATTTTTCCAGCTTTCAGATGTGGGTTTATTGTTATCGTCATTTGAAGTTATTATAGGGAGTTCAATGGGACGACGATCTTCTTCCATAAAGTGGAGATATCTTTGTAAAATTTGTAAGTATAATTTACACTTTTTTCGATCATCCATATTACTGCTGAGTATTTTTTCCATTTCGCTATCTAAACGAGAGGTAGGATTTTCATTTCTTTTTTGATTTAACTTATCTATTAAACTTGGGTCAACTAACAGCATTTTTTTGGCGTGTTCCATTTTAAACCAGTCCACTTATCAATCCACTCAAAATAGAACCCAATATGATCGGAAGAAATGCACCACCTTTTTGAACTATTATATTCTTTCTTATTTTATTTGTACTTTTACGTACTAATTTTCGTAGTAGATTTTTGTATTTTTTTAGTTTATTCTTCGATTTTTCTTCAAGATTTATATTTCCTTGTAAAACATTATGAATACATTCACAAATAAAATTAATTTCGTTTTCGTTACACACTTTTAAAAGAGCTTGTTGATGTTTTGGTTTAAGCTTATAAAGAGCATTTAATAAGTGTTCATGCGTCTTTAAGCGTCGATCCATCATTTGCAAATGACGGGTATTTGTTGGTTTTTGACATATTTAAACTCTTTTGTGGGAATGTACACTGTAGGATGACCATCAGAAGGAAAGATCTTTGATTTAATTCGACACATATCAAAAGTATTTTGTTTTAGATCTATCATCAAATAGCCATGTGCTTCTTTTGTAGCATCTCTGTAAGAATCTTCTATGAATTTGCTATTTTCTGGTGATACTTGTCGCGCTAAGTAACGTATTTGAGTTTTATCACGTGGGTTTTTGAAATAAATGATGTAGTTTGAATTCAAAGAAATGTCTCTTTGTCCTTTACCTTGATGAAATAAATTTTGAGTAATGTAAAATACACTCAAGTTCCTATGATGACTACCTTTAGTAAATATGTCGACAATGCGACCATCAGATTCCCTCATAAGATCATCGATAATGATAAGGTTAGCTTCCTTTCCATCAAACATATTCATATCTGGTATACCCTGATAATAGTTTACATTTGGTACATCATATAAGGGTTGCATCTCATCAAAACACCAAGTAATTTGATGAAAAGTGGTGTTACACATATCATTTATGTATTTAATAAAGTTTGTTACAAAATTAGACTTTCCACACCCACTTGGACCTGCAACTATGGCAGTAAAAGGATGATAAAAGTGAAACATTTTTAAATGCACGTGTGAACTCGAAAAGCGCTTCGGATTGAATAAAACAAGAAGATACGATTGAATGTATTATATTTGATTTTTTGTTCCACATACAAAGATTACATAATATTCAAATAGTTTGAAAAATGATCACATACAATTCAAAGATGTTTTCAAAAATATTACAGTAATAAAATTAATATACATTATAGTTAAATCAGATATAAGAATTAACTTCCTACAGACATTCAAATTTGCATCTTATATTTCATGATACACAAAATAGTTGTCATAGTATCACAATAAAAAAAAAGAAAGTACATAATAAAGACAGAACATTAAAATATTTAAATCCGAAAATAAAACATACACACACACACATTAACATACATATTTTCGTTGTACAGAATTCACTGATAAAATCAAATGTCCTTTATTTTATAATGACCCCATGCAAGAGTATCTGTCGAATTCTCTATTAAATAACGTTTTGTGTCATTGTGTGATAAAGATATCTTATTGATTTTTTGTGTATATATAGCATGTTTAATAGATTTGAATCTTATCATTTCACTGTATTGCGTTTTCTTTTCATATAAACATGATTTATAATCGCTGAGACAAAATTTTTTTGTGACACTTTTATTAATCCCTTTTGCTTTACATATACATTTATTTTGCACATCCATTGCATACATTTTAGAGCGAAGACCTACAAACTCTTTAAGAATTTTTCCGTTATTTTCGTCTTTAAAAAATCCTAACCGTTTTTTATTCAATAATGGTAAACCATATTGATTACTTGGTGGATAGTCTGACGTATCAAAGTAGTTGGCTAAATCAAGTTTTATATCAGCATAATAATTTTGCGTAAATATTTGATATATTAAACTATCGGTATCAGTATATAGTAATTTAATATTATCTTGATATTTCAGTTTCATATAATCGTAATGGAAATCGTATAGTAATGTTTTCGATATATCTAAAATACAAAAACCGAGGTAAATTGGTTTATTATATAAAACGTTAGTTTTGCTTAATTGTATTGCAACTAAGCTCTCTGAGAATATAGATAAACTATGGAATTCTGGTCTTGCTATCAAAGATTGAGCACCTTGAGTTTTGCCACGATTTAACCAATGATTTATTAATTTGACATGAACTCGCTTTCTTACATTTTCCATTGTTTTACCAAAAACAGAATTATTCATAAGTTTAAAAAAATCTTTCTCAAAATCTGAAGTAGCTAATGATCGCATATGAGTGTTTAAGTCTATGTAACTTTTCAGCCATGTAGACTGTTCAAATTTTAAAATTCTATGAATTTTCACTAATCTAAGACCATTTTTTAAACATTGTTTGAGGTTTCTATAATGAATGACGTAATTTTTTTTATCTTTTAAATTTGGAATCAGTTTCTTGTCTTTGCTGCTTCCTAAACATACGTTTTCTGGACAAAATGGAAAATCTGAATGAAAATCATGTAAAGTTTTTGAATATTCTAAGTCTACTTCCAATATAAACCCATGTTTGGCATTATCGGCTATATTAAAATCTGTATTTATGTCGACCCATTCAAATTTTCCTGTCGGGAGACATTGGGACATAGCCCAACCATAAAGGTTATTTGCGTCTAAGTACATCAAAAATGAAGATGGTTTACTTGAATTGTATTCCGACATAAATATGTTATTTGCCACTGCATGTCTATTGCTGCATTGTGATATACCACCCCGAATATTATTTGCTATAAACGTAACCTTGTCGATATCTGTTAAGAGTTCCAAATTTATCTTGGTAAAATTTAACATAGCATCCCAACTTAAACCAGGTGCTGTATAATAGTGGGCAGGATCTAAACCGTATGTTTTAAGACAGACATCCCTAAAATTTTCAAATATATCTGCTAACAACAATACATCTGTTTTTAAATACAGGTCTGAATATTCAGCCATATTTTTACAATTAAAATGTTTCCACACGTCTTGGGCATGATGGTATTCACTTTCTGTAATGTGACTATCATTTAAAGAACTATAAAACTGATCGCGAGTGGGAAGAGAAGTTATTTTTAAAGAATCAAATGTTGTCATGTATTCGTATGGATATACACCTTTTCTTATTAAACGTTTAAAATCTTCTTCACATGGATATTTTAACTTGAGTTCACGAAATTGTTCGGGTAGTAAGTTCTGAGCTAATTTGTTAAGGCTACTTGACATAAATTTAAAAGAATCAAGAAATCGTAATTTTACAACTCTGTTGTTGATTTGTAAAACTTTAGAAAAAGAAATGTATTTTTCTTTGTTCTCAGGAATAAGTTCAATGTCACCTTTCTCGAAATCAAGACCATGCACTATGAAATGAGCGTCATAATTACTTAAATTATGTAAAAACACTGGTACAAAATTAGGAGCTTTGTATTTCTGAGAGCATACTCTATGAGCTACACCTTCATATACTCCAGTATGCCAATTGTAAGATACTGTGCTATCCTTGTTTAATTTAGTAGCACAAATGTAACACGAATCACTTTGACTGATATTTATTTCATTTTCTTCAGTTAACGGTAAAGGTGATCTTACAAAAGAATTTTTTTTACAGATATTTTCTAAATCTGTGTTAATGAATTGCATAAATTTTAGCGCGCAATCTTGTCCTGTATAAGATCTATATACTGAAAGATTATCATCATACGAAAATTTAACATAATACCCAAAACTATACGTTTCATGTTTTTGAATATTAACAGTTGAAGATTGATTTGGATTGTTAGAACAACTCTCTATTGGGTTTAAAAATGCTTCAAAGTCAGCATACACAACGAATGGAACTCTTAATTTACGTTCATAGTTGTTAAATGAAATTTGGTTTGATGGTATTAATTCATTAAACCAGTTTCTTTTGCTATCGCTTTCCGATGGTAAATTTGTGCACACATTGAAACAGTCATTTTCTTGGTGTCGTTTTAAATTATGTAATGATGGAAAGTTTAATAAACACCCATCACAAATATGAACTGCATGTTCAGAAGTCGATATCTGTTTAGATAATAATCTCGAGAGGTTTTTAATAAAACAGTAATGACCTTTAGAACCTTGAGATATATACAACAAGTTTAAGTGAGTAGTTTTTCGACGTTTCGTAAAGTGTAATGGACCTACAACTTTATTTGATTTGCTTATTGAATCATATTGTAATCCAAAAACATTAATACTCATACTGTTCAATTTTTCAAACTTATGGATGTCGTTAATTTTTATAGGAAACGATAGGTTATCAAAATTTAACTTATTTTTATGTATTATATAAGATGATACCCTATTGGAACTATGAGTGACTGGGAATAATCCTGACAAAACTGCCCAACGAAAGCATTCGTGATCGTTATTTTGAACATTGATTACAGCTTTCTTGTGTTTTATATCTAACGGTAGGTCTATGTATGAAGATCCACGCAATGGGTTAAATTTGTTGATATTCATATCCAAGTGATTTATTTTAACTAAACTCCATCCGCTACCTTTTTTTTGAAAATTTGTCATTTTGTTTGTAATTTCGGTGATTATAGATGAGAAAATAATATCTTTATCATCACCTTGACAAACAAGATAGTTTGAAATTTGGAAATCAAAAATATTTAGTAGATTTTTTGTTTCTTGTGTGAAATCCGCATTGAGAATAAAATTAACTTTTACAACAGAATATTCTGAAATAGATCGTTCTAGTAATGTATAAATTACATTTTTAATATTTTGTAAAAATAATTCAGGTGATTCAAACTGCGTATCAGAAACTAAATTAGATTTCACTCGATATGTAATAATTCTATTACCAAAAGCACTATCAATCAATTGAACATTAGTAGATTATTATCTCTTCTAATTAAATTATTTTTATGTTTATTGCTCTTATAGTGACTGGTCATATATTTTTTTGACACATGTACGTGACACTCAGGACATTCAATTTTATCATTATGCTGTTCTGTACTTACATTTACAATGGTACCCAGCGATGATGTAGATGTTGAAGGAGCTTCGAGACGAATATTTTTTCTTCTCTTTAACGGATCCTCCTCAAACAACTCAGTTGGTGCTAATCTTTTCCTTTTTCTGCTACCTTCTCCATTCTGCATAGATCTGATGGATAAGAAAACTGTTAAAAATTGTGATCACACGTAATAAGTTTCTTACTATATTTCTATTCTTTAAATAGATACTAACATTTTTTTGTTATTTACACTGAAAACAATATGCTTTCATTGATAATACACCATCAATATCATCCTCATCGGTATGAGTTTGCTGTGAGGTTCTATGACCACTACATGGCGTATAATAAGGAGAAATATCAGGATCTCCCAACATTGACACTGGCAAAACATTTTGTATATACCAAAACCGTATGAAACGATGATATTTATTTAGAATAATATTTTTATCGAAACTAGCAATCTCACTCTGAGATAAACTAGAAATATCAAGCGAGTGGTACATTTCGGTTACACACTAATGTTAAAAATATAAACGGAAGAAACAAGTGGAATGATTGTGCAAAGATGTCCCAACCATTATAAATACTTGAATTGTATCCCCTCTTCGTGGATGCCCAGAACATGTTGCAACAAGTCTTAACATAATAAAAAATGTTATACTCACGTTTCAACTTGTGTTTGTTCCATTTTATCACAGAGCTCGTAAAGTTCTTTGTCGTATTGTGATGACATCAGGTCCATAGATTCAATGTTCTCGAGAAGTGCGACGAGTTCCATGTTGTGTAAATCACAGCTTGATATTGCATCCATCGTGAGCAATGTCTTCGTAGTACCTTCTTACTTTAATAATAAACACTACCCTAAACAATGCAATTTAACTTTAAACTATCCAAACAATTAATGAATGTTCGTAATAACTTTACAATCGTAAGCATGAACATGAAAAACACTAAAAAGACTTATTACTATTTACATTAATACTTAGCAACAACACAAAGAGTTCTAGAATAAAAAACGAAGTAATCTGTTAAGCATGTAACTTAAAAGAGTACAAAGTTAAAATACAATACAATGTACATTAAATTAAAATAGGTATAGTTATTACAATAATAGTTTCTTAGAATAAAGTATATGACTAAAGTTATGATTTTAAAACACTGATACGCACTGGCACTTTGTTCATTTGTCGTTGTCTATAAAATATTTCACACAATCGTCCTTACTTGCCAACTGTTTAGTTATGTTGTATACCGCGTCCTTGATACATTGCAAGTTTTTGTCACTCTCGGTGTCTGCGTAATATTTAACTCGCACATCAGCATGTTTCCATTGTTCCGTCGGTGCGATGTTTTTTATTTTATTAACATCATACACCTCAATTTTTATGAGGTGTGATGCAGAACTGCTGTCATCGCTGTTTGTTTTGATGTATGAAACACCACCACTCGTCGCTCTACCAACACTAGATGATTTTTTTGTCGTTGTCTTCTTTTTCTTAGGTTTTTCGAAAAATTCGTCAATGTTGTTGCATTCCATGGATCTTTTGTTTGCTATTATCGCTTTTTTGACTTTAAAGGCGAGTGTACCTTCTTCATCACTAGGTTCATCTATATCTTCAGCATAATAGTAATTTTTGAAAGTATTTTCCGAAAACTGCAATAAAATGAAATAAAACTGTTAATAAAACAAATCGGTTAAGGAAGTATTATATGATAAATACTTATAGGTATGCGAAGTATAAATGTACACTAAAGTAACATTGATAATTTAATAAGAGATCAAATGTAACGAAAATAAAACTGTAAATAAAACAAATCGGTTAAGGAAGTATCGTATGATAAACACTTATAGGTATGTGAAATAAAATGCACTACAGTAACTTTGATAAATTAAATAAGAGATCAAATACAACTAAAATGCATTAACCCAGTGAACAACACATAACATATACAATTAATAAAACATCTGGTTATAACAATTTTAGATCAAAGTATAAGAAGGTACTTACATTCATTTTATATCAGCTTCAGTATTTACTATTACACTGTTTTACTATCACTTCACTATTACAAACAACTGGAGATCACACTTCGAAGAGAGCACAGAGTGGAATACGATACCATGTGATTTTGAGTTTGGCTTTTATATGGAGAGCGAGTATTATTTCCTTGCAGACAGGATCCAACATGTTCAACTTTCACTTTGAACGTTCCATTGAATACATAGCATCAGGAAATGGGAATAATAGGATCCGTAACTGTTGTTTAAAATAATGGACATGCAGTTAATCATTGACAATGAGAAGACCCGAAGGGTTTTACTTAGAATTTGAGTAATGTATGGTGTATTGTAACGATTGCTTTATGGATCATAAATAATGCCCGTAATGCATAAAGGGTGAGTGATGGGTAATTGTAAATATGGCTTTTACGTAGAAACACGAGCCCATAGGAATATGGAACAAAGACATTTGTATTCTTCAAAGAAAAAGGGTCGCTGTTAGAAAGTAGAAATACAAAAGCACAACGAAACAGAGGGAAAAGGTACAAGCTTGAGGGGACCGTAAACCATGCAACTCCAATTCGCTTCGCGGTTTATATCTATCTCGCGGGCGATATGAAATGGATTCCGCGGATCAAGTTAATCCGCGGATTTATTCGCGGTTGGTATTAATTAAATCCGCGGATCAATTCGCGGTAGGTATTAATTAAATCCGCGGATCAATTCGCGGTAGGTATTAATTAAATCCGCGGATCAATTCGCGGTAGGTATTAATTAAATCCGCGGATCAATTCGCGGTAGGTATCAATTTAATCCGCGGGTAAATTCGCGGATCGTACGCGCCGAAATTGGAGCAATCGAAATTATTGACGAACTAGGCCAGAGTGGCGCCAACCGACCCCCGAACGTGCTCTAGAACCGTCGAATCCCTTACTACTCGCTATACATTTTCCCGGGATAAAAAGTTACTTAAAACCTTCCAAGGGTCTTGAACTATCTCCATACCAAATTTCATCGACATTCGTTACGAAGATTTTGAGTTTATGGCGTACAAATTTTTACCCCCTTAGGGCTTGAATTGCGCAAAATCCCATTTAGTGAGCTACTACGTCCTAAAAGAAACCCCCATGCAAAATATGAGACTCCTAGCACTTGCAGTTTCTGAGATTTATTGAGTGAGTGAGACCTTTCGCTTTTATATAATACTAGCTTTTGCCCACGGCTTCGCCCGCGTTAATAAGTTTTTCCGGGCTAAAAGTACATACATAAAAACCTTCCCGTTGAATTACTCTATCCAACACATTTATTTGGATAAAGATTAATATTATGACGTTGATACAACTCTTATCAAATAATGCATTAATTTCGACCAAATTTGATTAACATAAAAACGGTTCTAGAGAGTTAATCTTAAAAGATAGGCATATACTGTCCTAGACTTTTTTTTAGATCATTTCAAGAGGAATAATTCTTTCATACATATATTTTTGGTATCTTGAACCGTTTTCGCAGCGCACGCTATGGAAGCCCTCAAGGAAGAATAATTTTCCCCGCTTTTTTCACATCTTCCATTATTCCTTCGCTCCTAATAGTTGCATCGTGATGTTATATAGCCTAAAGCCTTCCTCGATAAATGGTCTATTCAACACAAAAATAATTTTTCAATTCGAACCAGTAGTTCCTGAGATTAGCGCGTTCAAACAAACAAATAAACAAACAAACAAACAAACTCTTCAGCTTTATAATATTAGTATAGATATATAGATAACTTTCTATCATTTTTTAACCCAGTTAGGGATTGAATTTCAATAAAATATGAAACACGTCCTCCATAAATTCTGTTAAAAAAGGTTTATGTAAAATTCGAAGTAGAATGGACCAAGGAATCACGTTCTCCCATACAAACTCCCCCCCCCCCTTTCCACCCCGTTAGGTGTAGAATTTCGGAAAATCCTCTCTTATCGGATGCGTACGTCATACAAAGAACACACTCTCCAAGTTTCGAATCTCTACACTCAGCGGTTTAGGCTGTGGTTTGATCCGTCAGTCATTCAAGAAGCAAACAGAAAAAAAGAGAAACAGAAAAGAATTACAAATATCACTAATTTGTGTTCCAATATTCTTCTGTAGTCACCCCCTTTCTTTTTTAAAACATTTCTTTAAATGTACCGACACACCTATTCTACTGCTTTATTACATCATTGTAGGCCGGACAATCTTAGCTGGCTGGTACCTATGACAATTCAATTTTTTCGCGACGCGATAGCTTTGTGAGAACGTCTAACCAAAAAATTCAAAAGTTGACTATATAATTACATATACTTATCATGTTTTCCATACCTACATTATAAGTAAGAGTATCATACTTACGTAACATATTTGATTCAATATTGTAAAAATGTACTGAAATATATAGGTATATCAACGCGACGATTTTACAATGCTGTATTTTGAAGTTTATGAGCGTAGTGTTGGGAAAGATTTAAATAGCTTGGGAACCAAACGCACAGCTACTTAAAAAAATCGAAACTATGATGATAGATGCAAATAAAAACACTCATGTAAATTATAAAATTATGTTGTAAGTTGATTTCACAAACAGATTTCATTATTACATACATTACACATTTCATACTCGATGAAAGAAAACGAAGATCTCCAAAACAATAATTTAAACCGTAGCACTATATTTGTTAAGTTTCCACTTTCCGTACACACTCGTAATTATTTCTTAGTAATGACTAATAACCAATTTAAAAGTTATGAAAAGATCATTGTGAAATATTATTGGAAAATCAAAATGAACGAACTATTTTACTTAAAGAAACCCCTGATTGTAATGTGTAAGATTTAATAATCTATCCACGATAATAAAATCCTTGAATTAAAATCGATTACATTCAAAAATCAGTTCTTTGTTGCAACCGTTTTTTTGTTCTCTTCCCTACACGTAGTATTCCGTGAAGTGTCAATAAATTTTCATACCTACGTAGTATCTCTAAGTAGTCTCTATTCATACCGGCCAGCTAAGTTTGTCCTACCTATAAGGAGTATTGATATCAACTTCGAAGCAAATCAGTTCCAAAATAACTTTCTACCCTTTTTAAACTCCGTTAGGGGATGAATTTCAATAAAACACAAAACAAGTCTATCATCAATTTTGATAAAAAAACGGTTTATTCAAAATTTTAAGTAGATAGGACAAAGGAATCACGTTGTCCCATACAAACTTTTCCCTTTTTCATACCCTTAGGGATAAAATTTCGGAAAATCCATTGTTATCGGACGCCTTCGTCATACAAAGAACACAGCCCTCCAAGTATTAGGTCTCTACGATCAGCGGTTTAGGCTGTGCGTTGATTCGTCAGTCATTCAGGACTAAGCCTTTTACATGTACAGATATGTTACGTGTATGTTATAGGGCTAATATGGTCGCTGTTATAGGTATTACTATAGAATAATAACGCCAAGAATGATAGTTTCATATCAAAAAACTGTCTAGTGTGAGGCATGAAACTCATTGATGTAAGCGTAAGACGCCACACACATACAAGCGTGCAAATAATATTGCTAGTGCTATGAGATTTTCCCCAAACTTAGGGTAAGTGGAATTGCTTCTACCTTGAGCCATTATTTAAGTATTATAATATATTTAAGTATTATATACTTATGGAATTATTATTATTGTCAACAATAAGAAATTACTTTTTTAATTTTTCATCTTAAGAAACCAATGGTTTTAAGTTGGGAAGCCCTGAAAAGGATCAAAGCGATACCAAATAATAAAAGACATTTTCTTTACTATCTTATCTTGAGTTCCATTATATATTTTTTAAATTTCATTATTCCTTCGTTAGGGAGAAAAAAAATCCAGAAAACACGTGCTGACGTCATTTAACGGCTGAATGAGGTACTTACCTTTACCTCGATAGTGATTTTATGAAGGTGATATTTTTTTCTATATTTAAGTCAATAATGTCAACATACGTCACCACTTCAATTTTTTAACCCCCGACAAAAAAGAGGGGTGTTATAAGTTTAGGGTGTGTATCTGTGGATCTGTATGTCTGTCTGTGGCATCGTAGCTCTCAAACGAATGGGCCGATTTGGACGCGGTTTTTTCTTGTTTAAAAGCTGATGTGACTGCGATGGTTCTTAGCTATAATTTATGAAGATCTGTTCAGGCGTTTGAGGATTATCAGCTCATTTCCAACTTAAAAAATCCGATTGACTTTAAATTTGGTGTACTGTGACATTCAATATATTTGTAAACATGAGCTGATGCTGCGGCATCAAGTAGTCTGCGGGATACCCAACTCCTTAGCGACTTATAGCAGATATAGTGTGTTTGGGCTCATAAGGATGGGCTCAACGAGTAGGTGATAGATAGTTAATTATCAAGGCCCCATGATGGAGAATAAAGTAATTTAAAAAGTTTGAAATAAAAATTAAATTAAAATTTAAATAACCCCCGACACAAAAAATATCTAAAAAGTAAAATAATAATAGTGTCTTTGTCGGTTAAGTACCAAGTAATATTTTGACCCAAGCGTTCTCACGTCGGGGGACCGAACTCCGGACCAGGGAGATGAAAATACTTCTTTAGCGGTCCCTCGACGCGACGACGGTTGGGTCAAAATATTACTAGGTACTTAAACGACAAAGACACTATTATTATTTTACTTTTTAGATATTTTTTGTGTCGGGGGTTATTTAATATTAGAAGTTTTGCCGGATTATTGTAAAACAAAGACATCACTATTCAACCGTATAATTGACGTAATTTTACGCTTAGTGCTTACGTCTGTTGAGGATAAGACGAAATTAAAAGTTAAAATTACTAATGAAAAGAAATATTTTTGAAAGAGAAAAGATACGGGCGTATAAGTCGTTACTTTAGATCTATTTTCATTTAAAATAATAATATTAGCATGTAAAAAATGTACAAAACAAACCAAACCTTTATTCATTTTTTCCTTTAGATTCTTACGTAATAAATATTAAACAGGCGGGAGGGAGTCGGCGTATTTGAGTCGGCCTATTTATAACTCAAATACTACAAAACGGATCTCGATGAAATTTGATATGGAGATAATTTGAGACCCTGAAAAAGTTTTAGGGTACCTTTCATCCTTGGAAAATAGATAATATAAAGTGGGACTTTTATCCCGGAAAAACTCTTCCATGCGGGCGCAGCCACGAGCAAAAGCTAGTTTTACTCATAATTGGTAACTCATTTACGGATACATGCTTTATATTATTTTCTTAAAATTCCGCGAAGTTTATTCCTAGTATCTACACATTCAAAACTATTGTAGCCATATACGACCCGGAAATATTCATACAAAGTTGACATCCAAAAAAATAACTTCTAATGTTATGGCTCACATTAATCCGTTGACAATAAAGTCACATTTGGAAATATTATCACGTAGAGCCCCCTCGCGATGACACAAATATAAAGGACTGTCACCCTATTATACTTCATTAAATTCACTCAATAACAGGACCATATTTCGCTAAGTAGGTTTTTCATGACGGCACAATTCATTTTGCGTCTCGTTTTAATAAACAAAAACGAGCGAGTGCGACAAGGATAGCATAAGCGTATTTGTCAAAAATCCGAAGTAACTGTCATCGGGTTTCAACCAATAACTCGTGGGGATGGCATCACTATTATGTCAAAATGACAATACACAAATTGACGCGACCGAAAGACTATAATAACTCTAAAAGTTAAATCTTTGCAGTCATATCTTTTCAACCAAAACTGAACTCTAACGTACATAATATAGTAATACAATTCCAATGGGGTTGCGTCGTACTAGGAACAAAATGAAACAAACTTTATTAGAATACAATAAGATCGTTTTTTCTCTATTTGTGGTTGTCGTATTATAGTTTGGCCACAAAAAAAGAAATCATTGAAAGGGAGTGAACAAAAGCCCATAAAGTTAGAGATTAATCGGGGATTTAGACACAATATTCGAGGCGCACATGCCGGGGCCGACCGGCGACGCGGTCTGCACTCTACAGTGCGTTTGTTTGTCACTGACATCCATACGTCGCATCACTTTCGCCGAGTTAACTGTCAAATAATAAGAGCGGGAGGCCGGGAGACAGTCTATTGACTGAACAATCAATTCTATGCATAATTTCCTTTTGTTGGGTTTTATTCATGACGCATCCTTACCCTTAGTTCGTGCTTAATTTTATAATATTATACAATGATAAAACTACATATTACTTTGATAGGTACTATATAAGATCAGTTTAGACATTTTTGGATATAGATTTCAAAAGGTGGATAAAAATGTAAGCAGTACAGTCGAAGACGATATTATATTTCGCCGTTCAAAAAGGTTGTCATCAAAATTGCATTTTAGCTTCTGTAATTAGAAGTAAGTGTATAGTAGTCACAGGATCGTAAAATGTTTGCGGAAGATCGATATCTAATAAATATTATATATCGCTGTACAAATGTGATATTCTTTTATATCCTGAGTTTCTGGATTTCTTCTCTTTAAGTCGTTTCTTTATACCGAATCAGGCACAGTTCAGTATTTATTGAGCAAGCATAGTAACTGCAACAGTGCAATCCCCGCAGTCCAAATCAACCATGCATTATGCAATAAAAATAAGTAGATAGTTGGTTACCTCTCCATAAGGTTTTTTTGTTCGGTATACATTTAACTAGCTTTTACCCGCGGCTCCGCACATAAATAGTTTTTCCGGTATAAAAGTCCCGGTTTATATTTTCCAGGGATAAAAGTAACCTATGTGTTAATCCAGGACATGATTTACCCCTGTGCTAAATTTTATTGAATCCAATAGCTTTTGCGTGAAAGAGGCACAAACATCCATACATCCGTACATTCTTACAAACTTTCGCGTTTATAATATTAGTAGGATTCTATGTGCTGGTGGAAGGATATTTATATATCTTAGACTAACTTATATATATTATCCGGCCGGATAGCGACCGACTACCGTACATTAGGTGTATAAGACAAGGTCGTAGATAGACTTGAATTTAAGGTAGGGCAGCTGTGGTTACAGGTAGAGCGGAAGTAAAATTGTTACTTGATCTGTTTTGGTCATGTTCTGGATAATCGAATTTTGCCTTTCTTGACTTGTTAACTTTTTTTACGGTCGTATTTTTTTCGTCTGCTTACACTCCTTATATTATTATTAGTCAATTATTAGGGCAGCGCATTGGAATTTTTAACGGACTTCATTAGGTAGGGCATTGCCCTACAAACGGCAATTAAATTAGGACCAGGTTATTCTCGTTACTAAATATCAAAAACCTCCCGTATTTGGTTGAAATAATTATTATAATAGAAACCAAACTCTAATTAAAATGTAGAGCCACCTAGAAATAATTTCATTCACGATGACGCGCACTACCAATTTTAGAGCGGTGATTTTATGAGTTAAGGGGTCTTTGATTATTCAACTTAGTATGCATTTTCACTTATAGATATTTTTTGTGTATTTACAGTACTAAAACACTAGCAGACGGTTGTCGACTTGGACAGTAAGCGATTATAAAATTTAGTGGGACACGTCATTGTGGATGACATTATCTATAACAGAGCCATCGATCGATATTACTTTCATAATTCTATTTTGTATTCTATACTATTAAGTGTTTGTGAATCGTCAATTTAAATTATGAAAATAACGTACACTAATTTAATTAGGTCAATTATATTGAAAAATCGAAACACATTTAATTGACGATAAAGATTTATTTGAATTATAGGTCAAGCTTGTAAAATACATAATTATATAGATACATATAATTATATAGATACTACACGAAGTCCATATATCAGACTTACATTTGCAATTTGGCCCCTACCAATTCGACTCTTCGCTTTATAGAAGAAAAAACTACAACATTTATTCTACATCACATTGTTTTTCACTACTTCATAAGTATTTAACAATATCGAAGAAAGTTAAGTATCACGCAGCGTATTGTCATAGGATTCAAGCAAACTTTATTAACATCGTCTACATATTATTTCATATTTTTGTGTGTAAATTAGGCTTTATTCGCAATGACAAACTGTTTAGATAATAAATAATTGAGACTTCGTAAAAGTTATGACTCAGACCCGCTAACGAATTCTAGGGATGTCTGTCCAAGTTTATGACGTTCTAATGTCTGAAGCTGTGATTCTGCAGGACTGCAGGACGTCACCTGCCGCGCGTCATTTGCCGTCGTGTGCGGAATCGGTCTCATATAATTTAATAGTGCATAGTAATGCCGTCTGCCGTCGCGGCACGTGTCGTCTGCCGTCTGCCGTTGCCGTCTGCCGTCTGCCGCGTCCTGCGGAAGCACAGCTTTGCTACTACTGAACACTGAAATTGTTAAATCTTGCTATGCTTACGTCACTAAGAAAATTATTCTTATAGATATTATAAGTAATTCTACTAAGTTCATTATCTTATAATCACTAGAAACATTACTGGAGGTAATATAAAATAATAATAATTTAATCCTTAAATATACTTTTTCACTAGTAATAAACTAATAATAACAATAATTAGTCTATTAGGAATGTAATTCGAATTAAAGCTTAAACGAGCAAAACATTGCCAATGTATGTAGCTGCTAATGTAACAATATAATATGTAGATAATAATTGTTAATAGAAACATATTATCTACCTTTCTTAATGATGCCTAATGCCTATAGGCAAAAAGTTCTAAGTACATCAATTATTGTAAACATCGAAAAATAGATGAAGTTCTCGACGTGTCATGTGTATGTTTCTTAAATTGGGAGTGTTGTGTCCATGTAATTTGGAACAAGACATGAAGTTATATCTTCGATGATAGCACGTATGCAAAGTTAAATGCGAGATTCAGACTTTGTCTAAAACCTAAGGATGAACATTTAAGCCAATTTTGTTTACATTTATAAAGTGGATACTGAAATTATGCAAGTCATATTTCAATTGGATGAATACTATTATTCTAGTGTTATTTTGTTGTTAAGAAGCACAGTACACATGTATCGTGAATTTCAATTCGTTATGAAGGATAAAGCTTTGGCTACACACATCCTTACTGAGTTTGGGCGGTGGCGGAAACCACAAAGAATCGATGTAAGCTATTTTAATTGAATGCGATCACACTTCGCCACCGGAGCTACGACTGACGGTGATTTGTCTGTGTTTGTCAAACATAGTACGTAATCGAAATTAAAAAAAATCTATATCAGGCCACCGCCCGGGTCAGCTATGTGTATGTGTGTGCTTAGCCTTACCCTAGAAGAAAATACTCTTTCGTACATATACATTGAGATTCTTCTCAAAATTGTAGAGTTGATTAAAATCTAAATATTGATAAATCGGTTGGCCGTAACATACATTTCCGCGTACTACACCGATTTCAAAACCCTTGGGCCATACTTTTCTACGCAATTGTGGCACTGATCAGATTTTAGTCACATAAAAGTCTCGGAATTATGACCTAGATTAGCCTTACGGGTATTTGTCCTACCATATTATATTTAATCTATGATAGGTACAGATTCCCAAACTAATTTTCATCGCTCGTCATCGTCAAGACTTCCTTTGTACATATCACTTATTATTCTCTCAAGCGTAATATCCCCTATAGTTGACCGAAAAAACAGCTCGATAAGTGTGGATCCTTTCACCAGCTTGATGAGAGGCAAGATTTGCAGCAGCCGTTCAGCCCGCCCGATGTCCATGGGGTAGTGTAGCGCTACGTACTGTGGAATAAATCATTAATGAGGACAATGGTTCTCGAAACTTGTATTTCTGGCCTAAACGATAGTATGTGGATGTGAAGTATAGATACAGAAATTTATTAACTGCGTATTTATTTCTGGTAGTTTATGTATACCTAGTCTTCTTCTATAAATTGTTCCAGTCTTTCATTTTACCCTCCTATTATTTAACTAACTATAAATATTTATGAATACTTGACTAACCTCGCTGTGAACTATTCGCGTGTTTTCTTGGAGTGTGGCTATTGCCGGAAGGTCTTGCAGCCTCCTGTTCTCCACGCCATGAGGAACTCCGGCGCCTTCAATGCTGGTCCTGAATAACACCGTGGCTCGCAGGCATGCGTACTCATTGCTATCTGGATGGAATTTAATAAGCTCTTCAATAGCCCGATAGTAAATCTCCACATTCACAGGATCTATGTAAGGATTGTTAGCATATAACACACGTAAGTCCGCAGGGTACAAAAACTGCGCCGATCCTATTACAAATAGATCCTTCCAGGACTCCTCTAAGAGGATTATTCTGTCTGGCTCAGACAGGGATGCAAACGCGGGTACATTCTTAGCCCATTTGATGTTCATGAACAGGAGCCTCGCAGCGGACTCGCACAGCGCTCCGGGGTCATTAGAACCATAAATAGATGGCAAAGCCGTAGGACGAAGATATTCTTGTGGAATTGGTATACGCGGAGGGCTCATTAAGTGCAGACTGGGTTGGTACGCGACATATATTGGGATCGGCTGCGGCGGTGGCAACAGGTTCTGAGACGGTAACGGCGTTTGGAATGGAGGCGGCGGCGGCGGCATGTTGATTTCTTGGGGCTGCATTGGCGGGTCCTTGAGGAACAATTCCATTTGTCGGCGTAACGTCGATGTACGCGGCCCTCGTTCGTGCTGGACGGCTGTAACATAAAAAATTGTAAGAAAAAAATAAGGTACGGTTCGAATACATCTATGTATTCCATCACAAAATTATCTATTAGTCTTTAGGTACTCAATATTAAACTAAATAGTATTACTATTTATGACTCATCATTAATATAACGTTTGAAGATATCACGGATTAATTGATTATTATAATTATTTATCAATTGACTTCTATCGTAATACGTGTTGCCCACATACCATCTTTGTTCATGCCAGATGAAACGCATTTGGCCAGCCTACAGGCTCGGCACTGGTTCCTATGCGCCTTGTCGACGTGGCAGCGGCCAGGGCGCCGAGACTTGCACGCGTATAGACGCTTCCTCCTGATGGACCTCTTGAAGAATCCGGCGCATCCGTCACAAGCGAAGATCCCGTAATGCTTCCCAGACGAATTGTCACCGCAGACACAGCACGGGACATCGTAAAGGATTCGGCCTGAACACAAAAGTTATGTATTTTTTTTATTGGGAAGAATGAGCACTTTCAATGAACAAAATTATAGCAATCGTTGTTTTTGTTATTTCAATATTGTCGACGGCAAGAACTATCAATGGACAAAGTTTATAGTTAATCAGTATGTTTAGATACCTATAAATTATTTTTTCATCCCCCAAGTAGGTTCAAAAAACAAACAATAGTTATAATTATTGGCAAGGCATATTTTTTGTGAGAGGACGTTACTCCACAGTCAAGGCTATATTCGATAGGGATAGGTCATAGTTGCAATAATCCTTTTGTATGCGTTTATGAATCACTAGGGGTTTCTCGTGGCTTCTCCCGCGTTAAAAGCCTTTCTCGCTACAAAAGCCCCTACAACACATTATGACGCTAACGACATCTCTTTAAATAATATCCATTATTTTCTATGGGAGTAAATTACCGGGATAAAAAGTAGCCTATATGTTATATGTATCCAGGACATAATCTACCCGTGTGCTAAATTTCATTCAAATCTGTTTAGTTATTTCTGCGTTTATTTCTAACAAACATCTAAACATTTTCACAAACTAGAGTTTTAACAGAATTTAACCATTCAAATATCGCCTATAATTCGTCAGCGCCGTTAAAAACGCGAAAATTGAATTTCAATTTAACAAATATAAGTGGCTCATACCAAATCACAAATCAAAAGCACAAAAAGTATACGCCTCCACAAATATATAACTATATATCGAAGTGTGAAAATGTAGTAGAGGACAAAGCTAACGACTTGGGCCGGGTAACCCCGCCCATGGGTGGCGCCACCCTTTAATTTATAGCCAAGGGACCACGCAAAAAGAACAATTTCCACTTTTGTGCTATTTATACTTATATTTTAACAATACTAGAGGTCCTGGGGTTTTGATTTCCTACAGTAAACGGGGGTAAAAATTATAATATACAGATTGATGCATTAACAATTGGTCAGAAAGTTATGGTGAAGTATGCAAATTAACACCTTAGTGTCCGATGAAAAAGCGAAGTCTATTTTAAAACTATTACTCTTTACTATACGTCATCAACCATTGTACGTTTTAATGAATATTTCCAAAAATTAATCATAGTAAATAGGTCCAGTTAAGGCTTAACAGGGTTTTCCTAAATGCCTGTTCAATTACACTGGAGACTATTAAAACGTCTCTGAACTAAAATGGGCTTAGAATATGAAAAAAATACACGACACGTCTCTATTTAGTTTTATTGAGGCTGGTTGAGAGGCTAACACGTGACTGACGCATCGGTCTCTCGATCAATCACAAACTTCCAAATTAAAAGACATCGTCTTACGAGTTGCGTCTTTTTGCCATATTCTAAGCCCACTGGTTTGCCTCGAAATGTTTGTGGGAAGCCTATGTTGTGGACTTTTAAAGGCTGAGAAGAACTAAAACAGAACAATGCTCTCGTATCTTGTGTAATACTCATTATAATAACTAACTAGACGGTGAACAAAGCGGAATATAAACCTCTGTTATACGACGGAACTAAAAACGGTCTTCAAAGGGATCCAAGATCGATACTGAAATATTCATAATAACAAATGCACTCCACAAATTAATTCAATTAAAATAAGATTAATATTTGTAAACATTACAATGCAAGCACCCCGGGCGAGTATGAACTTAAGATATCGTATACAAAGAAGGAAATAAAGTGTTCTCAGAATGCTAATTATTGATGAAAAACAATTTGTATAATTGAGGATAAAGAGATTGGAACATCGACGAAATCGCATTATGAAATGAAAGATTGGATGATTTACAATGAATGTTATGTTAATGACATCAGAATACTTTTAGAATTTTGTAAAATTTTCTCTAAATGAATTTATAATAATTATTGACCGTTTATTGTGAAACCATAAAGCTGTTCGGGCCCATTCGAGCCACGTGTTTCCAAGTAATAATACCTATCTGAGAAAGGCCGACGTCAAGACTCATGCCCCTCATATTATAATATATTAATTATTATTATTGAAGTTTGTTGCAACGTATATAATATACTTAAAGGAGATAGACTAATGGTCCTTATAGACCAAAGGACATGTCCAAAAACAGGCTAACAATTCTCACCAAGATACGCGTGAAAAAGTTGTTCCGGGACAAAAAGGGTAGCCTATAATACTCAGGAGTAAAGCAGCTTCCTATTAGTGAACATTTTTCAATATGGGTCCAGTAGTTCCTGAGATTAGCGCGTACAACCAAACAAACTCTTCTGCTTTATAATATTATAGTATAGATTTGGATACTACTCCCAAATACTACTAAATGTTAAAGTCCTCCGATGTTGAGATTTGTGACATTTTATTTTGCTTACAAAAATGAACGTTATTATAAATGGAGAGGTCTAAAAATATTGTTTAATGGATCCTAGATCCAAATTCAAATATTACGACGCACCAAATAAAATTAATTACACATTCTATTCACGAAACTTATCTATCAGATGCATTATTCACTGCATCAACATTGACTTCATTAAACTAAATAAAGCTGTCTAAATACTATCAGAAAAAATTGCATAGGCCCCATCCACCGGATCGACCATACAAAAAGATTTTTTCATCTCATTTCGACTTAATAATTCTATAAGAGCGGTCCCACGATGAACGCTCGGCTTTTACAAGATAAAACGTCTTTTAATACACCTCAGAATGTCTGTAGTCAAAAAGGCATAAAGGCATTCATGCCCATTTTAAGTAGACGGTACACTTGCGACGCAGGAAGCTTGGTGTCGAATGAAATACGGAGAAAAAATAATATACAAAGCGAAACAATGAGCTTACGATTTATATGCGGCAATAATACTGATGGAACGGTCGTAGATAATGACAGGTTACGAACGAAATGACTTCGACTATGTTTTACTCCGATGCCTATTCGAATATTCCGAATTTTACCAAGACATAAAAAGTATATACATAATCATCTTTTCTACACCGACAGCGTTTGTGGACACTATCAACTACGATCTTTCAAAAGCAAAATAAAATGTTCAAATTAAAATTTTGTTTCTATCTTTTCAGTTCCTCAATGAATTTAATAAAGAATCTGGCAGATACTGAAGCAGTTGGTTTTTTATACATACATATACACTCACGCCTGTTATCCCCGAAGGGGTAGGCAGAGGCGCAACTAGTGCACCCACTTTTCGCCATTATTCCGTCCCATGATGTGATAGGGGGCGAGCCTATCGCCATATCGGGCACAAATTCCAGAATCCGAGCTGATACTGAATAGAAAAACTCAATATCACTTTGCCCGACTCGGGGATTGAACCCGAGACCTCAGCTTTGCAGTCGTACTGTAATACAACAACGCCACCGAGGCAGTCAGGTTTTTTTTATGTTTTTTTAATATTTATTTTATTTGCATCTTTTGTCTGAGGTTGGAAATAGGTTTAATCCTGTTTTACCCGTTCCCGGGGGAATACCAGGATAAAAAGTATCTTATATGTTAATCCAGATTATAAACTACCTGTGTGCCAAATTTCAGCCAAACTCGTCAAACCATTTTACCGTGAAGAAGTAACAAACTTCGCACTTATATTATTATTGAGAATGGTGATGTGTTATTAGCATTTCCTATTCCAAACTCCAATAAAACATATAAGTTATATATAATTCGTAATCACCGTTAAAAATTATTTATTTTGATACCGCACTCGATGTATTTTGGAAACATTTGTTTTTTAGATTACTTTGTGCCGCACCTTCCTTAATTTTTATTTTTTTATTTTGATGTACCCAGTGTCTCTCTTTCGACTAAGACGAATCTATTGACACCACTCACATAAAAATACTACAAGACGTTTAGGCCCTAGGGCGTGCCTAAAAAATATACATACATAAACTGAACCATAACCCATAAAACATAACCCTCCTTCTTTCTAATTCAGCATTCAAATATATTGCACTACAATGTGAATGACCATGTTATAACTAAATAAAATCGCCATTAGGAAATAGAAAAGAAAGTTTTTCGAGATCATGAAATATAGACGAAACTAACGTTTAAAAAGCTGTACTTTTGGGAAATATTTTATTTGTCGAAATATGAAAAATATCGCGGAAAATGGTAGTAATTATTCCGTCATTAACCCTATTTTGTAACAGCGCCCCATCGTTCCAAATCATCCCTAACGATGTTATCATCGTTCTAACCGTGCGAACAGTCACCTGTGATATTTTGACCCATAGGATCATTGCGTGACGCGACGAGCGTTTATCAGAATATGCGACGGTTGTGGATCGTTTTTAAATTACTGTTTCTAGCGCCATTTTCCCACAGTGTCTGTTTATTTAAAATATTTGTTGAGTGAAATTAAATATTAAGGAACAATATCACCGTTTGCTCATTGCCGATAAACGCTATTTGTCACATAAATGTACGTACGAAATCCTCCTAGCCAGTTTCGGACAAGGCGGCCAATCTCAACGGAGATAAGCCAGGTACGCAGCTGATATTATAGTGCACAAGTGTGTGCGCAATACACAGGTGCACTTGCTATTCCTTCACTCTCAGAGTCCGGTGAGACGGAAATCCGACATGACCGGAGAGAGACAGGCGCAGGACCAACGGCTTTACATGCTTTCCGAGGCACGGGGTATTACACCGCCAACTTCCTGACTCCGAGCTGCGACTGAGTAATTTTAAAGACGGAAAAACCCAGTCACAATATTTTTGGCTCGAACCGGGATTCGAACCTAGGACCTCAGTAAGCGAATCGTACTCGTAACGCGTACTCAATACAACTACGCCACCGAGGCAGTTAACAGTCACGTAAGTGTACCTATAAGCCGACCAAATAAGAAAGTCACTCTTTAACCTATTCTCCTTGGTGATATTTTTTGAAAAATACCGTTTGTCAGCAATCGGTGAAATCGGCCCTTAATATTTTTAATACTTATGAAAGCTAGTAGCATAAAACGCTTGGCTATTTTTGATAATTATGTATAGATTGATTTTGGTTTATTTTATGTTGATTTTTTAAGAATAAGATACATGTTATCAATTGAATAACTTTAAAATTATACGATTTTTTATAGATGTTAGAGAAACCGTCACAATTTCCATGTTACTTATCACACATAATCCATCACATGATTAAAAAATCTGCGCCAATCACCGAGAAATAAAAATATTTTTATCAGAACCAAATCAAACGATGACCACGGTCTTCAGTGGGTCACACACTCGCGCCTTTTATCCCCGAAGGAGTAGGGCAGAAGCGCAACAAGTGCATTCACTTTTCGCCGTACGTATTGCATCCCATAATGTGATAGGGGGCGAGAAATTTATTACATAATTATCTGAATTCGAAATAAGCGTTGAATTATGTGAAAAGAATTATATTCTAAATTTAAAATACATTTACTTAAATTAGCATTTTCGGTACCTATATCAAATGATTAATTTTCCCATGAGTTAGAACGCTTCAGGCCGGAACTTAAGTAACCATAAAGGTAAATAATCAAACTTGAAGTTGTGCTTAAGTAATACCTCACTATCTACATGTTTTGGAATTGGAAAATTCAACGCTGTAACGAAAAAAGGAAAAAAAATGAAAATAAAGGCTATTTAAATAAACTTATTATAGTTATTTTAATAATAAATTATTACAAATACCCTATTTGATACAATATTACGAAAACTATCGTTTTGCTTTCGATCACCTAGTTATCAACAATTAATTTATTGTCAACACACGCACTTTATTTGACACGGGGCTATTTTAGCTAATGATAAAAACAAATGAACGGTATCCATTCGCGAGGGTGTCGGGGGCGCAATGAGAGTGAAAGCAGATGCGCCCGCGCACCTCGTGGGAACCGCGATCATTCTAATTAGTCACGTCATCTCCCGTCATACAGTAATTGATAATGGAATTTAAAAATATTTGACTAGTTATGAACAATTTTAAGGGCACTTTCGTGAAGATAATGAATAGAATCAGTGTACAATGGCATAGTCCGCCTGTACTATACCATTGTACAAAGTGTATAAAGAAAGAAAGTATAAGTGTTAACATATTTTATAAAAATTTACATGTTACTAACAAAATGTATTATTAAAATATATTATAGGTTAATTCTTGAAGAAAAATATTTAAAACTTACTTGACGTCGATGGACCGGCGCCATTCATTCTTGACCGACCACGCGTCTTATTGCTTACCATCCCATCTAAAATAAAAAAGCAATTAAAAATTGTTACAATTGAGAAAAAATTCACACACTGTTTCGTGCGAATTCATGTTGAAGTGGCGAACTGTCGCGGTCCACAAGTGGCTCTCAAAGGTTCAATGCAAAAAGAAAATAAAAAGAATGGATCAAGAATAATTGTAATAAATGTAAGAAAATAATTCGCCATTGTTACCGCAACTTGCGTGATAGACATCTTTTCGTCACAAAGCTGAGTACCACTTGTAATATTGTTCATTATTCGCATTGTTCTAATTGCTTGTTAAACTAAAGCATTATTTGTCGAGTATTCGAAAGTGGTTAGCGTTTAATTCATATAAAACACTTGCAGTTGCTTGTGCTATAGTCGTGTGAATAAATTTCGCACAGGAAGCGATTAGATTATAACCAGCGGTTAGTAGAGGCAAGTTCTTAAAAAAACTAGCCAATGATAACAAAAAAGTAGATTTTATTTAAAATAGAAGCTATTTACAGAAGCCAACTAACATGAAACAATGTATTTGCATAAGCTTAGGACGCGCAGTCATAACAATGGTACAGAAGCTACATCGATTGTCGGTCACTTAGAAGTTGAAATTGCATATTTTTTGTTGATAATTACAATTTCACAAAACAGGTAATTAGGTAGGGATAATCCCAGTAAGTATTGGTCTCACAAAGGCGCGGATGAGCCGGCCCGGTCGAAAGGGCCCGGTGCACAACGGAGGGTTGTAACAAAAGCCACGCCAATAATAACATCGGAAAGTCGGTAGCTTCTTGCTTTTAAAATTGAGATGGCACAAAAAGTTGTTCAAAACATTTTTTTTTATCGGTTTAGTCGGGCGTTTAATAGACTGTCTACGAATTGCTGCGATTTTTTTTCTAGTCATGATTTGGCAGCTGTTGTAATAACAAATAATAATGGTATATAGGTTTGCGCTACATCTAAGTGACAAGTTTTTTTAATTTGTCTTGTTCTGATTATTGTTTTAAAATGTAAATATAATTATAATACAATAAATTACAGCACCTCATAATATGTTTTTGTCTCTTCCATGCAAATTGAATCCTGGAATGATGATCCAAAAACCACTGCTGAACAAAGTCCAAGCCTTTACAATTACAATGAAAGTAGGTATCACAAATTACAAATGTTGCACAACAGCGCGCAACGTGACATTCTATGCAATCATAACATATTTTTTAAATTTACAAAAGTATAAGGTACCTTGTAGTAAAATTGTAGCTTCAACAGTATTCCGTAACGCCTTGATAAAAAAAGTAAAAGTATAAGTTAATATTAAATTATGAACATGATCAATTGATATTCCGAAGCCCGATATGTAAAATTTTTATCGATTCAGTTTTACAATCTCTGGAAAGGTAGATCTAATGTAGAGCTTCCTATTTATAAAGGGCAACTAGGAATAGGCAATTTTAGTTAGTAGTAGTCAATAATTTTGAATTTGAATATCTACAAGGATACTGTGCTACGTCTTACGATCGCACGGAAAATTATGGTATCACTAGCTTTTGCCAGCGGCTCCGCCCGCGTGAAAGAGTTTTTCCGGGATAAGCGTCCCGTTTTATATTTCACGGGGATAAAAAGTAGCCTATGTCCTTTTTCAGGTTCTAAAATATCTGTGTACCAAATTTCATTTAAATCGGTCGTGTAGTATTGGCGTGAAAGCGCGACAGACAGAGTTATTAATTTCGACCAAATTTGATTACCATAAAAACGATTCTAGTGAGTTAATCTTAAAAGATAGACATATACTTTCGCGCACATTTTTTTAGATCATTTCAAGAGGAATAATTCTTTCATACATATATTTTTGGTATCGTGAACCGTTTTCGCAGCGCACGCAATGGAAGCCCTCGAGGATGAATAATTTTCCCCGTTTTTTTTTCACATTTTCCATTATTTCTTCGCTCCTAATAGTTGCATCGTGATGTTATATAGCCTAAAGCCTTCCTTGATAAATGGTCCATTCAACACAAAAATAATTTTTCAATTCGAACCAGTAGTTCCTGAGATTAGCGCGTTCAAACAAACAAACAAACTCTTCAGCTTTATAATATAGATAGTATAGATTAAGTAAGTATATGAGACCTTCTCAGACTGCGATGTCACGGTTAATATATTGTGCGCAGCAGCTTCATTTTCAGGACACAGTTTTCAAGAAATTCTTGGTTACCCGTCAATACACCGTAAGACCTAAATCTGACTAAGTAAAATATAATCGTCTTATGTTTCTTGTTACAACTCGGATTAAAAATAGTACACGCTATAAAAATCAACTTTTAACAACCGTGTCCGAGGAACATTAATAGAAAAATTTTAACGAGTTGACAAGGCGAAAATTAATTTTGCGTTTTAACTATAAATGTGATTATGGTTTTCAATTAGCTAAATTCATTTACCGCTAGCTTTTATAAACTAGCAGTAAGTATTTAATGGATGTTAACATGTCGACAAACGGTCGGTGAAATAAGGCGCAACTTAAACCGGCTGCTTCAGATGAATATTTATTTTGAAAATTTATCTCTTCTGCGTGACAAATGGTAGCTGAGCGTTGTATAAAAGGCATTTTTAGGTTGGGGAAACTGCTTTTTAGTCATTTTTTAAACAATGACAATTATATCAGCGTTTCGGAAAGTTATCTCCTAGGGTTGTAAATCTGTGCCCTGTGGTCCGGGGGCATATAGAGAGTTCCACCACGGCATTCCCTGCCTGTCGTAAGAGGCGACTAAAGGGGGCTTCTAGAGAGTCGCCGGGCGAGCAGCGGGGGGCTGCTCAGTCCAATTTCAGCGACTCCAAGGTGGTTGACAATGCGGGTGGTTGGTCTCCCGCTGTCGTAGACGCCAAAGGTGTCCTTTAGAGTGTGGGGGCATCTTAGCCCCCTTTATAGAGAGGGGCCGTAACGGCATGGCGCAGGGACGGTCCCGTGCAGCTATCTTAGTGCAACAAGATACCCCGGGGCCGTCTCGTATGCGCCGAAGAAGGCCACCGCGGGTTTGGTTGGTATGCCAGTGAAGGGGGTACATAGTGTTAGGGACTCGGTCCAATGCTCGCTCGGATGATGCTATACTCCCGAGTGTCGACATTGGGCTGTAAGACTGTGCGAAACCAACATAACCATTCCACTCACCCCCCCAGTGGTGGTAGCGATAATGCGTTTTTCCCTGCGAAAAAAAAAAAAAAAAAAAAAAGGTTTGTAAATCTGACAAACAACGCAAACGAGTCTTCGAGGAAGTATTAACCCTTCAAGCCCCGCTTATATATATAGATGTATGGGAAAACCCTATATACATGGACACCGGTGTCCGTCGCGGGGCTTGAAGAGTCAAACCTTGGAAGACTTAATTTTACATCGTAGCTATCTATGTGTTTGTTGTGGCTACTTTTTATCCCGGGAAAACATAAAGCGGGACTTTTATCCCGAAAAAACTTTTTAAAGCGGGCGGAGCCGCAGGCAAAAGCTAGTTATATAATAAAATCACATATTTTCCGTGTCTTTACCTAAATATATTTTTTTTGTTATAATAAGACTTAACATCTTATATCTCAGGATGACGAGCGCAATAGAATGCCACTCATTACTTTGTAACTCAAGGTGGTGGATGGTATTTCTACTGTTTATGGGTTTATCACTTACCATCAGGTGAACAGCATATTCTTCTCGTTATTCGATGCGATAAAAATTTTTTGGAAAAAATCATATAAGAACAAAACGCGCGGTTAACAGAATGTAATACAAAATGTCTTGTATTTTTTGCTGTTTGGTCAATTTGATTGCAATGCAATCAGCCCTGTATTATATACTGTCCCACTGCTGGGCACGGGCCTCCTCTACTACTGAGAGGGGCTAGGCCTCAGTCCACCACGCTGGCCACTGGGCCAGTTGGCAGACTTCACATACCCTCGAATTCTTAGGGAAAATTTTCAGGTATGTAGGTTCTTCACGATGTTTGCCTTCACCGTTAAAGTGAACGATAATTGAGAAACAATTGCCTTGGGTTTTGAACCTCCAGATATTGTCTAGACAAGGCTATCATCCACCAACAAAAAAAAATCGTTCGAAATTTAATAACGGAAAAATTAAGCTTGATCTCGTGTACCATATAGGATAAACCGGGGACAGATAGACACGTAGACACATGGGGGAGACGGGCCACATGCGTCGCGCGTGTTTGTCTTACGTGGAGGTGTATCGGTAGGGGTATATCAAGCTGAGATAAATCTTAGTCCATACATGTAACATTGAAAGCACACGAAAGTATTTAGTAAAAGTTATAACTTTAAATATTGGTTAATTGTTCTTATTGATAAAAACAAAATCCTTATACATATTAATGATGGTTATAGATATTTTGAACAATTCACACAGGTTTACGAATAAATTTTTATTCTCAAATCAAATAATCATTTTATTTGTTTTGAACGGATGAAAAAAAATTACGAATTTCATTCAAAATTCTAACGGTGATGGGTTCGATACTTCGTGGGTTAGATGATCGACTATTTACCTACTAACGTAGCTCAGCTTCAATATACACGTCGACTACTCGACTTTGCGCGTTAAATGGATCTTTCGCTACTCATAAAAAGACGAATATTAACATACTTGAAAATATAAGAGATGAAATTTCCAAAAATATCATATTCCACAAGCAATAATCACAAAGTACCCGCATGTCCTTAACAATAGAGATTTGTGACGTCACGCGCGGCCTACCACTTATTTCTACGTGGAGGTCCATATTACTGCTCATAGTTCAAAATTTAAGAAGTAAACTAAAAGTCCATACTATTTGATACCCAGCTTTAAGGCCGGGGGTCTTATTCTATGTAACAGATATAAAAATAGCTATCAATAAAAGCTATTGTAATCTAAAATAAAATAATTTTTCAAACGTTATTGTCGAAAAAACGATGCGTTTTGCCGATTAACGTAACGGCTTAACCTGATAATACAATTACTTATTATAATTTCGATTCCCGTTCTTAATAACTTTTCCCCGTGGCTTAATTTATACTGTTAAATTGTAATTGTATATAAATATATTTTTACTTCATTTTCTAGTGATTTTGCTCGCGTTATTGTCCATTCCCGTGATAAAAACAGCCTATTGCACGTCGTACTTTTCGGTACTGGGTTGGAGTTATAGAGAAAAACGCATTCAAACATTTTGCTGGTGGTAGGACGATATGTAAGAGTCCGTCTGGGTGGGTACCACCGCAATGTCTGTTTCTACCGCCTAGCAGCAGTGTATGCACGCATGCACTGTTTTGTTTCGGTTTCAAGGGCATTGTAGCCAGTGTAAATACAGGACATAATGAGACTTAACATCTTATGTCTCAGGATGACGAGCGCAGTGGAATGCCACGCAGTACTTTGTAACTCAAGGTGCTGGATGGTGTTTCTACTGTTTATGGGTGGTAGTATCGCTTACCATCAGGCGAACGGCATGCTCGTCTCGTCATTCAATGCAATAAAAAAAAATATACTACAGTTATCCTTACATATAAAACAAAATGCCTCGCCGCACCACCTCTTTTTGTCTGAAGACGAAAAACTCAAAAACGATCCAATGTATTTGGATGATATTTGGTATGGTGATAGTTTGAGACGCTGAGAAGGACATAGGCTACTTTTATCGCTGGAAAATACACAGCGGGACTTTTACCTCGGAAAAATCTTTACACAGGCGAAGTCGCGAGAGAAAGATAGTTATATTATTATACCATTCTAGGTTTCGTCGTTACAATTTATTCTATTTAACTAACCTTAAAAAAAATCAAAATAGTTCCAGTCTTAATTACTTACAAACATTCAACGATCTTTAAACGCAAAAAGCCGAATAATTTATATTTAATTATAATATTTTTTCATCACACCATTTTCCCTTTTCAGTGGTAGACACATGTCTATGACACACACATTTCACCAGCCCTGTTAAATCCCATGTAATTGGTTGCTTTATTGCCATTAACAGGGCACATCTCCAGTCTCCGGCCTGGTACTGAGTGGAAAAATCTAATATCACATTGCCCGACCCGGGAATCGAACAGGACTGCAGTTTACCATAATACAACTGTACTATGGAGGCACTATTATAATAATAAAAAAAACCCGGATTTTTTAAACCGGAGTTCCTATTCCAAACAAAAAAACCTTTATCAAAGGCTCAATGGATAAACATAATTTATCATTTCGTGTCTCGTACAGATTAAATCCAAAATATGGGCCAAATTCAATTACATTTATATAGTACTGTGTGCAAGCATAGATTTGGATTAAAATATTACGTTCCTGGAAAAATTCTGTCTTTGCATGTTTTGTTTACGCGTGTATTTTCAGTATGTAAAATACATTTATAAAAATACTAGCTTTTGCTCGCGGCACCGCCCGCGTGAAACAGTTTTTCCGGGATAAAAGTCCCGCTTTATATTTTCGCGGTATAAAAAGTAGTCTATACCCTTTTTCAGGCTCTAGACTATATGTGTATCAAATTTCGTTTAAATCGGTTCAGTAGTTTTTTTAGTGAAAGCGCGACAGACAGATAGAGTTACAGTTAAATTAGTAAAATTTATTTTTCGTTTGTGTTTATACGTTTATGTTTCAGAAAACCCTTTTTTTATGTTATGATATTTTTTCAGAGAGGGTTTGCAGTTCTTTGCTTTATTCCTCTTTGTAAAAAATATTAAAACTTGCATAAAATTTTTACCTAGAACCGCCAGTAGTCCTTTTTAACCGACTTCAAAAAGGAGGTTCCGTATTCGATCCGTATGTATGTATGTTTGTATGTAAATTTGTATAGCCGCGAGTGTCTCAAAAACTACTGATCCGATTTGGATGTGGTTTTTTCGTTACTTATTGTTACTTTAACTATACTTTTCTACTCAAGTGAAATCCATCCTCATTTGTTATATTTATTATGTTTTAAGTCGATTTTTCATCCAGCAAATATAAACTATTCAACAAATAAATTATGCATTGGTATAAATAGGTACATGCCATACATAGAATTCATTTATGTACGTTATTATTTAGTTCTTAGGTTTATCTGAGTCTATAAATATATAAAGTATGCAAATATCTTAGAATGATGAATAAATATTTTCTGATATCCACTTTTAATTACCTATATAGCGCCTATATTCTGCTCCTTAACATGCTTTATCCACACAATATGACAACTACATGAAAATACATTCAATAGTTTCGGAGACGTGCGCTTACAAAGAAAAGGAAGAGCAGACAAAAAGAATTAAACCTAACTTACGCTAACTTGTATTCTGTCTTGTCTTCTTTAGACCCCCCCCCTCCCCATATGTTGTCATTACTTTCCTGTTTTATTACAGAGCAACGATAGCCTAGTTAGGAATGGAATGGACTGCTGAGACAATGTCCGGAGGTTCAAATCCAAGGCACTCACTTCTGACTTTAAGTTACGTGTGTATTGTTTATCAATTATCGTTCGCTTTTACGGTCAAGGAAAACATCGTGAGGAAACCTGCATACCCGAGAATTCTGTATAAGAATTTCTAGGTATGTGAAGTCTGTCAACCCGCACTAGGCCAGCGTGGTGGACTAGGCCTAACCTCTCTCAGTAGTAGAGGAGGCCCGCACTGAGCAGTGGGCATTATATAATACAGGGCTGATTAATAGCAATCTAAGGGTTGTCTTAGGGCAGTATTAATAAAGCAATCTCAAGTTCGAGTTACATCTTAAGTAGACATAATGTATAGAGCTCGTCATACATTATGTCTACTTGAGATGTAACTCTAACTTGAGATTGAATTATTAATACCGTCCTCAATAAATCAATATTACCTTTGAATAAAATCTCAAGTTGTCATTTAATGTATTAGACTATTTAATAAACCAAGCTTAAGCTGTATAGCTTGTTCTTAGCTGAGACGGTGCTGCTACATAATAGAAACTCAGCCGTCAAATTCCGTCATATTTTGTCACTTAAGATGTCACGTGAGCTGCTGTTAATGTGGATTTATTGAATAGCGAGCATCTTCGAATGCAGTCAGTCAGTAATTTGAGAGCGACTCAGCTGATACTACACTTCCCAGTGTAGTGTATTAAAATATGAACTATGATCCAATTAGTTATATTTTCTATGGTATACTTACTTTGGCCTTTAACTACCAACCTTGATGAAAACATTCAAGTATTGTTCCCGAAAGGTCGCCACATCACATCTCCCGTCGGGAATCATAACAGTATCAAGCGTAATTAAGGATTTTTTTAAAGGTTTCATCGCCAAAAAAATCAGGATTTTGTTATCTTTTCCATAGGTACCTACATAACTCCCTACATTCGGATCAAACGTTATCAAATATTTTTTGACCGTACTATAATTGTAAAATTTTCCAATTGTGCGTGTCTCCATCGTTAGTAGATTTCCTTTCATGATTAATTTTTCAGAGAACTTTTAATTCGTTTGGATTAAATATATTTTAAATTATTTACTTTAAAGGTGTTAGCCATTTTAAAGCAAACATTAATGACCTTTTTAATGAACACACGTTACAATTGTTTGCATATTATATATTCTTTGCGCTTAATAATTTTCTACTAAAAGGTTAACTCCAAACAAAATAAAATTTAAAAAATAACTTTTTAATACATATTGAATTATACTGCAATGTCAATACTTTATAGTTTCTGGCAGTCTATTAAATGACATGTTTATTTATTTTAAAAAAGCAATATTAATTTATTTACTTATTCACACAGGATATAGAAACAGAATGTTAAAACAATTCACAAGCAGCTGCTGCATATTTATACCCTTCGCAAAAGCGTTTTAAGTTTAACAATCATTTATATTCGCAAAAAATATTTAAAAAACAACTTACGATTAAAATCCTTAAAAAAACAGTTCACTTCACTTTACACGATATTATAATTTTTATGCTTTAAAGAACGTACTTAATCGAAAATAAATTCAAATTTGGAATGTCCGTCGTCAGACCGGCGCTTACGTCAGAGACGGTTTATGACAGTGACGCGCGCGCACACTGGCGCGAAACGGACGAGCTTGGGGCGTATCAACTCAGGGGGTTGCCCACCCCGAATGCCAGCTTATTGATAAGCTCATTCAATGGCCTGAGTAGCGTAAAGCAAAGGCGAAAACAACTCTGACAGAACGTTTTGTGGGTTCGCTTTTATGAATAAATTAAGTATAATAAAACAACTAGCTTTTGCTCGTGGATGAATAGAACATGATCTACCGGTGTGCCAAATTTCATCGAAATCCATTTAATAATTTTGGAGATGTGCTGTAACAAACAAAAGAAAAACAGACAGACAGAAAAGAATTATAAAAATCGCCCATTTATTTTCCATCAGTTACTCTTCTTTAGTCGCCCCCTTTCATGTCACATTTCTTTAAATAATTTTTTCACTTATTTAAGTTACAAAATGAAATTTTGTGACTTAAACATTTTTTACTAATAATATAATGATTAGGGAATTTGACTATATACGAGTTTACGAAAGAAACATGAATGCTAACCTATTGACTAATAATATATTTTATTTTAAATGTATTCATTCTGTAGATGAAAGAACCTAAACTAACTGCAATCTATGCTTACAGAACACATTGTTAAAACTTAAACTGGCTTTATTATGGCTTTATTATTAAACTAAATTCATTTTTTCATAAATATGAATAGATAAATAATTGCATTGTACTTATAAAACCTTCAATAACCATTTGATAAATTAATTACTAGTAGTATTTACTTAAATAAGAATATAACATAATGGTCTTTAACTTTCATCTGCAATATCAAGGGGAAGTTCTACTTACACAAACAGGTCATATGTGTAAACTAATTTATATAATATATAAATACCTACATTTTTTCAGTGAATCTAATAAAAAAGCAAATTGAAAATTACTTTATTATATTTTATCATTTCTCCACGTCATTTCCTTAGGACTTTATTCAAAAGACAAGAATAACTCCCAGTTTTTTTTTTCGATTTAAAGTGGGCACACATTGCTGGCAAAAGTAGTGCACCATAAATTATAACCGTAGACATAATAGGGTGCCATCTTTAAATCGCTGTCATTTAACTGTCAATTGCGTGATGTACAAACCAAATGACGTTTTCTGATTGGTTGTTGCGTAGGGGCCCCGCTGCTTAGGGTAACGCTTTATTTTAATTTAGGGCCACTTTGCGCATATCGCCCATTGTCGCACTGATTCTGGGGTTGCCTCTATGGCTGTTAGTCATTTTTTAATCGCAGCTCATTATTATATTGTTTGTCTTTTATATTCCATTTTGGGTTGTTCTATTGTTGACTTATAAGGGAATCATTTTTGTTTGATTTGAGTATCAATGATGGAATATTATTAAATACAATCAATTAATAATATTGAAAACACAAATTTCAAATAAAAATAAAACGATTCAAAATAAACATTTTATTCGTTCAATAATCATGAAAATCATATAATTTAATTATACAATAAATCGTACATCTCTCAACAATCAAATGCATCAGAATAAAAAAAACACAAACATCATCCCTGACATTTATTGACGATATAGACAAACAGAATGTCGAAGTAATAGTCGAACAAAATAGGCAACTCTATGGAAAGAGACAAAGCAATTGTGCGGCCAGTAGGTATTTGTCTTTTCTATATGTCTAGAGCCCAGACATTCGCTGTGCAATTATAGTCAGCCACATAAGTACAACAAATTCAAAATTTCAAATCGCGTCCATTAAGTTTAGTTGAAACATTTTTATCTTTGTGTGAAGTGAAGTTAATCCGCTGTTTTTTTTTGTAAAGAGAAAACAAAAATTCGTAAGAACACGAAATTGTAGAGGCGATTTGACGTTGTGAATTTGTTGAGCTATATGGCTGACTGTACAATAATTCAACTGAAGCTAATAGTCAAGAAGATTATAATGTGGGTATAAGGTTCTTGTAATAAATAGTATTGATGTCAAAAAACAATTAATTATAGTCATAAAATCGTCAAAAATGTCAAAGTTGATTATTCAAACTTCTTTTCAATCATACAAACGAATATACTAAGCATACAACTACACATATATGTAAAGTCTTTCTTTACTACCAAAAACGTTCATATTATACTGTCATATCGAGGACTAGGGTCAATCGACCATTATAATCACGACTAGGTGCCTAACATTGAGAATTCAAAAAACCTAGAATAACCAGAGGCGGATCTATTTCGCTCTATCAACTTGAAGTGCTTAAATTAACTGCACATTTATCTTTTGCCAATTTGTAATGACTAATAAAGGAAATTCAGGAGTATTTTACCCAATTCTCCACGGAATCACACCAACAGATCAGATCCGCTGCTGGTAACATAAATTAAAAGTGAATGACTATCGAGCTATTTAGTCTTTGGGCAAAGCGCTATCACTTTTCCCTCTAGAGTAAACCCTATAAGCCGATTTCGAGCCCAACATTCTGTCGAGGAGACTGTGTTTCGCCCGCCGCCTGAGAGCCAGGACCTCTCGGCACAAGTCGTGAAACACATCTCCGACCGGGTTCACCTGTTCCGCGGCGGCCACCTCCGCAAAACCACATTCGAAATCTTTAGCTAAGATCTCGCCTTCTTCCGGACTCACCTGTAAAATAAAGCTAGTAAATATCACACACACACACATACACTCACGCCTGTTATCCCCGAAGGGGTAGGCAGAGGCGCAACTAGTGCACCCACTTTTCGCCGTTATTCCGTCCCATGATGTGATAGAGGGCGAGCCTATCGCCATATCGGGCACAAATTCCAGACTCCGAGCTGATAATGAATAGAAAAACTCAACATCACTTTGCCCGACCCGGGAATCGAACCCGAGACCTTAGCATTGTAGTCGTATCTTAATACAACTACGCCACCGAGGCAGTCAATATCAAGAGACTAAAATGGACCTGATTTACTATGAACTTCCACCAGGACTTAGTAGTATTCAATTAATTGCAATTAAGTTCCGACCCGGTAAAAAAAATCTTCGTATTATCTCCATCTTTAGTACAGAAACCGACTGAACTGAATGTGGGTTCCGGAAACCAAACGAACTGAATTTGGGTTCCGTTGCGAATTGTCTGTGATAATAATAACATAACATATAACATATACACTCACGCCTGTTATCCCCGAAGGGGTAGGCAGAGGTGCAATTAGTGCACCCACTTTTCGCCATTATTCCGTCCCATGATGTGATGGGGGCGAGCCTATCGCCATATCGGGCACAAATTCCAGACTCCGAGCTGATACTGAAAAACACAATATCACTTTGCCCGACCCGGGGATCGAACCCGAGACCTCAGCTTTGCAGTCGTACTGTAATACAACTACGCCACCGAGGCAGTCAGTGATAATAATGTGGTATATTATATATATACCGTCGGATCTAGTCGCGTCGATCAAATTATTGTATACAAAAACTTTTTAAAAGAAAAATAAACCGCCGAAAAATCTGAAAAGCAAAAAATAATAGACATTTGTTTTTCAGTTTTTTCGGCGGTTTAATTTTTTTGTTAAAATGTTTTTACTTTATAACTTTTTGCAGCTATAAACTATATGCTTAATTTTTTAATACCTGTGAGTAAACAATAAATCACCCCTTTTTTCCCACCATTAGGGTAAATTCTTTTTCCACGTTTACATGGGACCAATTTCGAGGAATACCCTATATAATAAAAAAAAATATTAAAATCAGGCTATTCTATAAAAAGCTATGCGTGGTAATAAAAAAAATATTCACGTCGACTTGAACACCTTCTCCGGGTTTTTTTCATAGGTAAAAAAATTAAAAATCTTTTTACACTCCTCCGAACACAATATATGGCCTAGGCATTCAATTTGGAATTCAGAAAACTGCCTATATCATATATTTTAATTTCATAGTAGCGTCGCCATTGATTCTCGGAAAACATGAAAAGGAAAACAATCCCGGAAAACAGTCCAATAAAAGGAAGCGGTTTTGTTTTCGATGTGTTACAATTTTTGTGGTGTTGTTGTTAGTAGTAATTAACGGAATCATTGTTAATATTCGTGTTAAATGATTAGTATATTTCTAGTTGTTATGTAGGTTTCTTGTAGCTATGTTATACCTGCCGTAAATGTACCATATCAGCCTTATTGCCCACCAGTGTTAGTGGTATCTCGGGTTGTAAAATCTGTTTGGCTCTTCGGACGTAATTGAATGACTCTCTGTCGGTAATGGAATACACGAGGAACAAACCATCAGCCCATTGGGCTATATCGCTAGATGGAAGCTCGTCTATGCTCTGAAAAAGAAACAATTTTGTAAAAATAAGTGCCAATTAATCTACCACATTATTTAGGGTGTTTTCGTGTGAAAATAAATAACTATATTTGCTGGCCCTACAAGATTAAGCTTGATAGGGTGTAGGGCTAAGGCTTTGTGCGGTCGCTATAACCACGACGCAGAGTCGACGCGAAAGTGTCACGAGAATGCACACACAGAATACTGCACAGAATGTTAGACTTATACGAGGCTAGACTGTAATTAAGCGCACATTTCTCGACTTCAATCACTAATACATTTAAAATAGAAGGGGAAAGGACAGCTCCTAAAGCGTTTGCGTTCAGTCCTTGCGTCCTCTTTTCAACCAGCCAGTTGATCATAATGAAGCCAAAGAAGGTACTACAATACAGAATAGAGCGCAGAACGAACTCAGCTAAAGGAACCTCGGTAATCCTTTCGGTCCGCTTAATATTATCTATGGAATAATAACGTAGTGATCGAGCTGTTTCTAATTCTATGTTACTACTCTACTCCGGTACTAAGTTACATTATTTGCTTTACCGTTTCGAATATTATAATATTATTGTTATTATTATATTGAAATTGTTTAAGTCGGAGATTTTACCAACAGACTAATTGGTAAAATTTTAGCTACTGGTTACCTTAATTGGATCGATGACAGCTTTTCTTAAATAAAATGTTGGACTCAATTGTTATTAATTTTGGTTCCTAAGTAATTGACTATATATCAAATACAAATAAAAAAAAACTTTCTGTTGTAGCGGGTTTTCCGGTCAGTTTCGGCTACGGCCGCCAATCTCAATGAAGATCAGCCTGGTACGCAGGGACGTTATGGTTCACAAGTGTGTGTGCAACACACAGGTGAACTCGCTATTTCTTCACTCTCATAGTCCCGGGAGTCGGTAATCCGACTTGACCAGAGATCAGGCGCAGGACCAACGGCTCTACGTGCTTTCCGAAGCACGGGGGTATCACACCGCCAACTTTCTGACTCCAAGCTGCGACTAAGTAATTTTTAACATGGAAAAACCCAGTCACTATGTTTTTTGGCTTGACCCGGGATTCGAACCCTGGACCTCAGCGTGCAAATCGTACTCGTAACGCGTACGCAATACAACTACGCCACCGAGGCAAACGAGTTATTATATTTTATCAATGGTTTACGGTTTACCAACGTTTCCTTTACATAAGCTTGACATTATCATCTGCCAGATTTATAATAAAATGATTTAATATAAATTTCAACATGTTACTTATGAAAATGAAATCCTCCTAGCCAGTTTCGGCCACGGCGGCCAATCTCAACGGAGATCAGCCAGGTACGCAGGAGATATTATAGTGCACAAGTGTGTGCGCAATACACAGGTGCACTCGCTATTCCTTCACTCTCATAGTCCGGTGAGACGGCAATCCGACATGACCGGAGAGAGATCAGGCGCAGGACCAACGGCTTTACGTGCTTGTTACTTATACTTCTGATCCTGAGAAAAAAAGGTCTTGATAGATAAGACGGACAACAAAGTGATCCCAAGAGAGTTCCGTACCTCAAAAGTAACCCTTAAAAAGGCGACGAATATTATACTACCGCAATCGTCAATCGACTCTCTCCACTTAACTACGACGCGCCGATCATGCTCGAAGGCTGCGCGAAGGTTCACGGGTGTAGTTTCGGTTTCGGATGTAGTTTTGGCAAGATTTCTGCCGAAACCGAAACTCTCATTTAGCGCGCGCCGAATCTCGCCGCTATCGAAATTTCGGTCGGACACTACCTACATAAAAATATTTCAAGCAGCGAAATTAATGATAGCCCTCTGATAAAATATTGGCGTCCGTTACAAAGGATTTTATTTTCAAGCGGTTTCACTTGCAAAAGCTTGTGAAATACCTATAAGGTGAAAATCGAGAACGCGAACAAAATGTATTAATTAATTTTATTATGTATCATCTCTGGCTGTTGTTTCACCTTAAGGTAGGTGTAAAGGTACTGTGTAGTATCTAGGTATCCTATGTTATAAGCTTTTATTTAACTTGCAATGTAATTGTATATTTATGTTACAAGATTTTATTTGTATTCATTAACTGCTCAAACGAAGCTGACGAATAAAATAGGTTTGTAAAAATATGTGTTTATTGTTACTCGGGAAAACTTATTTATAATATTATATTTTATTTATATGTAATTTATCTTTCACTTAACTTTTTTCAACACTAAATAAATCCAATCGAATGCGATGAACACAAAACATACTTGCTCAAGACGAGTTGGAATAAAAAAGTGAAAACTTTTTCATATCCCCATAATAACACTAAAATCATAAATCATTCATGGGGTTTTTTACAAAGAGCATTATAATACTACGGAATCATATACGGAAAGGTTTTTACATCAATGTTACAAACCAATAGTTTTTAATGCAATTTGTATTTCGAATTTCAAGACCATAATATCTATTTAAATTATATTAATAAGATAACAACATAGCAAAACTAAATAATTTGGCCGAATCTTATCAACTCCCGAAAATTTCAAAACAACGCACTTCCCGCACGAAAACTAACTCTAAAGAACAGAGAGGGAAGTGCACTTTCCGATATAAAGATTTAAAGTTCCGACCGGTGCACGACAGTAAGTCATCAGTGGTAGCGGTCCGACAGACCTAGGAGCTGTCAGCAACTGAGGCAGACCCCGCTGTCCCGGACGGAAGCTTGAACACGCATCTAGTCTAGATGCTTCAGAGGCATATCACTTATGTATGTATATATATTGTACTGACCTTGATTGACTGCCTCGGTGGCGTAGTTGTATTATGGTACGACCGCAATGCTGAGGTCTCGGGTTCGATTCCCGGGTCGGGCAAAGTGATATTGAGTTTTTCTATTCAGTATCAGCTCGGAGTCTGGAATTTGTGCCCGATATGGCGATAGGCTCGCCCCCTATCACATTATGGGACGGAATAACGGCGAAAAGTGGGTGCACTAGTTGCGCCTCTGCCTACCCCTTCGGGGTTAACAGGCGTGAGTGTATATGTATATGTATGTATGTATATATATATTGTAACCTCCAACCGATGCCGAATGGATCACATGATTAGACTTTTTTTTTTATTAATAAAGCAGTGCATTCCATCGGGTATTTCTCGAGCAATGACTTCAACTGCAAAATTGTATTAGGCGAATTACAAATTCAGCATTAATATCAAATGACCGCATAATTACTTGTCCTAATTAACAATATTGTATAGTCAGCCACATAAGTATCTGAACAAATTCAAAATTTCAAATCGCCTATACGCGTTCAGTTCAATTAAAACATTATTTTTTCTTTGTGCAAAGTAAAGTAAATCCCTTAAATTTTATTTTTGTTAAGAGAAAACGAACCTTGGTAAGAACACAAAAGTGTAGAGGCGATTTAAAGTTTTGAATTTGTTCAGCTACTTATGAGGCTGACTGTACATATTGCGTAATTTTGACATTGCGTTTATAAATGGATCCATATACTTATCTTGACCATAACATTGTACAATAAATTATTTAATAGAACCGTAGCCGTAAAATAAACAATGTAAGTTTCAAACAAGCTACTACTGGTGGTAGGTCTCTCATATGTAAGAGTCCGTCTGGGTATGTACCACCGCAATGTCTATTTCTACCGCCAAGCAGCAGTGTGCATGCACTGTTGTGTTTCGGTTTGAAGGACATTGTAGCCAGTGTAACTACAGGACATAAAAAGACTTAACATCTTGTGTCTCAGGATCACGAGCGCAGTGGCGTGCCACGCAGTGCTTTGTGACTCAAGGTGCTGGATGGTGTTTCTACTGTTTATGGGTGGTCGTATCGCTTACCATCAGGTTAATGGCATGCTCGCCTCGTCATTTGATGCAATAAAACCATTGACGTATTAAAAGGGTTTTTAATACATCAATGAATAAAACATATTGAATTACAATTTGTTTTTCTTAATGTAGAGAAGTATTCGTAATAGCAACAATGTCATATTATGTCGGTTTACTTAAACATACACAAGTAAAGGAAAATGAGAACTCAGCTCGATCACTCCGTAATTCGCCCTCAAAACGAATGGACTCTATACACACTTTGTCTTATACTACCAGAATATAATATAAATAATATCACAAACACAATAATAGACTACAAAATACATAAACGGGTATTCATACTTATGAGAAAAAAAATATTAAATTATGTTTGTTGAGCTGAATTTTTATAACATACCTTTGGGCAAGTGTCTAAAATTTCGAAGAGTACCGGTTCGCCATCCAACAGAGCTTCATGCTTATATTTGCTCTCTGTAATAAACAGAGAAACATTAAAAGTTATATTCGGTAATAATTCATGCCAAATTTTAATTAATGTATATAGTGTGTAGATTCTGCTTAAAAGGACAAGTTTATAAACTTTAATTCTGTATTAAAGAGTACACAGAGACTCAAAGTGATGTGTTTTTAGTTTAGACTTGGCTTTATTATTTGAGGCAAATATATTCATAAATGATACCTCACTCTTTAATATTGGATTATATAATATGATTGTATTATAGGTAACTCAATTGTAACTCAAGCTGGTGTAAATTATATACACTTGAGATAATTGACCAAATCCGTAACTATTAGGAATAACGAAAAATGCTCAATGGAGTCTCGGGGTCGACTTTGATGAAAACTAAAAACTGCAACAATGATTTTTTTAAATGCTGTTACAAGTTTTATGTTTTCTTGGGATAAAAACTAAGCTACATAACACTCTGGAGTTTTGTAGCGTCCTATTAGTGAAAGAATAAAACCTACAATTAAAACTATTGAAGTTTCATACAAACTTTGCCACCCCTTTTCCCCCTTAGGGGTTGAATTTAGCAAAATCGCATCTTAGTGAGCACATACGTCCTAAAAGGAACCCCCATGCAAAATTTGAGACTCCTAACACTTGTAGTTTCTGAGATTTCGTGATGAGTGAATAAGTGACCTTTACTTTTATAGATTCGAAAAAATGTGTATTGGGTGCCTTACCTTGTTGATGGTCGTACTCGCCGATATAACGTTTGGTGAGGAAGCGGACCGTTAATGCTGAAACGAGTACAAGGCTTTCATGAAAAGTTTAAAATATATAAGCAGCCAGCTTTTGCCGGCGGCTCATCGAAATCCGTTCAGCAGTTTTTGCGTGAAAGAGTAACAAACATACATATATACATCCATTCTTACAAACTTTTGCGTTTATAGTATTAGTAAGATTGAGCCGTGCTGGAACAGTATTGTACACAGAGACAGTAAACATTTACTTTACACGGACTGTAATTAATTTCTTTTTGCGTTTTTTAATCATGATATTGGTTTCATTTATTATCATTAGCGTAAGTGCTCCAATCATCGACACTTTACGGTGGTTATTATACTTACTTTTAAATTTTTTTGTTTAGAATTTAATTTTTTTTTTTTGATGAGTTATAATATTAAAATACATTCTTATTTTGCGATAATATAGTTAAAACATTAATGCAAATCAAGGGTCCATTACACAATTATTTAAAATCACCTATGTTTTCCTATAACCGACACTAGTTAACCGGCAATTCACACGTCAGTTATCCACAATTGGTAGGGATAACCGGTTATCGGTAATTAATTTACAAAACACTAGATGTTGCTCGCGGTTTCACTCGCGTGAAAAGCCTTCCCAGCTACAAAAGTCCCTACAACACTGCAGCCATTCACAGCAACAGGTGTTAGACGCCAGCGCCATCTATTGAAAAATTCAATTATTTCCCATAGGATAAAAGAAGCCTATATGTTAATCCAGATCATAGTCTACTCTGTACCGAATTCCGCAAGTTCCTCATCACCTCGAAGTCCATTCTTATTTGCGTCCACACACTACATTATTATGTCTAGTATTTTAAAAATACCAGCACCGCGAGGAAATGTGGGCGGTATAATAGCGAGTCGTTTCGGCTGAACACGCCGCTTTCTTGGCCTGCCGCCGCTGTCAATTCGAAGGAATTTATAACTCGTCACTTATCAGCCGCGCCGCGTGGTGCATTGGCCTTCGGTTTAAATAAAAATGTCTCAATTTCAGTTTCTTGAAACAAGTGTATTTGGATGTTGTCATCCAAGATTGCAAGGTCGCTTGGTCGTCATATTTAACGCTATAGCTTGCGTTGCTCTCCCACAGAATCAAAACAGGAAGCTCACAGATTCCGAGTTTTTACTAGGATAAGGACATGTCACAACTCCTGAGTAAATGCCACTCGTCACATAAACGTATACGCCGACCAAATATAAAATTACAACTCGACTCCACTTTAGACAGTGGGTACTTATTTTATTAAATGAGTACTTTCTATATTAAACTAATGAAACAAGCCCTAATAAAATAATGGGGATAATAGATTTGTGAAATATCGTACGTTTATTTATCTAGCCTATCGACTGCCTCGGTGGCGTAGTTGTATTATGGTACGACTGCAGTGCTGAGGTCTCGGGTTCGATTCCCGGGTCGGGCAAAGTGATATTGAGTTTTTCTATTCAGTATTAGCTCGGAATCTGGAATTTGTGCCCGATATGGCGATAGGCTCGCCCCCTATCACATCATGAGACGGAATAACGGCGAAAAGTGGGTGCACTAGTTGCGCCTCTGCCTACCACTTCGGGGATAAAAGACGTGAGTGTTTATGCATATATGTATTATTTATCTACTCATGTGTTATTATTCTATAGATTTCATAGAACAAGAACTACGAGCTGGCAACATATTTCTCAAACGCTGAAGTTATTTTATACTAAAAAGTTTTGTTTGCTCAGCATCAAACAATCTATTTACATTTTTTATGAAACTAATAAATAAGACGAGTAAAACATTCACTTGATGTTTAAATAGGATTATAATAACAAGATTGTTGTAAATAAATATTATAAAAAAATGAGATAAATATTTATAAGATCTTAAAAATTCCATAGTTGCAATTTTAACTTCTCGCCAGATAAGTATTGTCGAGGATCCTGGAATTTTATCGTTCACGATAACAGAGACGAAATTTTTTACATTAGATTCGTTTTATAACTTCCAATAAAGAAACAAAGAATAAAATATTTTTAATGTTCAGACAAAAATATTCACAATTTATATTGCACGTGCTATCCTGTAATATTTAAAAAAAAATACAAAATTTTCACAATAAAGCTTCTGCGCATAAGTCCGCGCGCGTAACATAAAGCACCTTTTTTTTTTAGTGCGGCCATCTTCGGCTCATTAGGTAAAGCACCCAGACTCCAACACAAACTAACGCCTTCTATCTTCGAAGGCTTAACCAGGAGGATAACAAGTGCATCCCCTTTTCGTCATGTGTATTTCAATCACCATATCTGGACCAAATTCTAGACTCAGGGCTTGATCCGGACAAGGAAAACCCAATATCACTTTACCCGAATATTTAATTACAATCGTAACTCTATTCCCATAAAAATAGAAGCGCAACAAGTTCAAGCTTATTTCCATTCCCTGATAATAAAGGGGGAAAATTTAATGAACATAATGTCGAATAAGTCACATAGCTTGTTTCAATTGAACTTTTTAACATTCGATTACTGACGTTAACTCACTAAAAACCAACGCGGAAACAGCTTTATTGCCTTTTGACGAGACTAGAAATTTATAGGCCTTGTCTCTTCCTTAATTGTAGAGGACCGTGGGCGGTATTGACACCGTAGTCCGTACTAATTTAGGTACTCCATTTGCACGTAAATTATAGTCGCGTCCATTAATGCATAAAATAGGCATTCTTAGGGTCCTCAGGAACAGTTCTGATGTGGATAATTTTTTTATGGCAATTTTTTTTATATTCTTTAAAATCAGAAAACTTTCGACGCCAGAAAATAATTGTAAGTCTATTCTATCCTACCGATTTGCTTAAGTTTTTTTAAAGCTCATGCTTTACAGATGTTATCAAGATGTTATCAAGCATTAGAAATCACCCAAATTGTTCCCTTCTCAAGTTATACTCAAACGCGATTCCCTCTTGTACATTTCTTATGTTTTCATAGTTTTCTCTATATCTCACGTTCTAATTGAGGTGCTTCGTTCGTTTTGGTCTAAGAACACTCGCTGAAATGGGTTCTTTCATTTTACCTTTTTCCCATATAAATTGGTTGCGTTGGAGGGAAGCTAGGTGTGAACATTCGACTTGACTTTTATATATCTTCCCAAACGAAAAAAGGGCCTCATAATTAACTCTATAAATAACAAAAATGTTTTTTTTAATAGTTATTACGTACTTATTAGTATGTAAAATCAGACTCGAGATTGTTACATTGAAATTTCAACTATGTAGAACTAGTCGTAACTACGTCCCGGATTCAATCGGCGCGGCGCTAAAATAAAACCATTGTTTCGACAAGTCTTAAAGTCTTATTTATGTACGACTTAGATCATTTAACTAGGTAGATACTCAAAGATGTATGAAATAAAAATAACATAATCGGCAACATTTGAATATAGAACTATAGTACCGGCGCGCTATGATGGCCGTTTTGACGTTTGTCCGCTCATCAAGTTTCGTGATATAATTCTTAACTACGTTGAAGGAGGTCATTGCTGTACATTATTGTCAATAGTGACGTGCAGTAAAATTTATTGGAATGTATAATTTTATGACAAAACTAGGCATTTGTTTTGCGAAATAAAAAAATAATAATACGATCACCACTTATAGGATTGCTGGCTTGTTTACTTTTAGCATGTTTTATTAGCTTGATACTTATGTATATTGTATGTAACGGAAACTTTGAACATGATTTTGACGCTCTTGAAAACGTCGAATGATATTAAATTTTGGCATACTTATCAAGGACCTATAACTATTCAATATTTCAATAAACCTAAAAAACATGCTTTATAGAAAATCCAACATATAATTAATAGAAAATATTTTTAATAAATTTGAATTAAGACAGTCTAAATAAGAAAAAAATATTTTAGCAAACAACATAACAAACCATTTTATGTGAATATTGTGAAATATTAACAAATATTCAAAATACATACATATTGGTTAAAATATTTCTGTTTTACATTAAAGAGTTGCAAGCATAGAGAGTATATTTTTTTATATGTTGGTGTAGCTATGCAAAACTACAGTAATATTGTGCTTTTCCTGACACAATCATTTTTAGTTTAAAGTTAAATTAAATAATCTCTACCACAAATAGGTATACATATAGTTATGTATTATATACTAAACTTGTTGACCGTAACTTCTATATGTAATTATCAACTAGATTTATATTACGAACTTTATGAACTTTTTAGTATTGAAAGTAGTTGTTTTCACTAAATTGAGCAATTGTCAGTTGCTTTGCTGCATTTTGCATGATACGTCTTGTGTAACAGCCATCTGCGTGGCGCCTAAATTGTTTAAATTTTAAACAATCTGTTATCCGCTTCCTCGTAAACTGTTCTATAAATAATTTACATTACGATAAGCATCGGCTGACCGAATATTTGTTTTCTTAACTCATTTAATGATGTGAATGATAAAAGCGGTAATGAATCTGTAATATAACATTCTGATTTGAATTGTTAGGAATGTATTCGGATACGTTAATAAAAAAATATCCTACTAATATTATAAAGGCGAAAGTTTGTAAGAATGTATGGATTTTTGGATGTTTGGATGTATGAATGTAAGGATGTTTGTTCCTCTTTCACGCAAAAACTACTAAATGGATTTCGATGAAATTTGGAACACGGGTACATCATGTCCTGGATTAACACATAGGCTACTTTTTATCCCGGGAAAACATAAAACGGGACTTTTATCCCGGAAAACTTTTTAACGCGGGCGGAGCCGCAGGCAAAAGCTAGTATTTTATAAACGTATCCGAAGGGGAAGTAACAAGAAAATGTTAGAAACAAGATGTACCTCGCAGAAACGCGCGCTTGGAATGACTTTGCCGATTGAAAAAAATATAAATCACTATAATTATAGTAATCAATTGTGTCATCTGTTCGACGTCAGCGCCATCTACTTTAAATTAGATAAAACTTCTAATATTTCCCGAGAGAGCAAATAACCAATAAAAGATTATAATATGTTGGCAGTGTAAAATCTATGGGTGTACCTTTCATCGAAATCCCATCAACGGTTACTGCGCTTACGATTTACAAACATCCAAAGTTTTCACAAAAAATCGCATATTTTATAAAGTAATATAAGATTACAATAGCTTATCCAAGGTAGGTATTAGGCAAATTGCGATTCTTTATGTGATTAACGCCCGAATACTCAAACGCTTCTCAACCAACCAAGTTATCTGAGGCCTACTTAATTTTAGCCGGCTTCTTATTTTAAATGGCATTCTCAAACGCACTTTAAAAGATTTGATGGAAAACTCAGCTGAGGAGCAGTCATTTTGCTACAGATTATAAAAAGTTTGTTTTCGATTACAATTTTAATAAATTTGATATTTATGTGTCGTTTCACGCAGTATAATTTTTAAGATGTTAAATATAAATAAATCGAATAACACAATGCGCAGTTTGAAAATGATTTACAATGTTATAATATGTCTATTATATTTAATTTTCGTGTGTATTTTATGTACTATGTGCAGATGCTACATAGTAAACATGGTAAGTACGTTTAAAAACCATCCTAGGTTTTTAATATGTAGGAATGGCATATTCATTATTAGAAATAGTTTATTAATTATTATGTTCTTAACATTGATGTGATGAGCTTATATTGGCATTATATTGCCACTTGGCAGTAAGTCAGGGTTGACATTAGCCGCTTTAGAAAAAAAATAAACAAGTCAACAACAATAATATTTATAATTCTTAATTCAGTTTTATCAACAGAAGTAGGCATATTTACAAACATTTACAAAATATGCTAACTCAACTGCCATACTACGCACAATACGATGTACTACCGTTGGTTGTTTCCCGTGAAAAATAACCCCGATGACTTTGGGCTATCGGTTGGATTGTTTGGTTTCTTTTTGTGTTCGGCTGGATATAATCCCGATTTTAAAGAACATAAATGAAGAACTGTTTCCTTGCTGAGTCGGAATCTTCTTTTACGATAAGTTAAGATAAGATAAGATATGATATATTTATTTGTCAAACATTAACATTAAATTATCATTATTGTATTCTTCGAAAGCGTTTAATTTCTCTCGATTTCTTCCTTTGACACCATACTCCTCTTCAAACAATGATGATAATGAAGAAAAAAACTATTTATTAAATCCAAAGTGAATATAATAAGTAGTTATTACGCAATAAAATTATTAAAGATTTGAACGTAAATATTTGAGACTAGTCTGAAGCACTCTCAAATTGATCTCGATTAACAATCATATGAGGAGGCCTTACATAGCTGTCAAACTTTAAGCACCTTTTGTGAATACCGTTTGAATCAATAAGCGGACCTTAAACTGAGTCGCCTTAAATTTAAGGTTAGGAGATAAGTGACGTTTCACTATCCCAATTTCACCAATAACGAATGCTTAAATCCGTAAGGCCATCTCAAATATTTAAGTAGCGTTTGAGTATGCGGGCGTAAATGTAACCCTTCAAACTTGTAGTAAATTACATTTGAAACATTTTAAAACGATACTAATAAAAAAATAATTCATAACATACAGTAGTAAAACAATTATGCAACTAAAACAACCACATACATATTTATTACTTAACACATAACGTTATGAGCAATGCGCAAACATTCCGGGTCGAGTAAAAGATAAATGGCGCTAGAATAATTTATTGATCACTCGAGAAGTGAAAATAAAGTAGGAATACCAATGACAGATCTCATCAAGGCTACACCAACGCTTTTATTTTCAGAACTTTTTCAATGTAGCCGTACCACGAATGAAGCACTAAGTTTTCGCCTCGTGCAAATGGGTTTCAAAGCAGTAACTAACTGTGCCGACCGACCAGGGATGTTTATCTCTTGCCGGTCGACATTATTTTTTGGACTTCATTTCATTTACCATCAGATGCAGTGAAGCCACTTTGTCGAGCCATTGCTAAAAAAAGCAGTGTTAAAAACGCGAGTTCAAAGTTTAAATAGTCTCTTTTAAGCAAATCATAGGCTGGTACGGTTTTTTCATAGTAGCTGATAAGCCTGGCTTCCCTTAAAAGTACTTACCCTGAAGGTAGCTACTTGTGTTTTCTTGTCAACTTGTAACTTGAATGCAATTTAAATAAAAAGCAACGTACGAACGCGGTTATACTATTTTAGTATCTTGCGCATCATGTTCCCTCTTGAAGTAATGCAAAAGGATAATGCGTTATAACTAATGACTAAGAATCCCGGCTTGTCTTCGTAGTTTTCAGTACGGGCTACAAATCCAATGCACAAAATATCTTATATTAAAAAAAAATAGTATTTCATTCTATTATAAGTATGAAAGTAAAGTTCTCCGAGATCAACAGTGCCTCACAAACAAGATTACTTTCAATATGAATTACAATAAAAATATGTTTTCATTCATTTCAGACATAACAATTTGTTTAATGAAACAATATTTGTAAGAACGAACTAAAATAGAAACAATAAAAAAGCATTCCTCTAGTATTACTAAACAGTGATTCCTAATGTTTTGTTTGCCATTCTAACATGATAATCTATTGAGCTTGAAAATAGCTTAGACATAACAAACAGTATAGACATAACAAAAATACAAAATGAAAAATAAATATTCCATGTCTGACTGACACAGTTGCTGTTTGCATACTATGTAATTATCTCCAATCGATCGCGTGGGTGATATACATTTCTATCATTGCATGGTAATTACCACAGAATTACATAGCAATTGATCAAGTTAATCGTTTCAAACTAAACGTAAGCATCTCTCAGAATACTAACTAAAGGAATTATTGTACGGAGGAGTTTCCTTTTAAATCAATACAAAATAAACACATATCACACCTATATCCCCGAAGAGTTAGGCAGAGGTGCTACCAGAGCACCCACAGTTCTCCATGTTTGTCCGTCCCATGACGTGATGGACGGTAAGCCTATCGCTATATAGGACACAAATTTCAGACACTGAATTGATACTGACCAGAAAAACTCAATATCTGTTTGCCCTAACCGGTAATTAATTAAAAGGCCCAGGACCTCGGAACAGTGGTTCCGCCGACGCAATACAACTACGCCACCAAGGCAGTCATATCATTGGTTAATTTGTTAACGGCATTATGGACGAGACGAGACGACAGGGGACGATAGCCTAGTTGAGAATGGAACGGTCTGCCGAGACAATGTCCGGAGGTTCAAAACTCAAGGCACACACGTCTGACTTTTCAAAGTTATATGTGTATTGTTTATCAATTATCGTTCGCTTTAACAGTGAAGGAAAACATCGCGAGGCAACCTACATGCCTGAGAATTCTCCATAAGAATTCCGAGGGTATGGGAAGTCTGCCAATCCGCACTAGGCCAGCGTGGTAGACTAAGGCCTAAAACACTCTCAGTAGCAGAGGAGGCCCGTGCTCAGCAATGGGCAGTATATAATACAGGGCTGGTATTATTATTATTGACGAGTTTCAAGCATTTGTTGAGAAGTCTAGATTACATCTGGATGTTATAGGAATTATTAAAATTTTAAGGATAAAACGAATGACGATGATGTACGCTTTGTAAGTCGGCTACCAAAAAGCCTTTGCGGCTCGGTGGGTAGAGATGTGTGAAAACGAGGGGCCATAGTTTTAATTTTTTTGACATCCGTAGAGTCAAAGGAAGTTAATGCATAGAGGTTTAGTTCCTTATTTACTTTGATATATAATTTAGGGATCAGGAAAAAGTAGTGACGACATATTTTAAGGTATCACATATCTATCTGATCTGCGTTTGCTTTCAATAATTTTGCAATCAAATACAACCTCAGTACGTATGTTGGCGGATTACTCTTTTCAAGATGAGTAACTTACGAACCGAGATAAGTTTGCACTGGGGAAATGCAATCAAATGTATTGCAATCAGCCCTGTGTTATATACTGCCCACTGCTGAGCACTGGCCTCCTCTACTACGGAGAGGGGTTATGCCTTATTCCACCACGCTGGCCTATTGCGGGTTAATAAACTTCACATACGGTCGAAATTCTTATGGAGAATTCTCAGTTATGTAGGTTTCCTAACGATGTTTTTCTTAACCGTTAAAGCGAACAATTATAATTTATAAACAATACACAAAAATATTAAGATAACGTAGTTGTAATTAGTACTGTGTGTAAATTTTAAAAACTTCGTGGTTCATTGTCATCCGGATCGTAGTTATATAGCATATAACTGTTTATGAAAAGCGAATTCGAAACTATAGGTACACGTGTCAGACCCATATCGAGCGATGAGAAATCCAAAAACACAGACCAATAAACCAGATCTATGTCTAAAAACGATCTAGAATTAATAATTCTCCAATAAATGCAAATGACGCTCCAAGACTTCCAATCGGTAATTCAATCGTGGAAGAAACGGAAAATGCATTGCAATTCACGGAATCACCCGCTCTCCTTATTTCATCTACTTGTAAGATTACGATTTGCTATTAGAAATCTTTTATCGTATGTCGGGGAACCTACGTATTTTATGAAGCGGATCAACAAGTAACTCGAAGCCACCCCGCGTCGCGCCATAACAATCTTGTCTTTCATATTTTCGCTAATAAATAAAGAAATAAAAATATTGACATTGAACATTAATGTCAGCGGTTTCTGATTTCAGATAATTAGTTACATTAAATTATGTTACATGTACGTAATATAATATGTAACGTATTGAAGAATTTCCATTTCTCTACCTATATCCTTAGTAACAGAATGGATTTCATTTGGCCTACTTTGCTTTATCGGTGCAGTCCAAGATGCAAAATTACGAGCTATAGAATGCCAAGAAATACCTTACATTAAAATAGATTTTACTCGCTTGTACTAAACAATGTATGTAATAGTTTTTATTTTGAATGTATTTAGTACATTAAATTGTCAAAAGTGAATAAAAGAGTAAATAAATTATACATTTAAAAGAACCCACGGTGTGGATTTCGTGTTCAAATATTTCGCATTAGTCGCGTAAAATTAGTCAAATGACTAACATCTGTGCTGTGATATTTTTGACATACGGCAATGCTTGAGATCGTAAAAAGAAATATGTAATTTTCATTCATGAGTACTATTTGTATCCTGGTATCGGTTTTGCTAAAAGCTTGATACATTCTATCGGCGATGTCTAGTCTTAAGATTTTCAGTTTCGTTGCTTTCCAATTTATCATTTAACTTTAGCAACGAGTACTGAATTAATTAAAACAGCAGTTTTTTAGTTCCGGTTATAACTATGCCTAATTTAAGTGGAACAAATTAAGCAGTTTGAAATTTGTGTACTACTTACAATGCGCATTTAAATTGTGTTTCAACGAATAATACATTTTGATTATATGATGATATAGAAAATTCAATAAACAACAAAAGAGTTTAAATGCCCACCTATTTATGACGATAAATATTACTGAGTGTGAGCCAAGCCCGTTCAAAGTTCCTAGTTTATTCAAACAAAAATCTTTAATTATTATTTTAACGAAATTAAAAATATGAAAAAGAGGCAGCATTTGTAAAGCTTCATTATCAACCGCTCGATAAAGAACTTTAAGCTACATGGCTAGTGAGAATAAATCATGAAAACTAAGAACTTAAATAAAGTTTAAAATCCCAGAGTCCCGCATTGGTGAGTACGCCGCTACCAGTTTTTGAAAAGCCACTCGGCATTTAGTGAAAACTTTACAGGTGCTCCTACCCCGAGACTGTCTGAAAAATATTCGCAATAGGTAAGCGCACATGTTAGTTTTATTCGCAATTGCATCATAATATACTTGCTATTGAGAGTTTATGCATGGAATTGTAGTAATTTATCTCATGAGCGTGGTAGCAGCGTATCCATATTCGCCAATTGCTATACTGTGGGTTTGAATTTCCTGGCTTCGAATTCAAAGTCGTAGAAACTTTAAAAAAAATAATCCAAGCCCTGCAACATCAACAACATCTCGACAGAATTACAACAACCTATGTTCCAGAAGCGGCTCTACTTTTCCCGTTATAATAGCTATCCAACTAAATCTGTAACAACACTAAAGACAATATTTAAATCAATACCTAAATGAAGAGTACACGTGGTTCAGCCGTACATACAAATCGTAGTAGGATATGTCGAAACCGATGCGTATTTGACACGATACGAGAATCCATACCCATTGACCCATATGTGTACACTAGCTTTTGCCCACGGCTTCGCCCGCGTTAATAAGTTTTTCCGGGATAAAAGTACATAAAAACCTTCCCGTTGAATCACTCTATGACTATGACGTTGATACAACTCTTAACAAATAATGCATTAATTTCGAGCAAATTTGATTACCATAAAAACGGTTCTAGTGAGTTAATCTTAAAAGATATACATATACTGTTGCGGACATTTTTTTAGATCATTTCAAGAGGAATAATTCTTTCATACATATATTTTTGGTATCTTGAACCGTTTTCGCAGTGCACGCAATGGAAGCCCTCAAGGATGAATAATTTTCCCCGTTTTCTTTCATTTTCCATTATTTCTTCGCTCCTAATTGTTGCATCGTGATGTTATATAGCCTATAGCCTTCCTCGATAAATGGGCTATTCAACACAAAAATAATTTTTCAATTCGAACCAGTAGTTCCTGAGATTAGCGCGTTCAAACAAACAAACAAACAAACAAACTCTTCAGCTTTATAATATTAGTATAGATACGCGGTTACAACTCAAGTCTTACCGAACTATTCTATTTTCAAACAATGACTGTTTATTTGATATTTGGTTTAAAATGAGTTCTTCAATTTCCGCTTTTAATTTATAAATGCATGGTAATGAACACATGTAGAGGATTTTGTAGTTGTATTATCACAGAACAGAGATAGAGATAATTCGTGTGTATTATAGTACGAGTGCAATGCTGAGGTCTCAGGTTCGATTCCCGGGGCGAGCAAAGTGATAATGAGATTTTCTATTCAATATCAGCTCGGAGTCTGGAATTTGTGCCCGACATAGCGATAGGTTCGCCCCCATCATGGGACGGAAAAACTGCGAAAAGTGGGAGCACTTACTCAATTCAATAATGAAACAGTCTGTATTTATTAATTTTATTGTGCTTTATGATATTAGTACTGCAGCCAATACCATATTATCTGGTTCCTGAACCTACGCTAGTTCACTATCCATTATATGTATATGCTTTATCAAATAGTAAAATTGAACTGAAATAGAGCAATTAATAGGTTTAGTTTATTTTAACACATTGAAGCAACGCTGTTCCCAATGAAATATTTTTTTACAGAGACGTAATAAGTTATTTTGTGACCAAAAATGATGTGTTGTGATGTAAATATGTTGGAGATTTTTTTATTATTGTGTAGTATGATAGAGTAATATTTTGATATTAAATTATATAAAAATGTAATGAATGCAGTTTGTCAAAAATATCCTAAAATACAGTTCATTTCATATTATAAAAACAAAGCCTGCAGCCGCATCTGTCTGTCCGTATGACCGCGATGAACTCGAAAACTACCGAAAGTGTTTCTATGAAATTTGGTATGGAAACATTTTGAGCCCCTGGGCGGTGGGAAGTACACAGGCTACTGTTATCCCGGAAAACCCTTGTTCACAGCGAAGCCGCGAGTAAAAGCTAGTTATCAATAAAATAGATTTTTAAAACCAAATAATAAAACAAAGAAAATTATAGGCTGAATGTCAATATATTTGAACTTGTCCGACCTCATTGCCCATGGCGCGTGAAATCGGAAGGTTAAGAGACCCCCAAATAATTTCTGGCTTCAAGACTCTGGGTCGGAGCCAAGGGAGTAATTATGCGAGGTGTCTCTCGTCACGTGTCAGCAGGGTTGCCACTTGCCACTGCTAAACTGTGTCCCATCATTTCATAGGTTTCATATGTTAGGGTTGGTGAAAAAAATGAGTTATGTGGTTTGGTCATTGATGTATTAAAAATAATACATCAATGGGTTTGGTTCTGGTATTTGAAATAACTTTTTTTGTTTAAATGTGTTAATGTATTCAGATCCATTTTTTCCATGTAAATGATAATATGGATTACAAAAACCTAAATTCGACGGAAGGCAGATATTTATATTCAGTATTTAAAATAAAATAAAAAAATAAAATGTCGTCACCGACCCCTCGGTGGTCTACTTTTATTACGGCACGACTGCAATGCTGAGGTCTCGGATTCGATCCCCGGGTCGGGTAAAGTGACATTAGTTTTTCTATTCAGTATCAACCCGGAGTCTGGAATTTGTGCCCGATATGGCAAAAAACTCGCCCCCATCACATCATGGGACGGAATACGCCCGGCGAAAAGTGGGTGCATTAATCGCGCCTCTGCCTACCCCTTCGGGGACATAAGGCTTGACTGTGTGTTATTTGTGTGTGAATTATCTGTTATATAAGTACTTGTATTACTAAACAAATATGATTGTCTTTACTAAGCAATAACAAGTTTATTTTTCATTAAATAGGTACGTATATAAAACAGAAAATCTATCGAAAAGATAACCAGACCCTTTGCTGTCTCTCATAAATAACATTTTGTGAATATGCTCGACCATAAATAGTTTTATTACCGACATATTTCTAGCGCACAATGTTAACATTTATAAATCGTATACGCTATGAATAGAAATATAAAACCGCCATTACAAAAAAACATCACACAACTTTCATAAATAAATCCACGATCAAAAACATAATGCACGTAAAATATAATTCAACAGTAAAGTTATAATTCTGAATGGTGACAAGACGCAATCACGCGAGCAATAAATAATAAACATTTTACACGACCGCATTTTGGCGGCGCCTTCTGTTATCTGTAACATTTCTCTTGGCAGGGGCAATTATAAAACATTACACGATTATTAACACTTTGACGATAAGTACTAATATTTTAGTAAAAACCGACTTTTAATATTTTTTTCTGTAAAAAGGTCGAGACTAGCAAGACGTGGCGTATTATAATACTATCCACAATGACGCGCTTTACAATTTTTTCTAATTGCTAACAGTCCAAGTGGGCAACCTTCCGCTTGTGGTTTTATTCTGCAAATATACACTAAATATGTATGAGTGCATGCGCATACTAAGATTAATAATAAAAGTCTTCTTAACCCACGAAATCTCTACTCAAAAATTTGTAGAGCGCGTCATTGTGGATGAAATTATCTATAGTACTCATTGATATGTAAAAAAACCCCAATACTTCACTAATCATCTCAATCTATCGCACTGATGTTTACGGCAAAATGTCACATAGATCATTTTTGTACCGATAAAATAGACTGACTAGCGAAGACAGCTAAGCACCATTATAATTCATTTAGCATTATTACATGCACATTACACATATTATTTTGAAAGTTTTTTAATAGCCTTATTTTATTGCTATTAAACGTTGAAGATGCAATATAACTAAGCGTTATAAAGAAAGTAAGTGCAAGTATGAAATATTTAAAAAAAGTATCGTTATGCGATCAATCGTGAAGTCTATTTTGACGTTTTGAAAACATTTCATTATACCTCTGTTCAATCTATACTAATATTATAAAGCTGAAGAGTTTGTTTGTTTGCTTGTTTGTTTGAACGCGCTAATCTCAGGAACTACTGAACCGATTTTGAAAATTCTTTCACTACTAGGAAGCTACTTTACTCCTGAGTGCTATAGGCTACTTTTTATCACGGGAAAATATTTTTATCCCGGAAAAACTTTTTCACGCGGGCGGAGCCGCGAGCACTACTAGTAATATAGAAAACTAGCTTTTGCCCACGGCTTCGCCCGCGTTAATAAGTTTTTCCGGGCTCAAAGTACATAAAAACCCGTTGAATCACTCTATCCAACACATTTATTTGGATAAAGATTAATATTATGACGTTGATACAACTCTTAACAAATAATGCATTAATTCCGACCAAATTTGATTACCATAAAAACGGTTCTAGTGAGTTAATCTTAAAAGATAGACACATACTATCGCGGACATTTTTTTAGATCATTTCAAGAGGAATAATTCCTTCATATATATATTTTTGGTATCTTGAACCGTTTTCGCAGCGCACGCAATGAAAGCCCTCAAGGATGAATAATTTTCCCCGCTTTTTTTCACATTTTCCATTATTTCTTCGCTCCTAATAGTAGCATCGTGATGTTATATAGCCTATAGCCTTCCTCGATAAATGGTCTATTCAACACAAAAAGAATTTTTCAATTCGCACCAGTAGTTCCTGAGATTAGCGCGTTCAAACAAACAAACAAACAAACAAACTCTTCAGCTTTATAATATTAGTATAGATTATCATCAAGCCGTACTTGACATTTCTATAAAGATATATACCTACCTGTAAAGATATAACAAGTTTTATAGATGTTGTTACTACATTTTATTCAGTAACCATGAATTGGTTAAAGAATCAAAGAGCGAGTTGAGTTATTGACAACAGTACATAATAACACAGATAATAATTCGAAGGTTCAAAATAAAGTCAAAGAAGTTGTCGCTTTTTGTGTGGAGGCTGGGCCTCAAATATCTAACCAGGCTAAAACTTTATGGATATTAAATAGGCAAAAATATGGATCTGGGATCCATAAATAAAATATTTTTAGACCCCTCCATTTATAATTAATATTTTAAAAACGTTCATTGTAAGTGAATTTTTAAGCAAATTAAAATTACATAAATCTCAAAAGTGAACGTCTTTAAAATTATACAATTTATTGCAAAGGCCTAGTTTTTGGGTGTATAACGCAAATGTATATAAAGTATCTTGGTTAGAATTTTTAGCCCATTTTAGATAGAATCACAAAATAAAATCAATCACCTGACTAAATCAATAACAGCGAGTGTGCACGAGGATAACTCAATATTTTGATTGTACGATAATATTTAATTGCTTTGTTATTTGCTAGAGCACAAATAAAACACATAAACGTTCGCCTGTTAGTACATTCGCGTTGCACTCGATATCAGCTTTATAAAGAATCAAGCTGTATTTCCTCCAAGCAACTAACTGATTATCTAAACGTAAAACGGGAAACGGATCTGTTTGTTTACCATTTAATGTAAAAAGATCTAGTACCGGAAATTGAACCTGAAGGAGAGACAAACAAGTTCAAGCACTATTTCATCACAATGTTATTGGTACAAAGCTTGGCATCACTACATAGTATAAAACAAAGTCGCTTCCCGCTGTCTGTTCCTATGTCCCTATGTATGCTTAGATCTTTAAAACTACGCAACGGATTTTGATGCGGTTTTTTTTAATAAATAGAGTGATTCAAAAGGAAGGTTTATATATATAATTTATGCCTGAGAAATATAAATCGGGACTTTTATCCCGGAAAAACTCAATCACGCGGGCGAAACCGCGAGCAGTCTAGTAATAAATAAATAAGTTAACAAGGAGGGAGTTGTTATTGGAATCTAAAGTTGAAAGCACCTTCACATATTTATTTCAAAGAGATCCAGTTAGTTTGTATATGCGAGAATATCGTCCGCATAACATAATTACAGACCCTTCAGCTGACATGATTAAGGTAAGTACTTGAATCTCACCGTGTTAAACTGACCAGCTAAACATTCAAAGCAAGATCTAAACTTCATAGTGGCGCCCTTGAACTAGTTGCAATGACATTGTTGAACTAAACCGAGCGCTTCCCAACTTGTCGCCATAGTTTGATAGTAATCTGATGGAAATGTATACGTGATACATATAGGAATTTTCGGCTGGAATCCACGGGTCTGGCTGGTCACTGCACCGTGTTTGTTGGGAAATATATTCTTTGTATGTAATTTTTACAGGGCATACACATTGACATGTATGTATAGGCTTCGTCGTGTAGTTGACCGAGGGCATGCTTTGCAGGTCGCCAGAATTATGCCGGCATGTCGTATTGAGTATACACTGGCTGCAAAATATTTCTACTACCCTCCATTAGCAAAAGATGGAATCACAAACGTGTGTTACTGGATCTCCGGTAGTCCATCTATAAATGTATGAAATCTAAGTAGCATCTCTAGGCGTCGTGGCCTATTCACAAAAACTGCTATGGACTCATTATTCGCTCATTAAAATCGCTCAGCAATATCGCGCAGCAAAAAGAGACGTGAAAACATTCATGTGAAAAGTAGTATTATCAAGAAGGACGGCAATTACAGTTTGTTGTTGTTATCCGTTAAGTGTTTAAAACTTAACGGATATAAGATACTGATAAGGTGTTATCAGAAAATCATCATCTTCAGCTTAATTAGCAAATCGCAGATAAATAAATTCATGTCCTTGGAGTAGCATACGCATTGGGTCTGGACTGGAGGGAAACCCACGCTACGCCACTGATGGGCGCAGTTACAGGAGCTCGCACCGGGCACACTAAAGGCTAATTACCGAACTTATAACTAGTAGGTATATAATATCCACCGGACTTTCGCAATCGAGAGACCTACCAAATAAATTATACTGACATACAACCGCATCATAAGCCGTAATAAAACCATTTTTTTTTAAGGCGGAGAAAGTGCCTTATTACTACCGTCCAGCCTTCAAGGGGAAGACTGAGCGGTTACGTTGGGTTCACCGTGCCTTACGACCCGACGTTAAGCCGCCCGGAGAGATGGAACCATCGGGTGACCGCCGGGCCGAGTCCCTAAGCTATATACAACGCACGGCATACCAACCAAAACTCCGCGGTGGCCATCTTCGGCGCATGTCCCTAATGCGCTGCGGGCTTCCTCCGACTCACGTCTAAGTTGTCGTCCGCAACCGCCCCTGCGCGTACCGCTAGTGCGCTCCGTCTCCTGTTGTTAGGGGGGGGGGGGCTCAGAAGCCCCCGGGCACCGAAGGACGCCCCCGGCGTCAACGGCACCATGAGGCCTATTTGCCACGCTGCCATCCATCACGGGGGTCACAGAAATTGGCTAAGCTAATAGGTGGACGGCCCCTTCCGCCCACCTACGACCCCGGTGGCCCCTATTAGTCGCCGTTTACGACAGGCAGGAGATACCGTGGTGGAATTCTCCAAACGCCCCCAATCCACAGGGCGGGTAATAAAACCATCTGAAATATTAAATTACAGGACAATACATGGCACTGCACTCATAACCCTGAGACCCACGGTTACGGATATTGCGCAGTCCACCTATCAAAACGTATTTCAAAATTGCTTAGTTGCAGAAATAGATAAGATGGTAGCAGTACCTTTGCTGACGGCTTATTAGATACTCATTACCTAATAAATTTAATCTGTAAGGCTTCATAAATAAAGGCTTACAAATTTAACTACGCGTAAGTTTAAAAGCCCGCATGGTACGAATAGCGCGTCTACTACTTACGGCCGACGAAAAATATTTTGCATTGCATTCTAGATCTTTACTTTGCACATATAACACATATAATATTTTACTGGTGGTAGGACTCTCATACGTAAGAGTCCGTCTGGGTGGGTACCACCGCAATGTTTATTTCTACCGCCAAGCAGCAGTGTGCATCATTGCATGCACTGTTGTGTTTCGGTTTGAGCATTGTAGCCAGTGTAACTACAGGGCATAATGAGGCGTGACATCTTATGTCTCAGGATGATGAGCGCAGTGGAATGCCACACAGTACTTTGTAACTCAAGGTACTGGATGGTATTTCTGCTGTTTATGGGTGGTCGTATCGCTTACCATCAGGCGATCGGCATGCTCGTCTCGTCATTCGTTGCCATAAAAAAAATTAACACAAGATTTTGTGACTTTTTAATGTTAAATATGTTGTGCTTTATGTTGCTCCTTTATTCATTTGTATCCTAAGTTCTGTTACAGGATGCTGTCTAGACGAATATATTCCGTGCAATCTCTGAACGCACAAAACGCTTTTTCACCCACGTTCTTTAATAGTAATATAACTTCGTTGATATCATGTATAACACAAAATAAAACCGACTGTAAAACCACTACAAACCAAAAAAATATATATTAACTTTATATAAGTATATTTGGGGTCGGTGCCGCATTTAAATTCAACATTGTTTCGTATATTTGTTTCGTGTATTTTCTTAGCTTAGCTGGCAATTTAAATTGGCCACCGACTACAAATATACGTAAGTATATAAAGTATTTTTTTTGTTTTAAAGCAGTTTTGAAGTCGGTTTTATTTTTTGTTACAAAAAACCACTTGGATCAATGGGAAGCCATGTTCAGTTAGCATACATGTAATGCAATGAATTCCTGGAATAACGATATTCCTATATCAAAAGTAGCTCGTTGCTAAGCTCGTAGCTGCTTTGCTTTCCTGATAGATATCAAATTTTATATCTACGTAATCGTTGTTCTGGTAATTCCAGAGATCTATGTAGATGTAGAACAGTTTTTATTTCTCTAGACGGGCATGTTTTTTAATTCATTATTTGATTGCGCCGGTGATATAGTTGTACAGTCAGCCACACAAATAGGTGAACAAATTCAAAATTTCAAAACACTTACACGCGTTAAGTTTAATTGAAAAAAAATATTTTCTTTGTAGGAAGTAAAGTTAATCGCCTTTATATTATTGTTGTGAAGAGAAAACAAAAATGTCTAAGAACATAGAAAGTGTAGACGCGATTTGAAGTTTTGGATTTGTTCAGGTACTTATGTGGCCGACTGTACCTATTGTGTGCGCGATGCGACTAGGTACCTCCAAGGGTCACGGCTTCGAATCCTGGGCCGTGCAGTGATTTTGTGTTGATATTGCAAATTAAATGCTGTTTTATATAAAAACCCGGATCTTTAAGAAATAAAGATTTCTCAACGCTACAGGCCATACTGAAGTGTCCGGCCATGAGTGAAGGAGTTTAGAGTTTCCGTAGAAATGGCGCCAAAATCCAAGCCCAATCCAATCACTTTAGCAGACAGGCCATTTTCAGCCTACAAATGTACTGACAAACTTTACAATTTTGATCTAGTACATAAAAAAATCGTACAAAATAATTACAACTGATAACTGAGAAATAAAAGGTAATTTTAAATTGTAAATAGTATATTGATACTGCATATTTTGGCCTATTATCGATACTGCATATCGGATGTCTAGTTATACTATTTAGTTTGGCCAAATGATTACGCTACATTAGCTGTTCCGAATTACATAAAAGGCAATTTAGACGTACGTTATCGTTACTGTAAACTTAAAATAATGTGAATTAGTAAGTACCTACTACGGCTTTTACATCATCCACAAAGATACAATATCAAAATAAGCATTAACAATAATATAATGAAAAACTAAATTTCATAATATAATTTATATTTACACTTATGAAATTAACATCCGTATAACTTAAAAGCCACAAAAAGTTTTATACATCTTAGTAATATTATAAATGCGAAAGTTTCTGATAATGTTTGGATGTTTGCTAGGAGTTAACGCAGAAAAGGATTTGGATGAAATGCCACACACGGGTAGAGCATGTCCTGGATTTACACATAGGCTACTTTTTATCTATACTAATATTATAAAGCTGAAGAGTTTGTTTGTTTGTTTGTTTGTTTGAACGCGCTAATCTCAGGAACTACTGAACCGATTTTGAAAATTCTTTCACTAATAGGAAGCTACTTTACTCCTGAGTGCTAGAGGCTACTTTTTATCCCGGGAAAATATTTTTATCCCGGAATAACTTTTTGACGCGGGCGGAGCCGCGAGCACTACTAGTATATTATATTAATGAGATAAACTTTATGTTAAAATCTTTTATAGGTGCAGATATTCTTTACTTAATAAGTAGAAAATTTATCCTCTTACTAACATTATAAATGTGAAATTTTGTGAAAAGGTTTATATGTTTGCTAGAATTATTGCACACTGGTGAACGGATTTGGATGAAATTGACATAAGGACAGACCCTGTCCTGGATTAATATGTAGACTTCTTTTTAATTTACTCCCATGGGAAATAATGTATATTTTAAATCTTATTCTTTGAACAGATGGCGCTGGCGTCGTTCCTACTGTGATTTTGGGACTTTGGTAGCGGGAAAGGCTTCTCACGCGGGCCAACACCTACTGTAACTACAAGAACAGGCACGTTGGCATGAAAAATATACGTTTGTTAAGCTATACGTATGCAAAGAATAAAAAATTAAAGAAAGCAACAGTAAAACATATGAATATGAAACTATTTTATTAATTGTATGTTATTTCTATTATAGTTTATATTAATGTTCTAACCTAAGATAACAAAAAGTTTATAGCTGTTTGTTCCTAAAAGTTTAAAATTGTGAATGTTGGTACATCTTTATTTGGTAAGCACGTAAGAATAGTACCTATATAATAAGTGAACTGTAGCAATGTTTGTTATGTGTAAACTGTGATGTTTCTATGAATAATAATAAATAAATATTAGGTACCTCCATATCTTAAACAATCTATGACATACCGGAAATGTTAAACGTTCTACATCTTTTTGGTTTTCGCGAGGAAATTGATATTCAAAAGATCGCATGAGGGGTTAAGTTGGGGTTATCTTAAAATTACTCATAGTACCTAGCTTAGTATAGGTACATCGGCTGCGTCTCACACAAATATGAAAAACATCTCCGGAGTCAGAACCCAGCTATGAGAGCTAAACAATACTAACTTATTAGTCTGCAACTCGCATAAATAAAGTATGAACCCCTAACTTCATCTGTTGCTGTTACACCAAAAACAATTATTCGGTTATAGAATTTGACATTTAAAATTCTGTCAGTTTGGAACAAATAACGGAAACTCGAAATCTCGTACCGGCTGGCTGAATATAATAGTTTTATCCATGATGGGATCCATGTGAGAGTTAGGGTTTTGATAAATTGCATCGACATCTTCCTACTAATATTATAAAGGCGAAAGTTTGTAAGAATGTATGGATGTTTGGATGTATGGATGTTTGTTCCTCTTTCACGCAAAAAATACTGAACGGATTTCGATGAAATTTGGCACACGGGTAGATCATGTCCTGGATTAACACATAGGCTACTTTTTATCCCGGGAAAATATAAACCGGGACTTTAATCCCGGAAAAACTTTTTAATGCGGGCGGAGCCGCGGGCAAAAGCTAGTATTATATAAAAAAAATTTCAACTATTGCAAAATACTAGCAGTACCCTCAACCGGCAAAAATTTGTGAGAACTATGGATGTGGAAGAGGCGAACGAGGTGTATCAGTATCGTAGCATATGGCGCTCAATAGTCTCTGCTTACCCCTATGGCAGTGTTGCCAGATGTTTGACGGTTGAAGTCGCCTAAAGTCGAGAAAATTCGAAGTAGCCTAAAGTCGCCCACATGTGTGAGGACTCGGAGAGCAAAAAAAAAAGGTCCCCAGTTTTCAATAATTGTGTGTACGGGGGATCTTAAATATCCTCAAATTCGACAAAAACAATGCATAAAACACGATTTTTCCGAAGTAGCCTAAATTGGCGACTAATCACCATTCGCGTAGCCTAAACGGCGACCAGTCGCCATTTGCAATTTTGGTCGCCCGGACACTCTTCAAGATAGCCTAAATGGCGAAAAGTCGCATAATCTGGCAGCACTGCCCTATGGTATAAGGACATGAGTGAGTATATATTAAAAAAAATGTGTAGGTACACTCAAAGTATGGCTTTAGCCGTTACTGACTCTATACTTTGAGTTCCATAAGTCCATCTGCACGATGAACATCAAAACGCGATGAAATTCTAAAGGTAAATACGAATCCCGACCAACCACATACATTATTATGATTGATAATAAATTTGCGATTTTATTGCATATCGAATTCGCTTTATTGGCGTCAGTCGTTTACGATCTGAAAATATTCGAAGCCTTGAGACAACGCTTGTACCTCATCGACTTTATTTCGGTAAAGGTGTTACTCAAATCTAAAAGTAATGTCACTATAGTGCGTAGGTATGTATATTTATAATATTATTGAAAGTTATGCGTTTCAAACAAACGTAGTTTATAGCGCAGTGTTTTATAGGATACGATCGGAACTAAACAATTTATTAGCAGAACATAAAATTAAATGTGTGAATAACGTCCAAAACACATTTGTGCACAATTACACATCTAATAGAGCAGAGGGTAGACAACAAGCACGCAACACTCATAGCCAAGACGTGCCGAAGATTTTCAAAAATAAGGAAATTCGGCGAGACCTTTTTCTAGCCACGAATGAAACACTGAACACAGACACATACCGCTTTTGCCAACGGACGGCGCACCGATCACCGCCACTTTCACTTCCGTCAGCGAAGACTTCTTCCGCCTAATCCCTCTAGCACTCATTTTGACCGTTCATCGTCCCACCACGCGCGTCGACCGAATGCTGGTTGCGCCACGACCGACGTAAACATGAAACAAAACCCCCGCGCCCGCGCGCCCGCTAAAAATACATCAAGCGACAGCTCTGACATCGGTACCGGTGTTAATGGGTCAAGATCTGGCCAAGATCAGTGTTGCAAATAGTCATGTTTACGTCGCATCTACCCGGTGACGGCACCACACAAACCACGACGTGTGAACCCACGTGGATGCAAGCCAGAGTTTCGCGACCACAGCATCGATTTCGCTTGACTGTTAGATGTCTCTTTCGCCATGATTAAGACGTTAAATCAATCAAAGGTAGCAAATATAAGAAAATGTTTGGTAATGAAAACTGCATTCGCGCGCCGTATCAAAGGTTATTCTAGACAAGAAACTGAAGAAACTTTTCAGTTCGGCATTATTTTCTGTGCGGTATATTGTGTCAAACAATATTTTGTTAAATTAATTTTGTTAATTATTAATTTATTTATAACCAAGAACTATTTTCGTCTAAAATGTAACGGGGACAGATTTCAATATTATCCCACACGCAATAATTAACAAATTTACGTTCGTAAGACATTGGTGTAGAAAACTGATAAAGGCCGAAGAGATAATCGCAAAACTTGAAAAAATATTTTACATTTATAATTAAGATTAATTTAGATAAATATTTAGTCGCTTCAAAAATAAACTGTTCATATGTTAAATGCTGTTGTGTACCAACAAAATGTATTAGTTTCGTAATATTATGAAAGGCTGTCCGTAAGCTAAATTCCCTTTGCATTATCTGTACGCCTTTATAAATTAAATCATATTATAACTAGTAGTATACTACTCGATTTGTTAATGATGGATTGTTATAACAATTGCTGGCTATTAAATTAATCCTTCAACAAGAGCGACAATTTGGAAAATGGGTTGACAATGTGTCATTTTCCTACAGCGCGCGAAACATAACCGAAAATAATTTAGCGATAACTCACAGATATTATTTGACTCGACGAAAGGAAACGCGTGTATTTTTTCACCATAACGATAAATTCTGACCTTGCTGTCTTAGAAGCGGTCGTAAATCACTTTTTAAATGTATGCATGCGATTAAATCGCAGCTCTCACTCAGCGCGTCAATGCAGCTAAACAAATGAAATCGATACATGTAATGGACGCCGTTTACCGTATTATAAAGGGTTTCATTATTTACAGCAGTCGTTAACCGGCTATTGATACTAGGTTTGATGTGTGACGTCGCGTTGGGTGGCCATGGTTTATACGGATATTCTGTTTGGTTTCATCTTTATGTCAACGTATTACAAATTTTGGAATGGTTTTCTAATTTTTTCGTTGAGCCGTGCGAAAGGATCTCCGCGATTCTGTAACGTTGCAAGATTTTTTCCTCAACTCTACTACCGGGTTTTGTCACAGCGCATACTAGTTCGCTGTATGCTGATTTCGGTTATCATTACTCTGTGTGAGTTTAACAAACTTCAGTCTTGGAGAAACGTTTTCATAAATAATAATTATAAATACTTATCCCAAATATTTAGAACTCAGAAGCACACGAGTGCATGGAGCGCGGCTGGCTATAAGCCAATCACTTATCACCAATTAAAACGTTCCTTTGTTTAAACAGCATCATTGTTTGGTATTTTTGTAAAGAGAGCAAGCACGCATGATGTACGAGCGCGAGTATGCGCAATACACGTTTTAAACTTTATAAAATGTGACTTCCCGACAAGTTCAAACGGTGGATAAACGAATATTCAAGCACGTTTAAATCTGATTTCAACGTAATCCGAGCTGCAATATACCGTAAACCAGCTGTTCCCAATGTTAACTGTTAAAAATAAAATATTATTTTACGTTCTCTCGATTTAACTTTAGTTGTATGGAAATTGAAAATCTTAAATTTAGAATCATCTAAAATAACTATAAATAATTCAATTATGAGCCACCAAATAGATTTCGGACTTTGTACCACATTGTAATGTGTCGTGTGCCTTGAACATTACATTTATTTGAAACCAAAATGAAAGTCTCAAGATGACAAAACAATATAATAATAATAACTCTACTACGTTGCTTTTACTACGTTTATGTGTGAGCATTATTTATCCCAATGTAGGTATATCGTTACCTTACCTCCCGTATAGCAGCCAGCTCATATCGCGCGTCAGAGATCAACGAGTATCAAGTATATACATATACACTCACGCCTGTTATCCCCGAAGGGGTAGGCAGAGGCGCAACTAGTGCACCCACTTTTCGCCGACATTCCGTCCCATGATGTGATAGGGGGCGAACCTATCGCCATATCGGGCACAAATTCCAGACTTCGGGCTGATACTGAATTGAAAAACTCAATATCACTTTGCCCGACCCGGGGATCGAACCCGAGACCTCAGCTTTGCAGTCGTACTGTAATACAATTACGCCACCGAGGCAGTATCAAGTATGTTCGAGAATATCACCTTAGTACACATAGTACTAAAGTGCCTGCGACTGCCTCGGTGGCGTAGTAGTATTATGCTACGACTGCAATGCTGTGGGTACCATCCCCGGGTCGGGCAAAGTGGCATAGAGTTGTTGTACGCTGTATCAGCCCGGAGTCTGGAATTGGCGCCCGAAATGGCAACAGCGCCCGTATCACATCATGGGATCACCGGCTTAGAATATCAAATCTAAATTACTGCTAAACCTTCAATAAAATTAATTCGGTGGCAAATACTTGTGGTAGGTACCTGCATCGTGCTTTAGGCGCTGTTTTCTGTGGCAGAATATAATGTCAGGTTTAGCAGTCATTTTGAATCAGTCTTATTCTACTACTACTACCCTATTATACTCTCCCCAACATACCCTACCTTTTTAAAAACTCCCAGAAGCACAAAGCCAACTATTTAAATCAAAACAATGGGTGCACCTGATGCCTTAGTTTCCTATTAATCCACCAGTTCTCTGCTCTATATTGTTTTAATTCAGTTTTGGCATCCAAGATTTTATTTTCTTGCGCTATCGTTTTATTAAATTGTTTATTGCTTCTTTGTAGGTAAATCCTTTGATTTTGAATAACTGTTGCTATATATAGCTATCTCTGCTTTCTCATCGGCTAAACTGTAAATGAATGTACTATACGTTAGCTATAATGATCTCATGATGAGAGTTGGATGACAAAGGGGAATATGGCTTTCCCAATGTATATAATATGGCTCTTTGATATGGCTCTCATCTCTCGTCAATCGGTACTCTATTAGGATCCTACTTCACGTACCATCAGCTCCAGTGGGGTAAAACTGCCGAGATATTAAAAACAAATATCAACACTAAGTTTATTTTATTTTATCGTAGTATGGGAAACAAACAATAGAATATAGACAAATAAATTATTAAAAGCACGCATATACACGCCTTTTATCCCCGAAGTGGTAGGCAGAGGCGCAACTAGTTCACCCATTTTTCGCCCATGATGTGATAGGGGGCGAGCCTATCGCCATATCGGGCACCAATTCCAGACTCCGGGCTGATAATGAATAGAAAATCCAATACCACTTTGCCCGACCCGGGGATTGAACCCGAGACCTCAGCAGTGCAGTCGTACCGTAATACAACTACGCAACCAACACAGTAACTCAACACATAATACCAAAAAGTTTGCAACATCTAAAAAAGTTACAAGTCTCGTCGGCAAATAGTAGCATTAGTTTGCGACAAGATTATCAACACAAATTAATTATTAGTTAAATACTACACAGCATTTAATTAATCCAGTGGAGACTAAAGACAAATACATAATACCTATATGACTTATGAAGCATCTACCTATCCTCATCGACACCTTTAGTGTTGCACAACTTAAAGATCTAAGGGCGGTATTAATAGATCAATCTCAAGTTTGAGTTGCATCTCAAGTGGACACAATGTATTGAACTATTCATACATTATGTCTACTTGGGATGTGGCTCGAACTTGAGATTGATTTATTAATACCGTCCTAAAGTTATTTATATTCTCAAGTCGCTGGTGGTACGATTTCGCATCGGCCCGAATAAGATCTCCGTACACAATGTGTTACCCACCGTGGTGTCTCACGAAGTGTGCCGCATTCCGGAATCAGCCTGTATATACCCAGCATAACTGTATCGACTGACGAGGACTACAAAAATCCCATTTTACAGTTTAAATAATTAGATATGCTATGATATATGTTAATAAACAAGTCATATTATGATGTGTAGGCATCTCTTTATCTGTCAGTCTGTTATGAAATCTATGCATTGGAATTATTATTGCATTGCATTTGGAGTGATTTTAATCGCGGCAATATACAGTCACGAGCATAAATATCTGTACAAAATCAAAATTTCAAATCCTACAAGGTGAAAGTTTGTAAGAATGTATGGATGTTTGTTCCTCTTTCACGAAAAAACTACTGAACGGATTTCGATGAAATTTGGCACACGAGTAGATCATGTCCTGGATAACACATAGGCTACTTGTTATCCCGGGAATATATAAACCGGGGCTTTTATCCCGGAAAAACTTTTTAACGCGGGCGGAGCCGCGGGCAAAAGCTAGTCGTCTATACAGGTACGCGTTAAGTTAAACTGAATGTAAGAATAGTAAGAACACAAATGTATGTAGGCAATTTGAAATTTTGATTTTGTTCATCTACTTATGCTGGTAACTGTACTTCTGATCGACGTGGGATTAAATAGGGCAACACTTGAGTCGGTACAGCTATTCGTGTACGAGACTATCCCGCCCTCTCACCCACCACTGCAACTCCAGCCAGGATCGGCAGTGGCACTCATGACACCGAGCGGCGAAGCTCGGTGACTCTCAGAGAACACTCATTAGCTTTAACTCGCAACTAAGTTAATCAAACCGAAGAATTGGTAAGAAATATATTTTCCATTTACCTCCATAACAGCTATTCGTGTAGTTAATTTTCTAAGGCAATAAGGTCCAAATTGGCGTGACAGGTGATAAAATAGAAAAGACAATATTAATTATCCATGATTTATTTTTTATTCACCCTTAATTATTATTTGTACAATTTATACATTATTACGAACACAAATCATACTTCATTTAGGATATTTATTAATGTTCCACAGGGTAAGGATGTGAAGTGAACGTCGATCAAGGGTACAAAGATTTTAAAATACACACGAAATCTGATAATTCTGTAATATTATAAGTAATGTTGCTATTGTAGATAGTCGCATAGGATCGGAATACATTACAATGTGTAAGTAGGACTAAATAACGTTTAGCAATTAAATACCAGCTTAAAAACAAATGTATATTTTTACCTTTAACTCGAAATAATTATTGCCCGGATATTTTGGAAAGTTATGTCACTGAGTGTACTGTATACAGACCAACATATTACACCATACTCGCCTCTCACAAATCAGACATTGGCGTTACATTGTGAAGTTTTTCTTGCGTAAGTTATTTACAAAAAAACTTAGTAATTTGTATACAGCAACGTACTTAACCTATCCGTAAAAATAAATTTTGCGTAACTAGTAAGTAAAACTTACGAACGTAGCGCCCGCCTAGCAGTATACTTGCGCTGCCCATTGTATGTTTTAAGAACGATTAAAATTATTGCTTTGACCATATTCGGACTGCGTGAGCACATTCAATAATCCTATAGTAACACTACTGGTGTTAAAATGGTACTTATAAATACAATTCATTGTTCAATTATAAAAATGTTTACAATGTTTTGGATTAAAATTAAATAGTATGGAACACCCTCATTTCTACATTACCATATAGTAACAAAAAACTAATGAAACATAAATATAAAGGACGTAATAACGTGCAAACATAATATACAAAACAAATCGGGTACTTTTGGACTTATTCGAACATTCTAGAAGGAAGACGATTGCGTTAATTTGACAATAAAACAACTTATTCACGTAAACAAAGCACATCTACACTCGTTTATAACATTTATTGCATGTGTATTATATAATTATAAAAAAAAACACTTCTACTAACATCCATATTCCATACTGAAAGATAGGTTAGAGTGAAAATGTTTAATAATATAATAATAACAATTATCGAAATACCCTCTTTGAAGTTACGCTGCACCACACGATACACTACGCACCTTTGGATTATACGAGACCTAGGTTTTTAGGCGTAATCGAATATTACTACAGAAAAACTCGCGACAAAAATGCAAAGACATGTTAAAGGTCTTAACCTACTCTTGAAGTTAAAATGCTTAAGACCAGTCAAGATGCCTTTCTACCACTTTAATTAAAAAGAAAAAAAAACGTATGACAAATCCGATCGATAACTCTATCGCTAGGATATGTCATTCTCATACATAACATACGCGTTAACGTCTGTAGAAACTGACTACGGCTGCTATACCTCTAGCACGAATTTACGCGTTTCGTATTCGTATCGATTGAGTTAACGTTCACGTATTTGTTTGACAGTACTATACGTCAAAAAACCACATTCATACTGTCTATTCCCATACATTTTAAGATGGCGGTTAACATGGTTACGCGTTTACTATTCGAAGTTTACACGCAGGCAATGCTTATGCTGCCATATTTTAGTTCCAAATACGCTCACGGGGGCGCTGACCAAATTTCCATACAAAATTTTACGTAGTTGAATTACGTTAACTACTAGTGCGTAAAGCAGTGCTAGCTACACCGATCACATATCTTATAATGTCTTAAATTCGCAGCTTTAGGATAAAAACGACACAATTCAAAAAGATAGAAAACTGAGCTATCGTCATAAAATTACTTAAAACGAACTTCTCAATACAACAGTTCAAACACAACTTCAACCAGGAAAATGACAAAACTGTTACATCGGTCCCTTTTTAATTATATTTTTATAAATAAGGGCCTAGTTTTTAATCATTTAACAACTCAATTTTCTATTTTTTTTTTATTATGTCGTTTTCGTTCTATTTTTTTGTTAATGGCGCTACTGCCAGTAGCCTGACGCGAGTCGGCTTTTCTGACTAGAAAAGTTTTCGTTCTAAAGGTGCGAATTATTCTCTATATTCCAAAGGTAGTACGTATAATTTGTAAAGGGCTACCGACACAAACGGTTGACGCGTGAAAGCCCCCATTTCGGCCACAATGCGTTTCTCTAAGGTCGTTTCTCGACGCACGTCAAACGAAAACATTCTCACGTTACACATTGACGCAATCCTTAGAGGTCGGCTATTGCGAGAGATTTATGCGAGCGCCAAGAATTGTTGCATTACCATGGAATTTCAATGTTTTTTAACTTTTGTCGGATTATTGTATTGTCGGATTACTATATGAAAACGAAATTTTAAGATTTTGAAATTATACTGTATTGTATAAGTGCAAATTGTTGCTTATTAAGGAAACTAAGATAAAATAGGATCATAAGTTAATTGACATGTTTTTTTTAATGACCTGACAATATAAACTATCAGAAAATGGTGACGACATTGCAATCTCTTTTTGATATTACTGGTACCTGATAAAAAATAAAAACATGTTTAGGCAAATGTAGAGACATCATTTATTAACCGACTTTAAATAAAATTAAATCCGTAATCAACATTGAACACTTTATAAAAAATATTTTCAGATGTAACACACGTGCCAATTGTTTGTTATCCCTGACCTAGGGTGTTAAGTAACGTTGACCCTACGAGAAATAGATGTAACATTACCCTCATAAGTGTAGCCACATTTTGGCATTTCCCCAAAAACGTTGGCAACCTCTCCAATAGTCAAAAACATCCATATGTTAAAAAATAAGTACCAAATACATACACAAATACCTAAATCTAAAATACGAATTTTAATAAAGTATAAAAAAAATATCATAATCAGAATCAATAATCAATTCGATACAACCTTATAAACAAGTCCATCAGTGGTCCTTCGAGCCATATCCACCGTGATTACAATTTACATACTGTTTACTTTGCTCATAAAATATAGCAACGCGAAGGTCAAGAACTTTTTTCTATGTTACGATTGAGTAGTTTATCATGACCGTCTATGAGATACATTATATGAAACTATAAGGATGACACAGAATTGATAGCATTTATTTATGAATATTTTTATGCATTTAGGAAAAGAATTCATATTTACATTAACGCGATTTATTTAACTGTAAGAAATGTTTTAGGATAGACATAAGGAAGTCGAAATACATATTATATTATGAACACGAAGCCTTTCTTATTGTGAGACATAATTGAGATCTCAATGTATATTACTAACTATAATATTTGGATATGCAATTAATGGGGACCATTGAAATTCACGAAAAAAAGTCGTCATAAAAAGATAGTATATCATAGACCACTATTGGAAGGATGGCGATAACGCAAGTGTTTTATGGAAAGTTCAAAATGTCACAGATTTCATAAGATCTCACTAATTATCAGTTAATAGACATTCAAGGGGATGTAAAATTAGACATTTATCACAATTGCTACTCAAATGAGGGCGACTTAATTTACCATCAATTAATGCAACACCAAATCCCTAACACTCAATACATTAACGTCAAGACAAACACTGATAAAGCTTAAAATTTAGCTCTATAATGTTTTTATCTATTTCATATAATTTTTTAAACTAATAATTTGTATCAACAGCGACGTATTATTTTTGGAGATATGTTCGTAACATCGCTAGTAAGGAGATTGTAAGATTGAAGAGTTGGAAGAATGAAAAAGTCGAATAGAAAATGTATGAAGGAATGATCGATTGGGAATACAAAATCTACAGTAACTATCACAAGGAAATCGGTCCCATTTTGAAACGATTGATAGCTTAATTTTATCATGCACTCTCATACAATCGCCCAACGATAATACATTACAAACTTAAGTCTTATCAAACTACTCGCACCAACTTCAGACGAGTCGGGCAACTGTGTGGACACGCATAAATCGAATGACAATAATAACGGCCACTTTCTTCATTTATAGTAACAGTAAAAATTACTGTTACTGTAGCCTAAATAGTGTACACGTTGTGGTTTTTACTTTAACAGTTCGTGAAGTAATTGGCTAATAATCGAATTAATCAATTACGAAATATCATGAAGGTATTGGGTACAAGAGCTACAGTATCTATCACATCTAATCTGAGTTGTAATTAGTTTCTTGCATGAGAGGCTGTAGGTCCTCGCGCTTACGCTCCCCCCTGTTCGGTATCCTCGTGATGCCTTCCAGCACGCCGATGTCCGATAAACTGTGGACAAATACATTAGCTCTTATCGATATTTTGGAAGCAATTATCACAAAATATCTTACTTATAATGTAATATTATAAATGGAAAAGTTTGTGTTAATGTTTGGACGTTTGTTACAAGTAAACTAATGGTAGGTCTTTCATAAAATATGTAAGAGGGCGTATGGGTGGGTAGTACTGCAATGTCTATTTTTAGTAGCAGTGTGCATGCGCTGTTATGTTTCGGTTTGAAGAACATTGTAGCCAGTGTAACTACAGGACATAATGAGACTTAACATCTTATATCTTAGAATGACGAGCGCAGTGCAATGCCACACAGTATTTTGTAACTCAAAGTGCTGGATGGTATTGCTACTGTTTATGGGTGGTCGTATCGCTTACCATCAGGCGAAGGGCATGCTCGTCTCGTCATTCTATGCAATGAAAACAAAAGTTAACTCGGAAAGTACTAAACGGATTTGGTTGAAATTTAGCGTACGGATAGGTCATATCCTGGATTAACACATTCACTACCACCACCATCACCACATATCCACTACTTTTTATCCCGGTCTTTTGTTCCCATGAGAAATAATGGATGATTTATCCGAGTCTTTAAGAAGATGGCGCTGACGTACTGTGTTTTAAGGACTTTAGTAGCGGGAATGGCTTTACGCGCGGGGGAAGGTGCGAGCATCACCTAATGTTTATAAATATTTGTGACACTATTCGTACTCTCCACAAAAAAAATTCTACGTAAATCCTGTGTCAATTCACGAGATATTTCTCAACTATAAACTGGATATTACATTAAGGACCTGTTTTACAATGTCTCAGTAAACGCTGATAATAATTGTAGAAAAAAAAACATACCGTCGAATTGAGAACCTCCTCCTTTTTGAAGTCGGTAAAAAAATATACCGCGAACAAATACAAAAGTCAAGCTGCTAAACACATAGTAAACAAAAAAGTATCTATATACATAAAAGCGAAACGTCACTTAGTCACTCACGCAGTCACTCATCACGAAATCTCAGAAACTGCAAGTGCTAGGAGTTCCAAATTTTCTATGGGGGTTTCTTTGGTGCTCACTAAGACGGGATTTTGCGAAATTCAACCCCTAAGGGGTAAAAAGAGGTGGCATAGTATTAGGCGACTTATTATCCCGGGAAAATGGATAGCGGAACTTTTATCTAGAAAAAAAAACTTTCATGCGGGCGAAGTCGCGGGCAAAAGCTAGTATGCAATAATGCATTAACTGGCGGTTAATATTAATAACTTGAACATTATGAATCAGGTCCTTAGCAGTCGAAATTACTTGATGACACTAAATTTATTATTGCAAGCGTAGCGACGTGCAAGTTCAATAATGGTACCAGACAATATAATTACCGATATTCGGAAGACCTATAGTCTACAGAACAAGCCGAAGAGATAGAAGTTTTACGTTGATCTAATGGTGCCTTCTCTAATATGTTCTATTTGAGGCAACATGACAGTACATATAAATATTGTGAAACCATTCGTACGAATACTGTACAGTTGTACAGCGCATCAAATGACGCGTTAAAACTTATGGAACGCATTCAAATATATGTTTATATATAACTTGATTAGATTAGTACTATCTATATGCGTGTAATTTACGTTATGTTGACGGCCGTAATTTATTATAACTACAATATATTGTGGCCCGATAAACAGTCGATTATTTTATGTCACTTGCAGCATTGCGTTTACTCGAATATGTCAAATCACTACATAGTATAAAACAAAGTCGCTTCCCGCTGTCTGTCCCTATGTATGCTTAGATCTTTAAAACTACGCAACGGATTTTGATGCGGTTTTTTTATAGATAGAGTGATTCGAGAGGAAGGTTTATAATATGTATAATTCATCCCGAAGAAATATAAAACGAGACTTTTATCCCGGAAATACTCATTCACGCGGGCGAAGCCGCGAGCAGGAGTCTAGTATAATATAATTGATGTCATGTATCATCCTCAGACAGGTCAAATTGTGTCTCTGATGCATTGATGTATTAAAAAACCCCTTCGATCTCATGAAGGTCATGAAATTAACATCTTTTCTACAACCATAGCACTGCACTGTTCAATTCAGTAGGTTTTGGGTCAAACGCAAACACATACAAACTTACATTATTTAAAAACAGTTTATAAACCTATTTTAGTTAGCGAATGTTTTATCTTCTTCTTTTAATCTGTCATTATTCGCAACATGTTCGGGGGAACAAAGGTCACTTGTCAATTGAGCGAAAGTCGTTTTTACGCGCCCACCAACAGGATTCTAATAAAAAGTTTGAAATAACACGGACATGGAATATTTAAAAGTTAAACTCAATTCAAAATTCGTATGAAAAAGATAAAACGTTCGATAGCTAAAATATGTTTATAAACTGTTTATAAATAAGACCGTAATTTTTTTACTTCTTACAAATTTTAATAAAGTATCGCATTTACTCACGCCTTCGCCCGTCTCAAAAAGTTTTCCAGGATAACGGTCTCGCTATACATTTTCCCGGGACAAAAAGTAGCCTATGTGTCCTTTCTAGGGTCTCAAACTATCTTCATGCCAAGTTTTATTAAATCCGCGCGGTAGTTTTCGAGTTTATCGTTTTCAGACAGACGCATCGGGGGACTTTGTTTTGCAATATCTAAGGAATTATGTGGGTCGGCGAGTCCAGTATTATAAAGACTTATAATAGGATGAATAAGAACATAGAATGAATAAAGACTTATAATAGAATGAATAAAGACTTATAATAGAATGAACAAAGACTTATAATAGAACGAATAAAGACTTATAATAGAACGAATAAAGACTTATAATAGAATGAATAAAGACTTATAATAGAAAACATATACTCACACTTGAGGCTTGACATCGTCCACGTGGTTGGGTGTAAAGTACGGGTTGGCAGCAGCCGGCCGGAACTTGTAGCCGGTCATCACGAAGAACACCAGCGTCGCCATCTCGCGGAACATCTCGTCCATCCACGAGTATTGGAACGGCACTGTGATCTGTACGTTTTGGGTTTGAGGAAGTAGGCCATTTTACTCATATTTTTTTTATTATGTTCAATAAAAATTTTATTCATTTAGCACAAACGTTGCGATTAAAATCTGGTAAAAACTCCACAAGATATAACCAAATGTGATGGAAGGAGTAAATGTTAAAGAATGAATGAGAAGCAACGATATCTCGGTGACGTCATTACACATTATGATACGCGCTATCCCCGCTACGCGCACATTGCAATATATAAAGTATGATTTGCTGTCCCATTTCTTAACTAATTGCTAGTTTCACGAAAATGCTTATTTTTTTTTTATATGATGAAATAGCTGCGATAGAAAATACTGAGTAATATACTGAATAATACCTATATAGTAGTACGTATTTTATTTTTTATATTATCATCCCCATGAACATTAGATGCTATTAATCATTGTTTTAGTAAGTAATCCTCCTAGCCAGTCTCGGCCAATCTCAACGGAGATCAGCCAGATACGCAGGAGATGTTATGGTGCACAAGTGTGTGCGCAATACACAGGTGCACTCGCTATTCCTTCACTCTCATAGTCCGGTGAGACGGCAATCCGACATGACCGGAGAGAGATCAGGCGCAGGACCAACGGCTTTACGTGCTTTCCGAGGCACGGGGGTATCACACCGCCAACTTCCTGACTCCGAGCTGCGACTGAGTAATTTTTAAGATGGAAAAACCCAGTCACAATGTTTTGGCTCGACCCGGGATTCGAACCCAGGACCTCAGCGCGCAAATCGTACTCGTAACGTGTACGCAATACAACTACGCCACCGAGGTTGGTTTTAACCATACATGTAAAGAATATTAATTATTATAATTCTCGAGTAAATGTTAGTAGAAAAAGATGTAACAGATAAAGCAATCGTGCGGCCATTTTTGTTTTTAGTTTATTTTCTCAGAACACTACAAGCCAGTCACAAAGGACATGTCCAAAAATGGGCCTGAAAATCTAAACAAGACAGTTTATATAAATTTGTATAGAACTCCTGAAAACTAACCTTTTGCAATAAATCGTTTAATTTTAAAGACCTCCGATTTTGAGATGCATGTAATTTTGTTTGGCTTGAAAACTACACTTAATATGAATGTTTTCAAAAAAGTTGGATCTGAATGGAGGGGTCTAAAAATATTTTTTTAATGGATCTAAGTTCCATCTGTTGCTCCTTAACATCCCTAAAGTTTGAGCCTATTTAGATTTTGAGGCCCAGCGCCCATACAAAAAGCGGACATCTCTTTTTGCGCGTCCATCCAGATATCATACGAATATTGACAGAGTGTGAGAGAGATCGCGCGGCCGTGATGAATCTGAAAAAGAACCAAAACTCACCTCCAATATGGACACGACGAACCTCGTGAAATATATATAACACACGACCATCACGTAGAAATGTTTGAACAGCTTCAGTTTGCGCAAATTGATCGCGGCCTTGCCGTCGGTCGTCGACGCGTCTTGTAAGTGACGTATCGACCTGTCAAACAAACCAACATGGCGCCGCTGTCAACGCGTTCGACACATTCATTACGCAACGTGCCAATCACGCGCATCGTGGTGTTCGTATGTTTTTGTTTTGGAGATGACATCTATACTAATATTATAAAGAGGAAAGATTGATTGATTGTTTATTTTTTCCTCCTCCGAAACTACTTGACCGATTTGAAGAAATCTTTCACTAATATAAAGCTACATTATCAGCGAGTAACATAGGCTACTTTTTATCCCGGGGAAATATGAAACGGGACTTTTATCCCGGAAAACTCATTTAAGCGGGCGAAGCCGCGAGCAGAAGTCTAGTTTTGTTATAAACGAATATTTTGACTTCGATGAAAATCGTTGATTGCCAAGGGGGAGTGTCTTTGTAGAACAAAATTATGATTGTTATTGATTTTGAAAACATGTTTCATAATATTTGAGATAGCATTGAGAAATATTTATCTTTTGACCCACTAGATCTTCTAAGTTAGTTATTATAAGGTATAGGAATTTTGAGTAACTACTTGCCTTATAATAGTGAGTATCGACACCTTTTACATAAACTGCAACAGTATATTCCACCAACCACATACACCTAGTGAATCCGTATTTGTACACATTTAATTTTCCTTCGGTGAATATCACGGCGAATACCACCCAATTCTCATTACCATTCCACTACAAAACCAATACTATACATACAACAAAAACAGCGCACGTTTGCATTCACGGGCGATGAACACTTACCACCCAATTCCGTTCCCTATACATACAACCTTGAATATTCACAGACGATAATTCACCCGAATCTCATTACTTCATTACCATTAGCTCATTACCATTCCGCAGCGACCAATACTAACCACACAACAGGGAATAGCACGGCACCGCAGCACAACAACTCCACCAATATGAAGATGTCGCGCCATGCGTTGTGTTCAGCGGCACCTTCCTCACTCTCCGCCAGGATGATCTCCGCCACGTTAGCCAACACCTTGTAATGATACATCACAGCTTATGGTATGGAAATAAAACTGTTTATTGATGATAAAATACTTCATGGACTCGTCAAGCCCCGCTACGGAGGCAAGCGTCCGAGTATGTAGGGTTTCCCCATACGTCTATGTATATAAGCGGGGTTAGACAGGTTAATGATAACATGAATTATGTTTCTTGTAAATAAAATTTAATATGCTAAAAAGACGTGTGCAAAACTGTCTTATTGCCGATTTCTATGTACCAATAATTCGATGAAATTTGTTAAAGATATTGTTTCAGACCCAGGGAAGGTCTTGAGACTACTTTTTAACCCGGAAAAATGTAAAGCGACTTTTTAATCCGGCAATACTCATCCACGCGGGTGAAGCCGCAAGAAAAAGATAATAAGATTAAAAAGAAAGGGGGTGACTAAATAACAGTAATAGAATACAAATCTGTGCTTTTTATTTCTATTAGTCTGTTTTTCTGTTAGTTTGTTAGGAACTACTGAACGGATTTTGATGAAGTTTTCCTAGTTGGACAGAGTATAATCAAGAGCAGAAAATAGACTTCCATTCAAATTAGATACCAGAAAAAACATTAAGATATTTTCAATTAATTTCAAACTTTTCAGGCTCAAATGGAATCCACGCAGACGAAGTTGGTACTGGTAGTTCTTTACAACATTGTTGACGTTACTGCCTCGGTGGCGTAGTTGTATAACAGTACGACTGCAATGCTGAGGTCTCGGGTTCGATCCCCGGGTCGGGCAAAGTGATATTGAGTTTTTCTATTCAGTATCAGCCCGGAGTCTGGAATTTGTGCCCGATATGGCGATAGGCTCGCCCCCTATCACGTCATGGGACGGTATAACGGCGAAAAGTGGGTGCACTAGTTGCGTCTCTGCCTACCTCTTCGGGGATAACAGACGTGTGTGTGTGTGTGTGTGTGTGTGTGTGTGTTTTGACGTTACCTGCAGCGGTATGACGATCATGAACAGCTTCTTATCTCGGTCGGAGAGTATGTGCTTGATGAAGTTCCACCCGGTGCCCACCAGGACTATCGTTACGAACAACACCGCGCCTTTCAACCTGCGAGTAATCAATTGCCAGACAATTGTGAGCCTTGTGCCATAGACGCAATGTACAGTTTGCGGCTTCAAACATGTAATAAAAATTATATATGTCGCTATCTCAATACAAATATATTAATTTATTCTAACGCTTTTCTATAGCAAAGTAGCGTAGGAATAGAATATAGATGTGTTCATACATATGGACTTGCTTCTTTGGTCGTTCTATATAATTCGATAAGGTCGATAATCGAGGAAACGCAACACTCAAAACAAGTAATTTGTAAGCATAGCTTTCAAACTTTGTTATGTTTAGTCCATAGAAACGTTACAAATAAACGCCGGCACGATTAGATATAGCTACTGTGAATTATTATATAGGCAAATAAACCAAACACAACCCTTATTACCAAGGCAACAAGGTTCAAAATACTTACAAATGCGTGATGTAGTACAATATCGCCCAGGCAGTCACGTGTTCACCCCGGATCTGTATGAAGTGATAGTTGATGCCGTGGAATGCGAGCGACAACGCCTTCAAGTAGACCAGGATGCACATTATGATGTGGATGCGGTAGACCGTCTGTCGACTCGTCTTCAGGATATACGTCCACAGAACGGCGCAGAAGAAGAAGACCAGTGAGGTCACAGCGTAGAACAGAGGCAGCGGGATGTCGCCAGCGGACAGATAGTTGCCGTTGTTGCTTTCGTATATTTCTATCTAGAAGGATACAAATAAATGTTAAATTTACTGGTGGTAGGACTCTCACACGTAAGAGTCCGTCTGGGTGGGTACCACCGCAATGTCTATATTTACCGCCAAGCAGCAGTGTGCATGCATTGTTGTGTTTCGGTTTGAAAGACATTGTAGCCAGTGTAACTGGAGATAATGAAACTTAATATCTTATGTCTCAGGATGACGAGCGCAGTGGAATGCCACACAGTACTTTGTAACTCAAGGTGCTGGATGGTCTTGTTACTGTTTATGGGTGGTCGTATCGCTTACCATCAGTCAAACGGCATGCTCGTCTCGTCATTCAATGCAATAAAAAAATGTATAAAAACTGACTGCAGTGCTGACGTGTCGGATTCGATTCCCAGGTTGGGCAAAATGATATTGGGTTTTTCTAATCAGTATAAAACCGGAGTCTGGTATTTGTGCCCGATATGGCGATAGGCTCGCCTTATCACATCATGGGACGGAATATGCACAGCGTAAAGTGTGTGCACTAGTTGCGCCTCTGCCTACCCCTTCAGGAATAAAAGGCGTGAGTGTGCGTATCTGTTCTAAGTTACATACTGTATTTTTATGAATTACTAGTAGTCTCTCATAGTTGCCTGAGTAGGTACAACTGCAATGTCTATTTCTAGCGCTAGGCGAAAATGTTTGAACGACACAGTAGCCAGCTGGGCATCAGGACTTACCATCCAAAATATCGAAGAACACAATGCAGTGCCACGTAGTACTTTGCAATTCAAAGTTAAAGCGGTTTTGATGCTATTTATATACAACTAGGTTTTGCCTGCGGCTCTGCCCGCATGAATGAGTTTTCCCGGGATAAAAGTCCCGCATTATATTTTCCTGGGATAAAAAGTAGCCTATGTGTTAATACAGAACATGATCTACCCGTGTGCCAAATTTCATCGAAATCCGTTCAGTAGTTTTTGCGTGAAAGAGTAACAAACATCTATACATTCTTAACTTTCGCGTTTATAATATTAGTAAGATAATGTCGCGTACCATCAGGCGAGTGGCTCTCTTCGACACACACACTCACGCCTTTTACCCGAAGGGGTAGGCAGACGCGCAATTTATGCACCCGCTTTTCGCCGTGCGTATTCCGTCCCATGAGGTTATAGTGGGCGGGCCACACCATATCGGCATATCACCATATCGGCCACAAATTCGACTTCACGCTGATACCCCGAATAGAAAAACCCAATATCACTTTGCCTGACCTGGGGATCGAATCCGAGACCTCAGCATTGCAGTTGTACTATAACACAACTACGCCACCGAGGCAGTCAATTTCTTTTCGACATTTATTCAAATAAGACTTTCAAGGTTACATCACATTTAGCTAGAAAGACATATGTTTTGTATGAAGTCTTACAATCATATTGACAGCGGGCGCGGTTCCCTCGCTGGTGTGGGGACAGTTGTTGAAGTACAAATTATAGAGGCCCTCCTCTTCATTCGTCGCCACGTAAAGCGCGAACTGCCGACAAAACACATTTTTGTAACCATTTGGTCAAACAAATTGCACTCACGATAAACACTAAAAATACAAGGTCACGTTTACAGCCTTTCATGGGTCAAATAAAAATACGATGTCTATATCAACACAATGAGATTTTCTCTACAATATCCAGGCAATAAACATTCGTTTCCTGGACATTAAACACACATTTTGTCTAGACAAAAATCTAGATTTGCAACGGTCTGCACGGATTGGCACTGATACGTTACAGTAAATTTTTACCACCTATTCTAAAGAGTCCATATATTAAAAAGTTCATTGATAATGGTAACAAAAATATGTAGTAATTATGTTTGGACATTGATTTACCCTTTCCAATTTGTGCTATGAGAACATCAATTACAATGTCATATGTTTATTCTACATCATAATACTCACACTAGTATTATAGAAGTCGAAGCCATTCCTCGTCTCCTTGGTGATCGGCAGCGCGCTGTAATAACATTTCTCTTCTTCATTCTCCGGTGGCGCTGGAATCAAACAACTCATAAATTAATATTTTTGTACTATATTACAAATCTTCTGTTCATACATAAGCTATTAACAGTTTAGACAAGGACGATCATAAACAGAATAAATAATTGTAATCATAATTCCAAGTTTGATTGTATGATATGCGCACGCGCAATACTCACCTAGCGGTATCACAGTTTTATTCTGATACAAATGCAGGATTTTTGCTTTGCATGTAACGTTCAACCTGTAACGAATTACAAATATATTTAGAAATGTTTATTTTCAAAAATCCAAAAGGGCAAGAAGCATGATATGGAAACCGTTTAATCTCGAGGCTTTGATTTGCCAACCCACCCCCCTCCCCCCTCGGAAATAAATAGTAAATGTTTTCCGCCCAAGTATTCACGCGGTGGATAAAGAAAAGGGAATATGAAATAACAGTAACCACTATTAAACCTTATTGGAATTCCCGAATAGTTTTCAAGTTTATCTAGCTTCAGGACGTTAGCGAATCATTACAGTATACATACATTCAGTGGACGATAGCCTGGTTGGGAATCGAAAGATCTGCCGCGACAATGCCCGGAGGTTCAAAACCCACACACCTCTGACTTCTCGAAGTTATGTGTGTATTGTTTATCAATTATCGTTCGCATTAACGGTGAAGGAAAACATCGTGAGGAAAGCTGCATACCAAGAAGTTCTTTATAAGCATTTCGAAGGTATGTGAAGTCTACCAACCCGCACTAGGCCAGCGTGGTGGACTAAGGCCTAACCCCTCTCAGTAGTAGAGGAGGCACATGCCCAGCAGTGGGACAGTATATAATACAGGGCTGGTGTTATTATTATTATTATACATACATTAAATTATTGAAATCCATTTTGAAGAACACGACGGCTGGGTGTTGCGGCGACACCACGTCGTCTTTCAGGAAGCATACGTCCGAGTTCGCTTGCGCCAAGTACGGGCTGATCGCGTCATTTATCGTCCGGTCCAGTGTGAAGCCGTACTAAGAAAATAACAAATTATTACTAACATTTCCTCGCTGCTTCGCCATAGGCATATACAGAAGGGGACCGAGTGGTCCGAGCCCAACCTAGAATTGCCTGGTGCACACCCACAGGATTTTGGGGCACCCTACTATTTTTTTAACTATAAAATTTTCAAATCTTTCAGTACACAAAAGTCATCTTACTTTTTTGTCTAGAATAAAAAAACTCGTCGAATTGCTCTCAAAGCTACGCCCATGTCCCTCTTCCTTACATCGAAGTGAAGGGAGGCGTGGGCATTTCTAATTTACGCAGTAGGGTGGCGTGGCAAAAAATACTTTGGGAACCTCTGGTCTAGGATCTGATCTAGGTCTCCGGACCTCCTGGAAAATGACTCTAGGCTTGGCACGTGTGGGAGTATTTCTCTCATTTGTTTGTTCTATTTTGAGTACCATTGCGAGACTTACCGTCTTATCTCAGAGTGAGGAGCGCAATGTAGTATCACGCAGTGTATTTATTTGACAACATATTGAAATATGTCTCTAACCACTAAGCTATTTCTACGTCTAAAATTATATGGCACTGTGTTTTTGAAAAACAAGGAAAATCTAAAAAGCGCATTTCCAAGCTTATAGTATTAACTATGAACATTTATTAACTTTAAGCATCTCGACGGTCCCATAGAACAAAGTCGTATATGCAAAATGAAGATTTCAGTAGAGCGCTTTGAAAGTCTAAGTTAATTGTGAAAATCACAAGTTACACATGAACGAAACATTATATTCTACAGGGTTCAGTAACAACTTTGAACCTAATGTGTTAAAATAGCACTAATTCGCACATGAATACAAACTTACGACTTTGAAAGCGCTCTACTGAAAAGCTAACATTTTGCACATACGACTTTGTTTTGTTCTACGGGACCGTCGATCTATAAAATGTCAATTACATTCAGCAAATTGATCAGTCTGCACAGAAGAATAGGGGTTGTAATTGATTGCCACAGGTGTTGGGCTTTCAACACAGAGGGCTGAGCACAAACATGAATCGATTAAGCGCCGACGTTTCGTGTTCCCATTGATACAAAACTCAATTATGAATCAAATTGGTTTGAAACAGTTAGAAATGACAATGTAATATCATAAAGGACGGTGGACGGTGCACTACCTAATTTAATATACTTTTACCTTAACTAAGTGGACGATAGCTTAGTTGAGAATAGAACAGTCTGTCGAGACAATGTCCGGAGGTTCAAAACCCAAGGCACACACCTCTAACTTTTCAATTATCGCTCGCTTTAACGTTGAAGGAAAACATCGTGAGGAAACCTACATGCCTGAAGATTCTCCATAATAAATTCGAGGGTATGTGAAGTCTGCCAATCCGCACAAGGCCAGCGTGGTAGACTAAGGCCTAAACCCTCTCAGTAGAGGAGGCCTGTGCTCAGCAGTGATCAGTATATAATACAGGGCTGGTATTATTATTATTTTATTACCTTAACTTCCGTTAGGCGTTCTAGATTCAATATTTATCTATGCCAATGAGCCGATTTAATACAATATTTAATACAAAAGCAACACTGTATTTGGAGTCTCAAAACTCACTGAACTCTTCCAAGTTACAACTTTATTTGTAAAGGTATTCAAGATCGTAACAGATTTTTCTTTCCCTGCAATTATGTCCGCGTCTTAATCGTTTTCGCCCTAAAAGTAAGAAGTACATAGTTGATAAATAAACCACTAAAAAATAACAGCCTTACCTCGCCATAAACAGTCCCCGAGGGCATCATAAAGTTCACCATGCGCACCTCGAGAATCCCGCGCGTGAAGAACCCAAACGTTGTGAGGTCCACATAACGCCGCTCATCATCCTGTTGAAAAGGCGCTTATTTATTACTACTTCTATATGAGAAATATTATTCTGTACATGTTTTTTTAGTATTTATTGATTATGTATTTATTAGTTAGGTAGACTGGACATAGGAACAAGCCTGCATCCATTCATGAAAGTTATCTGTGTTCTGTTTATGCTTAATAATTATAAACGTATTGACGTATCCGTTGGATTTTAGAATATTCAAAAATCACAAACAATATTTAACTTACATCTGTAACTTTTATTCTTACCGTCATTTTGGTGCAATTCGAAAGAATGTCATGATTTTTTGCACTGATTACAACCTAACGCCATGTAACCATATTATCAATAGCATAAATGTGTGTTTTCTAGAAATTACGCATAAACTATAGAATGATTTTCAGATGATATTTAACATAATATATCGATTTTGAGATAAATTATTGATAGACCAAGTACTGGCTTATGATATAGGCTACTTTTAAACGCGGAAGTGTGAACGGTAAACTTATATTCATTAAAACAAATTCACACAAGCATACAGCAAACAATAAATACTATTATATAATTCGTCAAAATAACTCGCGAAGCTAACAAATCAAGCAACTCAAACATTACTAGTTTATAATAAAAATATATAAATATCTTAGTTTTAAACTTATATTTCGATTCCTTATAAAATATATGTTCAATCAAACAACTTATAACGCCAGTGATAAGTAATTATTTGCCTCCCGCAGAACAACATATCCCGTAAATCCTGCAATTGATTTTCAGTTGCGTTGCAACTTGAATCCTCGTACATGATTGACCCTTGTACTTGCCAGGGACGAAATCAAAATTAGGAGACTGGTCCGATATACTAGTTCCGAAATAAATAATACAATATACATAATAACCGTAGGTGCGCGTTGGTTAAACATAAACATCAAAATACATAGCAAAACTATGTTAATGCGTCGGGATATGTCAATAAAAACATAATATTTGGAAGCCATGTTCAAGGGAAGAAATTATGACATGAACACCTTCCTTCAATATTTTATCGGGTATCGGAGAAATAACGATGATAAGAAGTAGCATAGGTCCTTCCCAGGGTCTTAAACTATCTCCCTACCAAGTTCCATCGCAATCGGTTCAGTGGTTTGGCCGTGACGGCTCCACTCGCGAGAAAATTAACTCCGGCATAAAATTCCCGGGTAATATTTTTCCGGGATAAATGATTTCTTTTTCTATGTCCTCTTCTGGATCTGGAGTTTTTGCGTGAAAGAGTAACAAACATTCTTACAAACTTTCGCGTTTATAATATTAGTAGGATTGGTAAACCCGAATTTTGTTTATATATGAATTTATTTTAGCCTCAGCTATTGTCTTTAATGCTGAGGCGCACTTAGTCATACAAAACATATGGAAATATATTCTTACGGGAAGAAATACGTGCTCGGACCGATACATATTTAATGATAGATTTTATTTCAGAATAGACTTCGAAACACTTAGGATTCTTTTCATCCAAATCCACAATTTACATTGACAAAGTCAATTCTTGAATTACGTGTTGATTTCTTCATTAGAATACAAGAAAATACAATGACCCTGTTGGCTCCTGATTTTATCCGTTAACACCGACGTAGGGTATTTATTACAATTTGCATCCGTATTATCATCACACGTGTCGTCGTATCTATTTATATTTCATAGTAGTTTCCTTTGTGAACTTTAACCATATTTGCACTTGAAAGTGTTTGGTAATAATAATGTAATACGCATACGCCTACTCGACCCTTTTATCCCCGAAGGGGTAGGCAGAGGCGCAACTAGTGTACCGACTTTTCGCTGTGCGTATTTCGTTGCATGATGTGATAGGGTACAAGCCTATCGCCATAATGTGCATCAATTCCAGACTCTGGGCTGATACACCCAATATCACTTTGCCCGACCCGGGAATCGAACCCGAGACCTTGACATTGCAGCCGTACCGTCATACAACTACGCCACTAAGCCAGTCAATTGCAGTCAAGGCAATATTATAATACATGGGTGTAATATTGAGAAAAATATATATTACACAGATACTTTCAAACAAATTTGTGACATGTATAATATTAAACTATTAATTATAATTTATCTTTTCAAGACGCAAAGCAATGTCAACCTACTTAAATGTTTCTCTGAACTTACAACATGATTGTGTAGAAGCTGATCACATAAACATTTAAAAAAAATAACTCGCTCTAGAGTCTAGACCTGGCGTAAGAACAATAAGATCAATTATGATTAGCTTCTAGAAGTTGTTCACGCCTTTGTCTGCATGAGAGTATTCCGGGATATATGTCCTTCTGCATACTTTTCCGGAATAAAAGTAGCCAATTTCCTTATGATTTGAGCTTACACCTTACTAAATTTCATGAAAATAGATTCAATGTTTTGCCTATGAAAGTATAACAGACAGCCAGACAAACAAAATACTTTTGCAATTATGATATTGGTATGGATCAAAAATTTGCATAGCATAATTATTTCATAATACCAGTGATTAGAAATTGCTATATTTACACAAAACATTTAATGAAACTTGAGCCCATTAAATATTCTTCATTCAATTTGATGACACAGTAGTACAGTATTATTATTGGTATTAAACAGGGAAAATAATATATAACTCTTACAAAGATATTTCAAATGTAAAAACAAGTTATGAAATAGTTACAAGTATTAAAAATTATATTTTCAGCATTGACTCGTCAAGCCCCATGACGGACGCCAGTGTTCGAGTATATAGGGTTTCCCCATGCATCTATATATATAAGCGGGGCTTGATGGGTTAAAATACATATAAGTTATTCACTGTTTTGCATATAAGGAAAATATCTACATCCACATTCGCTCTTCGCAAATTCAGTATATAATCCTTTACATAGTAATTTTTAGCCCTGTTGGATTGACAAATAGCACACAGCTTAGAACTGATAGATCTAAAAAAAAGGAAATTATGCACAGTGATTCTTAACACAGTTTAGATAAAAAATAATAAAAGATTTTCTTAATCATTCGATATGTTCTAAGTAAAGCAAGGCCAGCAGTGACGAAGTCAGGTTTAACAACTTTTCATTTTCACTTTGTTATACCACAATATATCGACGGTCCCATAGAACAAAGTTGTATATGCAAAATGAAGCTTTTCAGTAGTGCGCTTTGAAAGTCTAAGTTAATTGTGAAAATCACAAGTTATACATGAACGCAACATTATATTCTATAGGTTTCAGTAACAACTTTGAATCTAATGTGTGAAAATAGCACTAATTCACACATGAATACAAATTTACGACTTTCAAAGCGCTCTACTGAAAAGCTAACATTTTGCATATACAACTTTGTTCTATGGGACCGTTGATATATATCACAACAAAGTATTATATATACATATTGATATATTGTGATACAGTAAAGAATATTGTTTAACTGGCATTGAATGGCGAGATGAGCATGCCATTTGCCTGATGGTAAGTGATATAACTGCCCATAAACAGTAGTAACACCATACAACACCTTGAGTTACAAAGTACTGTGTGCCATTCCACTGCACTGGTCATACTGAGACATAAGATGTTAAGTCTTACTATGTTTAGTAGTTACACTGGCTATAATGTCCTTTAAAATGAAACACAACAGTGCGTGCATACTGCTGCTGGGCTATATCCAATTCCCAACTTTTTTTCCTAAATGGATACCTATTTTACTGTTTGTTTTTTGCACCAAGTATTGATGTGACATAAATAGGTACACTAAACTGACAACTAATGTTTGTAGTTTCTATGAAGCAACAGCTTCTCTAAGTGATCTGGAGATAGTATTTATTGTTTTTTACCTGCTATAATGAATTAATATAATTCTTGACATTGGCATAATCATAAAAAAAAATTGGTGGAAGCCATAAATTAAAAGAAGCAACTGCTAATTGATCCCGCAGTGAGAGAAGTTATATGTCCTTACTTGTTTATTAAACACATGACACTGGTTTAGAGTAAGAAAGTTGTCATGCCTTAGCCAAAACTTTCTATGATGTTTATTAAACTTATAACATTTCACTTTTTTTTTCTCACAAATGAAAGGTCAACAAGTTGGATAAGGTCACTTTGGGCAATAATCTTGACTTTATGGCCCAGAGTCACTTTATTGTAGAATTCCATAGACTATGACATAGGGATTCAAGGTATGAACTAGCTATGAACCCAACAAATTTGCTAATAATAAAATTCAATGGAACACCTACCATTTTACATTTCTGTCTTAGCCTTTTTAACACGCTTTTTTCCATCTTAAAGTACAAGCTAAAAGTACACCTTAAAGTAAAAAATAAAAGTACAGTTCCACTACAAATTAACTTATATTTGTATAAATTAGTCAGATTTTCAGGAGCCTTGAAATGAACACACTGTTTGTTCGAGCTAACGTATGGCGTATAAAATATACCTACATAAGTGTAAGGCAAGCAACGATCTGTGTAATTTCGAACTAACTATTCAGCTCACTTGAATTTATAGAATTAAAACAGCATAAATTTAATAATGCTCAGGCAAAAACGGAAACTAGCAAGGATATGAAATGCTAAGCAAACAAATGTTAAAAAAACACTTACCGTAAGATGCAATTTGTGTATCCTGCAGGACACGATAACAGCAACCAACAGGACGTGCAAAAAAGTCGCTTTCAGTGTACGAAACATATTTCATGACTAATTTAATAATTAGAATATAAACAAATTTATTGTTCTACTTTATTGCGAGATCCAAAAACATTCCCGTTTTAGTGACTGCCAGTGTTGCCAACCCCAAGAAACTGAAAAACAACAGTTTAGTGTTTTCTGAAAAAAAAACAGGTGAAAACAGTAGGTCCGGAGATTTTGAGTGAGGAGCAAAAAAAGGTCCTCGATTTCAATTATTTCGTCGGTAACATCTAAGAAGTAAGGGAAGTGGACAGGGTGGTCACCTAAAAAGAAAGGGCCTGCAGCATTTTAGCATGTAATTATTTATTAACCTGTGCACAAAACCCGTAAAACGCATGTGAAAATTATTAAAACAAAAACCAGTAAAATTTCGACTCTAAACAGAAAACAGGGATGACAAAATAAAACTACTATCTTCTGTTAAAACCAAGAAGTTTATAATACATTCTTGGTTAAAACAGTAGGGTTGGCAACACTGGTGACTGCTAAATGACGTTTGTTTGACCACAGATTAATTATAATATGAATTAGGGATGTGTTCAAGAAGTTTATAGAAGATATTATGAGCTTCTCTCAGAATGAAGACTAAAGCCACCTTATTCTATGGAGCTTCTTGGATACGTTTGATTTTTTATTTCTTCCTGAAGGAACCGGTTAAGGTCATAGACCACGCTGCCAAGTCATAAGTTATATTTTTGGGTGTCTTTTTTTTATCCTTGTCAGTAATATTTCGCGGTCTTTGACGAAACCTTCAGCTAAACCTAAACTGCGGTAAAGCCTCAGAATAATAACTAAACCCAGTTATTATTCTGAGGGTAAAGCAGTTACATGTGCCAGTTGGCAGCCCTGGTGATGGATGCACTAGCTGGATCGTGCAAATCCAGCGAGCTAAAATAATAATAATGGCCCTGTACTTAGAGTCTTTATCCTATGGAGATTGGAGACGATATGGCAATAATGCGCAAACAATTTTTTCCGTCAATCCTGATGAAGGGTGAGGCAGACACGTATAGTACACATTTAACAAAAAAAGACACGCGTGCAGGGTTGAATATAAGGTCGCTTTTTACACAATAACACAGCAAAAATCCCAACTTCTGTGGAGCACCGCTTAATATCATTATCGTCGAATGTTATGACAGTGATTGCAAGTCACATAGGTTTTAATAAAAGTTTGTGACCAGCTGCGCATTTTACATTTATGACCTACCATGGGTTCGCCTGTTCATCCTATCTCCTTGTTAAATGCTCTAAGGCCCTGTAAGGCCAATCCAAGAACTTTATACCCACATATAATCTTCTTGGTTGACGGTCTACAACCAAAGACAAATAAAGTCTACAACCATCTATCAGCCAGTGCTGCCAGATTAGGCGACTTTTCGCCATTTAGGCTATCTTGAAGAGTGTCGGGGCGACCAAAAATGCGAATGGCGACTGGTCGCCGTTTAGGCTACGCGAATGGTGATTAGTCGCCAATTTAGGCTACTTGGGAAAGTTCGAGTTTTATGCATTGTTTTTGAGGATATTTATGGCTTTGAGGGTACAAAACATGTACTCAGATCCCCCTTACACACAATTATTGAAAACTGAGGTCCTTTTTTTTTTTTGCTGTCCGTGTCCCCACACATGTGGGCGAATTTAGCAACTGGCAACACTGCTATCACCCATGTATAATGAACATAGTTTCCCTATGTAATCTGTGGATACAACTAAAAAAATGCGAATGGAAAGGTCAAAGGAAATGAAATTACTCCATTTTCCGGTCTGAAAATTCTAATCAATAATCGACAGGAGGGGTCTGGAACAAGAATTCAATTCTAGTCAGTTTATGAGTGAGATAAAGTTCTATGAAATATCAGAAAACGTGAAATATGCAGTGCATTTTCGTAATATATTTGAGTTCTGTTGCGTAGACTGATTTTGTGGCTCCTGCTCGGTTTCAACAGGTTTCAAAATTAGGCCCGGCCGGGTCTAAAGCACCATGTTGAAGCTAACACGGCAATGTTTGTTTTCTCCGCGGGTTTACCGAATTTACCGAGAGGGGCTGAGAAATGTAAGTAAATATGTTTAAGTTATATGTCGCGGCACGAAACTCTAGCGCTGAGCGAAACGTGGAGGGGATAGCTGCGCATGGGTACCGTCGCGCACGCAATACAAATTAGTAATTTAATTGCTTAATTAAAAACAGCAAAATAATGTTTTAATGTAAAGTCAAATAGTAAGTCTAGCGGTGAACAAAATGTGGAACTTAACTGCGTATGGGTACTGTCACGCACGCAAATATTACTTAAGTAATATTACTTCATGTTACCTACAATATAATTTTTAACAAGTTTATGGGGAGTAGAAAAATAAATACACTATCGGATTTGTAAATTTTTATATTAAATACCAAATAATAATAATTTTTATATTAAGTCCGAATTACATAAGAACCTACTGAAGTTTCTTCTCAGGATAGAAGAAACCTGCGAGTTCGGCAGGGTGTGGACATCAGACACCGCATTCTCCTTTCCGATATCTAGTCCGAATCAGACAATGGTCTTACACCTTCAATAGTATCCCAACAGGGCCTTTTGCTTACTGAGGGCCCCGGCTCAGGGCTGCTTCGGTCGTCGGCACTAACAGCGTCATCGTCATCAGACTCACCAAGGCTATCCTCTGAACTGTCACCATCAACGCGAATGATGAATTCTTCTGTAACCAAATCCACGACATGGTCACTCTTGACATATTGCTCTTCTATGTCCTTTACCTTTTGGCATAACTTTCCCCAATCCCAAGCACCCATCAGCAAAACTTTTTCTTGAATTAGTTCTATACATTTAGCAACACTCCACTTCACATTTTTACTGCCTACATATTGCTTTATGTCAGACCATGCCATTTCGATTGGATTTAGATCTGGGTGGTATGGTGGCAGTCTTAGCACTTGATGTCCTTGCTCTGCTAGTATCCTGTCAATTGAAAATGTTTTAAATCTATCTTTGTTAGCCCGTATTAAATTGTATAGTTGAGGTTTTAGTAGAGTTTCCTCATATTGTATGCCCTTTTCAGTAAGCCAACCCTGCATGTCAGCTTTTTTGGAATTAGAAGTGGGTGCAAGGTCCCATTGCTTATTATGGTATGATGCGTTGTCGACTACCACGACAGAATTAGGCGGTAAGTTCGGCAATAACTGTGTCCTCAGCCATTTTTCGTAGTTGTCGTAGTTCATATTGTCGTGGTAGTCGCCTGATTTCGCACCAGCTTTAAAAGTTAACAGTGCGTTCGGTATGAACCCAGCCTCTGATCCTGCGTGGACAATGACCACCCGCTGTCCTTTGGAGATAGGTTTTTTGAGACCTTTTGTAGTACCATCGGTCCAGGCTTTTGGAGCAGAGTGCGATGAATCTACGTAAGATTCATCTGTATATACGATGGGCCTTCCCTCTTGGCGATATTGTTTTACTTTTCGATTGTTTTCAGTATTTTTCCACCGAAACCCTAAACTCTTAATTATTCGTCGAAGACTTCGTTCTGAGCCTTTGAAATTTATATCTTCCTCTAGCTTCTTTCTCAACTTTCCGACGGTGGGAAGTTCATTATTTGTCCTATGAAAGTTATGTATGCACCTCTTTATTACTCCTTGATCAAAGTTATCAATATCTGTGACCGGTTTTGATCTGGAGCGTTTTTTGCCTGGTGTTCTAAATACTGATAATAAGTCGGAATTATTGGCTTCAGTGGAGATTTTCCTTACCGTTGCTATGGACGTCTTTGTAGATTCAGCTGTCCTTTTCTGAATTTTCTGTAAGTCACTAATTATACTATTTAATTTTATATTTCCCGCCTGAATAACTTCTGCAGTTTGTTTTATTTCACTTATATCTACAGTGCTGCGGTCAGAATCGAGTAAAATACTCGCAGCTTCGCCAATTTCACTTTGAATTTGTTTCAGGGAATTAATGAAATCATTCGATTCCCTTTTCAGAAAACAATGCACGTCAAACACCATTTTCCGTGCCTGTCTTTTCAAAACAGTATTCCTTCTCGGCCTCGGCATTTTCACTGTCTAAAAACTGTTCAAACTTAATCAAACAGTGAATAAACTAACAAACACAACAAACAAATCAACAAAACAAACTTAACAAAAAACAACAAAAATTAACGATGACAACAAAACAATTCAGAACGCGACTGTACACTGGAAGTGCGCGGAGCGTCGTATCGGCACGGGGGACGGAGTACGACTGGAGAGCCAATCGGCGCAACGCACGCTCGCCCTTCACCCCTGTACCCCGCCAAGACACCTTATTTTTTACTTCTGCGCAATAACGGTCAGCGCTAGAGTTTCGTGCCGCGACTTATACTTATACATTTATTTCGGTTTTGTAAAAACACTTTCTTCTAACTTTCTACATAATATTATCATCATCATTTAAAATAAATATAACCAATCTTCTCTTTATCTCTATTAACTACTAAGCTGTATAAAACATATCATATTGTCCTATTTTACATTTGGGTTGTTATACATCTCCAATTCACACCCTTTGAATGTCGATACCAATCAATAATGTAATTCTATTAATTAATGTTAAACTAAAATTTATTTTGAGAAATCTTATAAATATGATCAAAGTGAACATATATCTTAGTATGTGATTCGCTGAACATCAAATCCTACTAATATTACAAACACAAAAGTTTGTAAGTACAGATCTATGGATGTTTGTTGTATGTTTTGGGGGACATAATATGCAGTTGTGCAGATGAGTGATCAATTTGCCTTCATTGGAACTATTTCACACTATGGATGTTTGTTACTCTTTCACGCAAAAAATAATGAATGGATTTCGAAGAAATTTGGCACATGGGTAGATCATGACCAGGATTAACACAAAGGCTACTTTTTATACCGAGAAAATATAAAGTAGGACTATCCTGTAAAATCTTTTTAATGAGGGTGGAGGCGCAGGCAAAAGCTAGTATCACAATAAAGTAATGAACTAGCTTTTAGATAAACTAATGGACTTATTTTTAAGCTTAATGTTTTAATTATTAAGCATCAATTTTGAACACAGGATTGGCTTATGAAGATATTCATAAGGAATATCATGCTATTTATAGGTCTAGTAGGTAATGTATGTAATTTATAGTATAGTAAATTAAAAAACCATTGAACAAAATCGGTTGATTCGTTGGGGAGCTACAATGCTAATATTTAAGTTATAGCACCCCCTTTTAGCATTGGAAGTTGAGTACAAAAGGTTTTTTAAGATCAAAGAATTGTTGATTAACAATTGTCTATAAGTATTTTTCTCTTAGTTATGCTATTTGGGACTTAGCCCTTGAGAATGACTTATCCCAGTATTACACATGTAGGTACTTAATTCTGGGTTAAAAATTAGATCAGGAGTTATACATCTGTATGCCCAATTTAATCTAGACATTTGAAGTAATTACAATTTACCAATAAACATACAAGCATATTTTAAAACTTTCACATTTACATTATTATCTGCATTTAAGTTAATATTGCATGTTGGGCTCTGCATATGATGGTTATATGCCAAAATATAAGTCTGCCACCGAGAAGCACTGCGCTTTGTATGATAAACATACAAGCATATTTTAAAACTTTCACATTTACATTATTATCTGCATTTAAGTTAATATTGCATGTTGGGCTTTGCATATGATGGTTATATGCCAAAATATAAGTCTGCCACCAAGAAGCACTGCGCTTTGTATGATATTATAGTCATCATAATTACTGGGTATAGTGAGGTTTAACAGCCTTTGCTGGGTGACAACCGTAGTAGAGTATCATACAGTATTTTGTAAGTAATTCGAAGTTCTGGATGGTATTGCTACTGCTCATGAGAAATCATGTTGCTTACCATCAGGCAGGCGGTATGCCCGTCTCGTCTTACAATTTGAGTTAGATAAATGTATTTTTAATTAGGTTTTCCTTATGGCTTCATCTGTATGTTAATATCGTGCGTATTCTTGGAAATCGACGAAATAAAAAAAATACCCAAAAATTATGTTTGTAAATGTAGGCGTATGCATGCTGTACACCGTTTAATTATAATTATTTAATTGTGTTCACATTTTATAATTGTTTATTTAATTGTGTTCACAAAATTTTGTATGAATTTCTAGATGTAGTGTTGTGTTTGTATAATTCATTCTATTGTATTTTGTCCCTATACAATGATGATGTGTGTGCAATTAGCTTATATAACTCATCTGACTTTGTATGCAAAAGACTTGGAAAAAATAAATATATATAAAGCTGAAATGGACAAGACAAAAAAGTAAGCCCAGAGTTTTTTCTGCATTTCTTCTTCTGGTATTCATCGCTCAGGTAGCTAGTGAAAGGCTGGTAGGTTAGCTAGTTCCTCCCATTATTTTTGATAAAATTAATTTATATTTTTTTTTAACATCTCTTTCCTGCCAGCCCGAGCTTGGTTTCTTGATTTAATTTTCATTGATTTTGCTCCCTATGAAATTGACGGTAGTTATATAAGTGATTTTTTGTAATAATAATTATTAGTAATTGAATGTATCTTGACTTATCATAAGTGCAACTATCTTCGCCTTTTCGCCTATGTGATGAATGAAGTATTTTATTTAATTTTTATTTTAATAAGAGCATGTCCAAAATGCATAATGGATTTTTTCCAAAATGTTTTGATGTGGGATTGAGATCTTCTGATGTTTTGAAGTCTTGGTTTACTTTCCATTTGAAGTATGTATTTATTTGTTGCTTCAACTTTTTTTTTGTTTCAGGTGATCTATGAACCTAACAAAATGGAGAGTTTTGGTGATAAAGTCATCATTTCGGTAAATATAAATGATTATTTATCAATAACTTACTATTTGATATTTTTACTATGTCACCTTATTAGTATTGTGCGACTATGCTTCGTTAGGAAAATGATGAACAACATCATTCTAAAGATAATACAATCAAAATATAACATTTTCCACAGTGGCGAAACAATTTAATCCTGCATTGGTACATATTTTACAAATTGTTTTACAATAAAAGAGTATCTAGTCATGTAAAAGAAGGAGCAGTTTGTATTGCGACCTTTTCTTTTGGGTGTGGCTAGACATGCGCCAGTGGCGTAGTTTGCCATAAAGGGGCCCTATACCAAAATTTGTTTGGGGGCCCTTCCAACGCCAGATTTATACTTTTCTTAAGTACAGGACAATTAGTTTGTACTGCCTCGCATTTCTCGCGTCCGTAAGCCTTTTATGCGGGAGCAAAAAAAACGCTTAAGTCTAGTGTATGGACTAAGATTGGCACTAGAGCTCGGGCCTGTCTCATTGATACGGCTGATACAGCGGTAGCTACGCCCCTGACATGTGCCATGGGGTGCTGTGTTACTGTGTTGATGCAGTTTCTGATCTTTCATGGATGATTCGTTTCGGTATTGCGTTGTAACGGAAAAGGTCAGCCATATGCTGGCACAGTCGCCAGAATAATATTTCAAATTAAATTTCCGGTCAGTTACGTCCTGGTGACCTTCAATAAAAGAGCGTATTCCCACCTAAAAGGCCGACAACGCATCTCTATGCCCCCTGGTATTGCAAATGTTCATGGGCGGTGGTGATCACCTGCCATCAGGTAGACCGTATACTCATTTGCCCTCTATAACATAAAAAAACCTCTTATTAGCATTAATCTACGAATGGAAACTACTAGGCTAATTATTCAGTAGACAAATTAGTTTACCCTATTAGGAATATAGTTCGGTTAAACTAGAATCATTAAAAAGCCATTGGATAGAATAGTAATGTATTATTCTATTGTGTTTTTGAATTATAAGTCTTATTGAATTGTAAATGTTACTTTTAATGTAAGGAAATTTATAGCCTACTTAATATTATGAATGAGTTACTTTTAGTGCAGCGACAATACACGTAGTTTCAGAAATTTACAATATATTTATGTATAGTAAGTGGACGATTCACGATAGCCTAATTCGGAATGGAATGGTCTGACGAGACTGATGTATCGAAGATGAAATTTAATTTACATTTAGGGAAAGAAACATACAATCGATATTTTTACTCTGAGTCTTTAGTTAGTTTTTAAATGGTAGTCTTTTTGTTTTTTTTTCTTGCATAGAATGACGAGACGAGCATGCTGTTTGCTTGATGGTAAACGATACCTCCACCCATAAACAGTGCCAACACCATCCAGCACCTTGAGTTACAAAGTAATGTGTGGCGTTCCACTGCGCTCGTCATCCTGAGACATAAAATGTTAAATCTCATTATGTCCTGTAGTTACACTGGCTACAATGCCCTTGATACCAAAACACAACAGTGCATGCACACTGCTGCTTGGCGGTAGAAATAGAAATTGCGGTGGTACCCACCCAGGCGGAGTCTTACATATGAGAGTCTTACCACCAGTAGTCTTTTAATATAACGAAAAAGTTTGTGTACCCATATATAATACCTATAATAACACAAATCCTGAAATTGTACATATTTACTTATTTATTAAAATCGTGCATTTTTAAGAGACTTTTAAGCTAATAGCATACAATACCAGCTCTGTACTTTTTAAAACCTATAATGAACAAGACTTTTATTTAAATCCAAATTAATTTATCTAAACCTATTTTAGAGGAATAGGAGACTTTTTTCTCTTCCTTTTTTGGAAAAAGTCTAGGTTTTTGTAATGTTTCGTCAATTAAAGGCAATAACGAAACAAAGCATTTCTCATTAAATAAAATGCGAAACAAAATCCAACATTGGTGTGGTTGCGAAAAACAGCTATTTTTTTTATACATGACGTCCACCATTGATTTTGTGGTTTTAGAAATCAACTGAAATGCTTATGATAATGATATTCAAACATATCTGCTACAGTTTCTGTATATAAACGTATGCTAAATTCATTCCCTCAACAATACATTTACTTCTAGGTCACAACGATAATGAACATAACATACTACGCTTCCCCATTCCTGTGCATGTACATATTCAAGAGGGGCTTCTTCAGCTTTTATGAAATGAAGATCATCGGCAATATACTTGGCGGAATTGGTTGCTTCATGGCTTTCTGCCTTGTTCTGCGGGCGTATGGCCGTGCCAGCAATCCGAAATACGTGAGGTTCCTTAAGGAGATTAACAGTCCTTCCGCTAATCATCAAGCCTACTTGGAACGCATCAGGAAGTATGACTTCGACTTCAGTGCATGGCCGGTCACTTACAGGGTGGGACAATGCGAGAGGTGGGTGTTTAATTTTATCATTATTATAATAAAATGTATGTATGACTGCCTCGCTGGCATAGTTGTATTACAGTACGACTGTAAAGCTGAGGTCTCGGGTTCGATCCCCGGGTCGGGCAAAGTGATATTGAGTTTTTCAATTCAGTATCAGCCCGGAGTCTGGAATTTGTGCCCGATATGGCGATAGGTTCGCCCCCTATCACATCATGGGACGGAATGACGGCGAAAAGTGGGTGCACTAGTTGCGCCTCTGCCTACCCCTTCGGGGATAACAGGCGTGTGTGTGTGTGTGTATAATAAAATAAAATAATGGATTATTTGGGCTTAGTCGTAACTTGTATTGTTTGACCAATTATAATGCCTATTGATGAAATAAAATTTATTTGTTTCCTCTTCAAATTTATAATTATTTTGTCAGACCCTCGTGGTCTTTGAGTCATCCGTTCAAGAGCTGCGCTAACGCCGACCTGCCCGTGTACCAGAGGATTCCTATCCAAGTGTTGGCTTTCTTCGCGATACACACGTTCGGCCTTCGACTCGTCTACCCAGGAACGCTGGCGCTCATACAGAAGCTTATAGGTAGTATTATTTTATATGAGTGCCACGCAAGTTGCACTATTACTTTTTATCATGTTGGTTTTTGTTTGCCCTAATTCATTTGCAACATTTTTAAATCGCTGAAATATTATTTGGTCATTAAATATTTAATATTTGTTTTCTAAATTCCAAATGGATTCAAAGTGTAGTGGTATAAAAAAGTATAATTATGAGAAACATTTTCAATTGATTGACAAATAAGGAAAATTAGGTATAAGAATATCAATTCAACAAATCCTTACAGGAAATGCTCTGATATCGGGACGGACACAACTGGTTGAATATTTTAATGGACGACGAGCGAAAATAGCGACGGCCGATGGCAACATGATCGACACGATGTTCGTTGACAACACCGGCCAGTCAGCCAAGGGGAAGATCCTGGTGGTCTGCTGCGAGGGCAACTCCGGCTACTACGAGGTTGGCCTGATGACTACGCCTGTCAAGTGCGGATACTCGGCTCTTGGGTGGAATCACCCAGGTTTTGCAGGGAGCACTGTGAGTTGTCACTTTTCATTATTGTCTAAATTAATGGCTCATTTAATTTTGTTGTTTTTGATTATTTACTCATCCTATTATTTTTAATTAATTTCATTTTTAACTGTAATTTGTACATTATAGTTTTACTACTTTAGGGTGTTCCGTTCCCAAAACAAGAGCGCAATGCTATTGATGCGGTGATGCAGTATGCCATAAACGAGCTACGGTTCCAGCCCGAAGACATAGTCCTACTCGGATGGAGTATTGGAGGGTACACAGCGACTTGGGCAGCAGTGAATTACCCCATAAGGGCTTTGGTAAGACAAAAATAATAAAACAAAATATTACTAACGGAAAAATACCTCGGAGTTACCATTTGATATCACTTCTTAATAATATGTTAAAACTATGATAATAATTATTATACCTACTTCATTTGCATTTTTTTTTTAATAATATAATTGGCGTATGTAATTGTGTTCAACATTTCGTATTTAAAGGAGCTAGATATGGCGTAGACATGCATCATACCGGGTGGAAGGGAAACGCTCTCTATACCGGAACGGTAAGAGAGAAGAACCATAACATTAACGAAAAACTATATTCATTTGCAAAGCTAAGCGATAATACTTACGATTTTAGTATTTCCGTAATTCATGCGCACGCAATGTAAAGCGTACAAAGAACTGGGCGGCCGTCGCGCTGCGCCGGGACCGGCCCGCGGTCGTTAACCCGTCAGCTGATGTACGTGTTTCATTACGATTTTTTTGAAATATTGACCTTTTTTACTATGTTTTTCAGAATAATAGTTTGATTTATCTATCCATACGTGAAGCTGTACAGAAATTTGAGAAAATCCTACTAAAATTGTAACAATGCGATCGCGATTTTTTTAGTGCCATCACGTCAGGAATCACCAATACTATCACCTGTATTCGTTTCCGAGAGCGTTTCCCTTCCACCCGGTATATACCTTGTAACATTTCTGTAATGTATCAAAAAGTTCTAGAGTTCGTCTTTTGTAAAAAAATAAGATAATTATGTTATATCTCACTTGTTCTAATTATTATATTGGATATTCTCGTACAGCGAAACTCCTATTATGTTATTATTCATGATGACAAATCCAAATGTAATATAGATCCTTGAATGATTTTCCGTCCTCCACTTGTGGCACATTGTCTGACTATACTAACCTTAGACAATATATAAAAGATGCGGCGTGTATATTTCCCTCTGTCAAAGGTATAAGAACAAATGATCATGCACATTTTTATAGAATCAGATTAGTGTGTGTAAAACGAACAAGCGTAAATTATTATTATTAGATTTTTCACATAATCCATATAAATTAAATTCACAATCAATTACTTATAGCTACTACATTCATTATATTACATTTCCCAGAACTAATTTCAACCAATAATTTTGGAAAGGACAGTCAAACCGCTCAGCGATCACGCTTAGCATGCCGTAACCACTGTTTCTTAGGCGCTGCAGCATGAAAGACGATTTTTTGCGAATTATGGCTTGAAAACCATAGTAAATAAAACTTCATTATTTATGTGTGCGTTCGTATTGACACAATACGGTTTGTGACTGAAAGTGACAGACTTTTTGTTCACTTTAATAGGCAATATGGCGCGTCCATTCTAGCTGATTTATTAATCATCCAAACTGACTAATGTTTAGATCTTGGACGCAACATTCGACGATCTGCTGTACCTCGCTCAGAACCAGATGCCATCTTCTTGGTCGCTGCTCGTGAAGGAAGTTATCCGTTCATACGTCGACTTGAACATCGTGGGTCTATTGAAGCGCTACGATGGACCATTCCAGATCATCAGGAGGACCGACGATGAAGTCATTTGCTTGAGGTCAGTTTAGTTTTATAGAACAATCGTCAAACATATCATGATAAAGTAAGTCAGAAGCATATCGGTGATAAACTTTCTATTATAAATTTAAAATGTATAAATTGAACTATTTAGTCGTTGTACCACATAATTCCTTTATTAGTTGAAAAACACAATATTGAGAATTTGTATGGCAATAGCTTTTTTATCTATAATTAAAACCGGTTATAACGACATTGAAGAGACCACCTAACCTTGACGCTATGTACGGTAGTTATAAACGACATTATTTTTCTATACATGTATTTGCAGAGGCCTTTAGTCGCTGTAATCGATGCGTCGTTACTGACGTTGCTATTAGTACTGTAATAATATTTAAAATTATTTTCTAGCTACTAACCATATTTTGCATATTAATATCATTACAGGAATGCAAACCACATCATATCATGTCATTTCTTTAATTGTAGTTGAAGGTAAACTAGCCTTGGTTTATCGAACGGTAAGTGGTCAACGTCAGCAACAATTACACAAATACCTTGAGACTTAAGCTGAAGAGAAAAGACACTACCCTTTGACCTTAGTGAAAAGGCCAATTTCAGTAACATATAATAAATAATAATAATAATACATACATATAGCCGTAAGTAATCTTCCTGCACTGCATCTATTACTTTTATTTCTATGAAATGTCATACTTCCACTGATATTAAGTGGACAATAGCCTAGTTGGAAATGTAAGGGTTTAACGAGACGAATGTCTGCAAGTCCAAAACCCAAGACAGATACCTCTAATTTTACAAAGTTATGTGTGTTGTTTATTAATTATTGTTTACTTTAACTGCGAAGGAAAACATAGTGAGAAAATTTACATGCTTGAGAATTTCCCAAAAATAATTTCGAAGGTATGTAAAGTCAGCCAACCCACACTAGGCCTGCGTGAGGGACTAAGACATAAACCCTCTCAGTTGTAGAAGTGCTTGCTCAGCAGTGGGCGGTATTTAATACAGGGCTGGTATGGTAACAGGGAATACTCATTACCAGAGTATGTTATGATTTATCTGATAATCTACTTCTTGAATTATAGAGGTAATAAAAATCATAATATGGGATATATTGTTCCCGATTTATGTGTAACAGGGTGTTAAAATGAAACAGTACACTTCTTTTAAATTTATATTGTCTTTATTCAAGCCTACTTACTGTCTACACTCAACACACTACATTGAAAACAGGGTCTGGCTATAAATTAATATCGGAGAGCGGGACGTAAGTCTACTGGATAGCTGTTATTTTATCACTTTGTTATTAAGAAACTCTAATTAAATTAGGATAAGGGCGCCACTGACATAAAAAGGGTGTCAGAGCCAAAATCATAAATTTACATACTTTTATGGTCTAAATTCCGAAATATACCAATAAGGGTGTGTCCTCAATCCTTCAGTACCGGGTAAGGAATCACAAAGGCCCCATCCAAGTGGTGATGATGCAGGCAGTTTTGTAGTCTACCCGCGATAGACAAAATAAGACAAAACGATAACCCCTGAGGTAAAAACCCCCTGGCACAAGGAAAGTGTTCCAGATTAGTACACAATATTACAAAAGTTATAGTTGTCTCGCTACGCCAATAATGAAAATAACATACCGGGAAGGAATAGAGAACCCGCAAGATCAGCAGGCCGGCGAGTGTTCTCCTGTCAACTTCCGCGGGGGTTTCCTGATGTGTTCATCCTATAACGAAGAACGAGAATGGATAAAACGTGTTCTAATGGCACAAACTGGCGAATCGAAAGGAAAAACCACTACTCACGTGCACTGGAAAAAAAACGATGCTTGCCGTCATCGGTTCACCGACCGAATAAAACGGCAAAGCGGCTCCAGGTGATCACGGCGAACACTCCGCGGGTTCTTATGGGCACATTCTAGCCGACGATGAAATTACGTGCTCACACGCCTGTTGCTCCCGCGCAAGAGGTCGATAAGAGGTCGTTCCACAGTAGTGTTGCAATCCACATTCCAAACGAGCGACGAACAAAAATTTATATAACCTAAATTAGAACACGACCACTAACAACAATGCTGACATTCACGTATTAAATCAAACTAATTTTATTACTAATACTGCACATGCAATCACAATTTTAAAACGTGTGTAGCATTTATTATTACATAAAAACAAAACGAGCGGTTGGGCAACTGACAACACTACGCGCACTCGTCTAATAACACGATTGTAGGCAAAGGTATACAAATCATACAGCCTCAATCCGCTAATGTTTTACTAAAAATAATTAGGGTATGGGGTTTGAAAATTTTTATTTTACAATATTATGATTTTTATATATCCTCTTTGTATAATCGGGCTCTATGGAAATACATGATTAACGTGTTCTTGAGTGGAGACCGCGACTGGGCAAACGTAGTGTAGGACGCCCTCCGGCCAGGTGGGATGACGATCTGCGAAAGACTGCAGGCAGATTCTGGATGCGGTAAGCTGAAGACAGGGTGCTATGGCGCTCATTAAGGGAGGCCTATGTCCAGCAGTGGACTGATAAAGGCTGATGATGATGGAAATACATAGGAATACCGCATCGCACGCTATTTAATTTTATATTAATTGTAGCACACACACACACCGGCATTATTATTATTATTGTGCCGGCACACGTGTTCCCTTCGTCTTATGACATGGGGTCCTTCAAGCGGAGCGTAAAGAAGCACTTAGCAGGCCTGCATAACTGTGGCGACCGTTTTTTTTTGGACTTCACTTAACATCAGGTGCCAGTGAAGTCACTTTGCCGAGCTAATAAAAAAATAAAAAAAACACCGTTTCCAGACGCGGTCTGATCGGCACGAACCGCGGCAACTACCTGCTGACCGACATGATAGTGCAGCGGCATCCGGAGCTGTTCGACGGCGGCGCCAGCATGCGGCTCGCGCTGCAGAAGTACGTGTCCATGCTGGAGACGCAGCGCACCGAGGTCACCACCAACAAGGAGGAGGACCAGCAGCTACTGCACCTGGTATGTTTTTTTTTTATGTTTCATTTCTAGGGACTTTTGGTGTCATTTTCACCATGCCAGCCCCATCATACCTGGTATGTTTAATGTTTTTTTTTTTATAGCATTGAATGACGAGACTAGGATGCCGTTCGCCTGATGGTAAGCGATACGACCGCCTATAAACAGTAGAAATACCATGCAGCACCTTGATTTACAAAGTACTGTGTGGCATTCCACTGCGCTCTTCATCCTGAGACATAAGATGTTAAGTCTCATTATGTCCTGTAGTTACACTGGCTACAATGCCCTTCAAACCGAAACACAACAGTGCATGCACACTGCTGCTTGGCGGTAGAAATAAACATTACGGTGGTACCCACCCAGACGGACTCTTACATATGAGAGTCCTACCACCAGTCAGTTACCAGTATGTTTGTCTTAATTACTTTTATTTTTATGTATGTATTATAATTTCTATTATATTATATCTCTCTCACATACACACACTCACGTCTTATTATAACCCCCGAAGAGGTAGGCAGAGGCGCAATTAGTGCACCCACTTCGCCGTTATTCCGTCTCATGATGTGATAGGGACCGAGCCTATCGCCATGTCGGGCACAAATTCCAGACTCTGAGCTGATATTGAGTATAATAATGAATAATAATTTGATTATATTATCTCATGACTGCCTTGGTGGCGTAGTTGTATTACAGTACGACTGCAAAGCTGAGGTCTCGGGTTCGATCCCCGGGTCGGGCAAAGTGAGATTGAGTCTTCCTATTCAGTATCACCTCGGAGTCTGGAATTTGTGCCCGATATGGCGATAGGCTCGCCCCCTATCACATCATGGGACGGAATAACGGCGAAAAGTGGGTGCATTAGTTGCGCCTCTGCCTACCCCCTCGGGGATAACAGGCGTGAGTGCGTGTGTGTGTGTATGTATCTCATACTCCATTAACCCGTCAAGCCCGGCATATATATATAGATGTATGGGGAAACCCTATATACTCGGACGCCAACGTCCGTAGCGGGGCTTGAAGAGGTCAAGAGCAACTTTTATAATTATGAATTTAGTAAGGTAAAAAAATACATATTATTAATTTGCAACATTCTCAGCATATTATTTACATTCCAACAGATTTCAAAGTACTCGCGGGACTTCCGAGGCACGCACTGCACGCCGTTGTCTGACGAAATGTTCGAGCAGGTCATGGATTGTATAGCCACTCGCTGTGAATAAGATATATGTTACTGTATAAAGTCATCTATACAAGTATACACGTAATTATTGACATAGACTATATATAAAGTGATGTATTATGAAATAAAATACTGCTCATAGTAGGTGTGGACTACAGTTTAGGTTCAGTACAGTGTAGCATTTACGCTGTTTGTAATTTATATCATGTGTTTGATAGAATATTTATTTCAATTTAATGCAGCGACAGTTATTTCAGTCTATTCAAATAGCTTGGTGTTAGTAATACTTTATGTTACATTATCGTTTAAAAATTCAATAGATGTGTAATATACACTCCAGTGGGCTTAGAATGTGAAAAAAAAACACGATGCGCCTCCGTTTCGTTTTATTGTGATTGGTTGAGAGACTGACGTATCGGTGTTTTGATGTTTGTGATTGATCGAGAGACCGATACGTCAGTCTCTCAACCAATCACAATAAAACGAAGCGGAGACGCATCGTGTTTTTTTTTTCACATCCTAGCCCCCCAGTATTACTTCGCGTACTGCATTTCTGCAAGTGCAGCGTGGCGACCGCTTGAGCAATGGTGAGGATTAGTTGTTTGAAATCCAGTAAGATTAGTAGTAGAGCTTTTGTTTGAGGGCACTTTAATACCATTATCACTATGATAATCGTTAATCATCACCATCAGTCATCTCCATAAATCCATTGTGTCCATACATACATTGTAATATCGTTCAGTCTTTTCGTCTCTTCAGGTAATGATATTATAGATGAATCTTTTCAAAGAATTGATGTTACAAGCAATGATATTTTAGATCAGTCTTCTCATTAAATCAATGTGAACCTTTCTTGCAATGATATTATAGATCAATCTCCTCAATATATCGATGTTACGTGCAATGATATTATAGATACATTTTTTAAATAAATCGATGTTTAGTGCAATATTGTTATGGATTAGTCTTCTCATTAAATCGATGTGTCTAGCAATGATATTATAGACAATCTTCTTAATTAATCGATGTCACGAGGAATCATACTATAGATCAGTGAACTTGAAATATCGATGTTTCATGCAATGATATAATATTATAATGTCCATAAATATTTAATTTCAATGTGTCATGCAATTATGTAGATCAGTCAGTATGTGTATTAATATTTCATATTACATTTAATAATATTTTAATATAGATCAGTATTTATTTATTGAATCAATGTTACATGTGTAGCTCAGATATTTTGACAATATTCAAGATTCACGTGCCACAGCAAATGTTTATTATAGTGTTCTTTAAAAATAACATAGCGATGTAGAAAATGCGTTATTACTTCTCATACTGTATTTCAGCATCGTTAATCTAGCTGTTGTAGTATATTTATATACAATATGAATTTTTGCCTGCATATCTGTGTTAAAATGAAATTTATAATAATGTCAATAGAAATAAACATGACTCACTTGGTAAACAAGTTTACTTAGTGTAATGACTGTTCAGCTATTGTATTCAATGTGAACATTTTAAACTATCTGTAGTACATTTGTAATGGATATTAATAATTTTAGACATTCCTGTATTTTCATAAACTAGTACATTTTCTGTGTTTCTATGTACAATAATATTATTTATGTTCCATTATAAAATACAATAGAATTTATTAAACCAGTATGAAATTTTTAATCAAAATTTTTAATGAAATGACTTTTGAAAAACAATTTTCTATTTCTGTTCATAATGTATACATTATGAATTATTATGTTTTGCATAATGACCAAATGATTTAATTTTTACATTACTCAGTAATTATTTCCCTCTATATTATAGCAGGATTGCATTTTAAGTATTTTTATTGACTTAATGGGTGTTACGTGTAATAATTTAAGAAAATAAATATTTAAATATGTATAGTGTTTTATTTGTCTGGCATGTACAGTCAGCCACATAAATAGCTGAACAAATTCAAAATTTCAAATCACATCCACGCGTTAGGTTTAATTGAATTTTTTTTTTTCTTTGTGGTAAGTAAAGTTCATCGCCTTTATTTCTTGTGAAGAGAAAACAAAAATTGGTAAGAACACGAAAGTGTAGAAGTATTGAATTTGTTCAGCTAATTATGTGGCTGACTGTACTTGGAGATATGCTGATTGCTCACGTGTTTGTCCATTCTCGGACGTATAGTCTCCATATGGCTTAAGCTAAAAATCCATTAGAGGCGGCCCATATGAGGACCAAGATAGATATAGATTGATATTAAAATAATGGTATTAGCGATAAGCTCGCCGCCTATCACATCATGAGATGGAATAAATCAGACGAAAAGTAGGTGCCTAGTGGGTCTTCTGCCTACCCATTTGGGGATCAAAGACTAATATGCTTCCATTGCAAATAACATGTATAAATTTATTATTTTCTCTATGCATATTTTCATTTAGTAATTGTAAGTTGTATCCTTAGATTATTTAACCAATGGACACAATATGGCAATAATGCGCAAAAAAAAAATTCTGCCAATCCTGACGGGGCGAGGTAGACACGGATAGTACACATTTAACAAAAAAACACACATGCAGGGCTGAATATAAGGTCGCTTTTTACACAATAACACAATTTCTGTGGAGCACCGCTTAATGTCATTATCGTAGAATGTAATGACAGCGATCGCAAGTCACATAGCTGAGCATGTATGACCAACAAAAGGTTCGCATTGCTAGATACTCAAAGTTTGTAACATATCATTGCATCAACATGATTAGTAATAGGAGTGTGAAAAGCATTAATTAAAAGTGGCAGCCACCTTAAAATTAACCATCAAGTGCTTTGAAGCCATATTAAAATATTCTTGTCTGAACCATTTAAAGTTTCTTTTAAATTCCCATTTACCACTTCTACAACCCATCCGCATAAGATGACTGCTCCAGATTTATTGGCTTCCATCATGGAATGCTGCATTTCACCCTCCTCTAATGTTCGTGGAACATGCTTGAAAATATTGCAATAATTGATGTTGGAAGTAGGATAGGGGGCCATAACATCAACAATATATCCGTCTGCACAAACAATCATAAATCATTTAACTAAGTTATTGTACTTATGTAAACTATAGGTATTTTTTTTATACATATAATTAGAACTTTTCTACAAAGCAATAATATGTTCCATCAATTACAACGGGTTTATATTTTCCATTCTAATTCCCAAATATTAGGGTATTCATAATGTTCTGTCAATGATTTGTTGCCAATTAATATGGCTTAGACCAACATGTCTGGGTAAAAAGTAATTATGTATCAAATCTCTTTCTTCATATACATATCCATCAAGTGTCCTCTTTGGTATTTAAAAATAAATGGTGTTGCTATTCTTTGATTCAAATCACACATCCATAATTTCATCAAAAAAGATGTCAATCCAATAACACCTGTAGATTTTAGTTGAATTTGAAGAACTTCATTTAATATACCATTAACTTGTTTTTTGGTAAAACCAATTCAGAGATAGACTAAATGCTCTTAAATATTTTGGATATTTTTAAATGTTAGGCACAGTATTTAAGTACTCTTTAAGTTTTAGCATGTCTTCAATGTGGCTTGCCATAAATACATTTGTATAATCATTTAAAAATTCAGCAAGAAAATCCCAAGACTGCTTATTTAAATGGTGGTTGCACAGTCTGTTCTTATGTGGCACATAGAAGTTAAATGTATTTAAGAGCATTCTCCTAGTGTCAAGAGAAACCCTATTTCGTTCTCGTCTTTGGCACCCTGCAATGAAACAGTGTGCTTCTGTTTCTGCAGCCCTTAGATAACCAGGTAAAACAATAGCACTACCTATGCCTACAGTAATTGAATTACTAGTTACACTAACAGTAGTTGTATTAGGAGTTTGTTCATCTCCTGAAGTTACAAAACCAGATAAATTAGATTTTCGATGAATAGTAACTCTATCAGCTTTCACCCAGCAATTGTGACATATGAGAGTTCTGTCACTTGAAGTCTGAAACAAAGTTATTTTCATTACAGATATATTCTCAAGTATGAAGGTTTCCTCACTATATTTTCTTTGATAATAATTGCTTGCTTTGACTGCTCAAGCCCCGCGATGGACACCAGTGTCCATATATATAGGGTTTTCCCATACATCTAAATATATAAGCGGGGCTGGAAGGGATAATACTAAGCATGAGTTCCTACGATTAAATATTTAATCTGTGTTTTGGCTAAAGATTAGCTACTTTTATCTTTACATACATGCAGGGGCAGAGGTACACCCACTTTTCACCAGCTATGTAAGATCCCATATAATAAGGGTGAGCCTATTGTCAAATACTGGGCACATTTCCAGACTCCAGGCTGATAATGATTAGAAAAACCTAATATCACTCTTCAACCTGGGAATTTAACTCAAGACATCAGCAATGCAGTTGTACCGTATTACAACTATGGCATCAAGGCAGTCAAATCATTATACTTCGTCCAACCATCCCTATGAAATTCTATAATTACTGACAAGGAATCGAAAACAAAATAATTTACCACTTTATAGACGCCATTTTTTTCCTCCATAGTGAAGCGCCTTATTCTTTGGCTCAGATATTAATTATCGATCAATATTCGTTAAGCCCACTTATGTGTAACAAAGATAATTCAAAACTATTTCCTTGAAAATAAATTGGTAGTGTAAATTAAATATTTTATTTTTATATATGCGTAAATATATGATAACCAATAAAATAAACTGTTAAAGTTAAATATTGACAAAAGTTATATTAGATATAGAATATATACCTACTGAATAAATGTATATACGGAAAATATACACATTTAAACGCTTAGGTATGTTTATAAAACAGAACAAAATGTTGAGAAAAAATAATGTCTCAATATCTTTAATCGATCAAAATTTCTTCATAAATTAAATTGATGGTTATAAAAAATTCAATCGGTAAAACATTAGTTCATCCACAATTGATTAGAAATGGAACTTGCAAAAGTTACAATAAATGGTTGGATGGAGTATAGTGCTTTAAATAATTGGTTTATTTTAATACATCAAATATACATTCATATGCCTGGGTATGTTTATAAAATAATATGAAATGTTGCCAAAAAACAAATTTATCAATGTGTTCAATCAATCAAAACTTCTTCATAAATTAAAGTGATTGTTATAGGAAATCAAATCAATAACACACCAGGACATCACCAATTGATTAGTCAAGTGTTGCAAGTAAAATAAATGATTGGAAAGTATTGCCAATTTTATTTTTAGTCCTATAAAAACAAAAATAATTATATTAGGTACCCACCCCACTAATAGAGCAAAAAGCTAATAGTAAAACACTTGCCCTTCGAGGTAGTATCCATTGACAAATTATATTGCGTATCCTGCTCTCTCTCTCAGTGTTACTATGTAAAACATGAGATCTTTTATGCAGTACTGAACGACCACAATGTATGCATGTTTGACGATGCCCCCTGGTTGAAGGGATATTTTGTTGCTCTAAACTCAAAGAATCACTAGCTAACTTCCAGCACGCTAGGCATATGTGATGAGAACTATTGACCTGAAAGTATAACATTGGTAAAACATTTGCAAGGTTTATATTGAAATAATAGAATTCATTATAAAAACATGTTGGCAATATGTATTTATGAAACTTTAAGTTTGTATTACTGATATGTTATTAAAATAAGAATCTTCACATAATATTTGCTCTATAGAATATATTCCTGCATAATCTTTATATAAAATCAAATAGATAGCTGCACATTTTGGCACTAACTGAACCCTTCATGTTGCACTTCAAACAAATTGGTATTACCCTTGCACTACTGGAGATAATAAGATGATATACTCTGTAAAGATGTTTCACGATACAGGCCTAGCCTAGTGTGAGACGTCTCTGGCAAATCTAAACTGTATAATAAGATGAAGATGTAAAAAAAAATGTTTTTCAAGGCGTTAAGATGTTTTAGTACTTAACAATGTATTAGTATCTAACATGCAATTAAATGTATAGAAATGAATAAAAATATATTACCATCTGGGGAGCTACCCATTGCTGTATAATAGAAAGAATTTCATCGTTTCCAAGAGGGCGAGTTCCTGTAGCGTTACAACGCCATGTAGCTATGCCACAATTAATACAATTATTGTGTTGATAGTTCATTGTAACTTTCTGAAATCCACTAGAACAAGCAACAGTCAGTCGAATAAGCAAGAAATCAAAGTCCGTTGTTGAATAAGCGTGGGTCGTTCTTTAAAGCAGTAATCGTCGAAATATTTTTTTTTTTTTTTTTTTTTTTTTTATAAATGGCAACTGGTTCCTCTAAATTGAGGAATATTACTGCCAGTGTCAAGTCAACTGTCAGCTGTCAAGTGATTGTGACGCATTCATGTGTACCAATTTTACTCTTTCAGTAAAGAAAAAATTTTTTTTTTAATTGAGAAAATTTAAGACAGATAACCAATGATCAAAATAATTTATAGACATTTCGGTAGATAACAAATAAAGGTGTTACTAATACGAAGGACATTATATAATTCATGCAAACACATAAGGTTAATTTCAGTTATAATTTTATAGTATATATTGTTAAGAATGAAACAAGTGCTTTCAAAGATGGTTTGTTACCTAGGCTAAGGAGAGATGAAACATTAACAGGGAGAGGGGCCCCCCGATCTACCAAAATGTCAAAGAGAGAAGGAGATGAGAAACGAGGGCACTTAAATAGTATATGGGTCACGGATCCTTCGTCAAGGCCACACTCACATAAAGAAGAGTCTCTAACATGTAATTTACATAAGTGAACGGGTGAAGAGCAATGACCAATCCTCAACCGAGAAATTGTGGCCGAAATATGTTTACTGAAGCGCAATTTGGAGAACCATGGTCTAAAAGTAATGTGCGATTGTATATTGTATAACCATCCCCCTTTTTGGGAACTAGAGTTCCTCCAAGATGTATTCCAAGCCATTTCCAGATCATGTTTGGCCAGGGCAATCAGATCACAAGCATAAACTGAAAAGTAGTCTTCTTTACCGTGATCAATAGCGTGTTTAGCTAATTGATCAACCTGCTCATTACCAATTATACCTATATGGCTTGGGATCCAAGCCACTGTAACTTGAAGATGTTGCTCATTACACAATTTAATTAAATCTATTATTTCCAAAGAAATAGGGTGAACACAGTTTTTGGCAAATGGATTACTGATGAGAGCCTGGACACAACTTTTTGAGTCTGAAAAGATAACAGAACAAGCAATATTGTTCTGTTTAATGTATTTGATACATTCCCGAATAGCTAAACATTCACCTGAAAAAACTGAAGAATAATGTGGTAGTTTATATGAGAAAGATAAATTAGAATTCATATGTAAAAAAGCAACACCAACAGAACCTTGTTTGCTTAATTTAGATGCATCCGTAAAGAAAATATCAGCCAAAGGCCAGCGTCTTTTTATAATTTCATTCAATTTAGTTTCAGCATCAGAGGATTGTTTAGTAATTTTAAGTGATAACTCCACTAAAGGTAGTGTAATTTTTGAGCTATACTGAACTGCAAAAGCTGGATGAATTTGGTATTTTTTAATAGGACAGTGTATACTCTCTAGCCTCCTGAGACTTACAATTAAACAAGGTAAAATTTTGTGGGACCAGTATGGTTTAGAAGCAATATATGAATTTAATATTCTAAGTTTGGAAAAAAGAGGATGAGAGGAATAATGACAAATTTTATAAATATATCTGTCAGAGAGATATTGTCGCCTAAGATTAAGAGGGGGATCAGAACACTCAACCTGTAAGGCATTAGTTGGTGAGCTTTTCATAGCGCCAACAACTATCCTTAGAGCTTTATTTTGAGTCAACTCTAACTTCCTTAATGCTGTTTTATTGCAAGGAGACAGTAAATGGGAGGCAAAATCCAAGTGACTCCTTACAATTGCATTGTATATTAATCTAAGAGAGTATGGATGAGCTCCCCACCAGACACCTCTTAAACATCTCATAATATTTATACTGCTCTCACACTTTTTAACAATATGGTCTATGTGGGCTACACCATTCATTCTACTGTCAAATATTTTACCTAAAAATTTTACCTCTTTCCTTACAGGAATTGGAGTCCCATTGCACTGAATATTTATATGGGGGATCTGGCGTTTTCGAGAGAAGACAACCACTACACTCTTAGAGGCTGATAGGTCCAAATAGTTGTCACTAAGCCAAGAGGATAGAACAGTCATACCACTTTCAATATTATCCCTTGCTAAGCTGATAGAATAACTAGCAGAGTAAATAAGTAGGTCATCAGCATACTGTAAGACATTACACACATCCGGTATGTTATGATCCATATCGGCAGTGTAAACATCATACAGCAGAGGGCTGAGTACAGAACCTTGGGGTAAACCCTTCCATACTGTTCTAGTGGCAAGCTGAACTCCCGGATACCTCAGTGATATAGTCCTACCTGATAAAAGGTTAAAAATAAAATCTGTTATCTTGTTAGGAAACCTTAGCTGAACTAATTTGTTCCTAAGGACCCAAAGATTAACATTATCGTATGCCGCTGAGACATCCAGGAAGCCAGCCACCACTGACTTGTTTTGACTGAATGACAGATGGATATCAGTGGTGAAAATAGCATGATTATCAGAAATACTACGGCCCCTCCTGAAACCATATTGAGTATTAGCTAGTAGAGAATGGTGCTCCAGGAACCATTCCAATCTATTTTTTATTAGGTGTTCCACTATTTTTGGAATGGTAGATGAAAGAGCAATAGGGCGATAAGATTCAGAAAAACTAGGGTCCTTCCCTGGTTTTGGAATAGGAATAATTAATTGGTGTTTCCAGTTCTCAGGAATAACACCACTATCAATAATCAAATTTATTAATTTTAAGAAATAATTTAGAAAACTATCCTTGGACTTTGAGAGAAAGGAATAGGGTATACCATCAGGTCCAGGGGATGAGTCCTTGATATGACTCAGTACTGATTTTAACTCGAGAAACGTAAAAGGCGAATCTAAAGTAGAAGAATTAGCCTGGTATGAATATAAATAGGGGATTTGGGACAAATTAGGAACTGAAGGGGGAGCTAACCGGTCTAAAAAATCATCTACCCAGTTTGTTGAGTAGTAAGACGGAGTATGAACTTTACGAGACAATCTGTAATGCTTAATTCTTTTCCAAACCAGAGACGAGGGGGTGTCAGGCGATAGAGATGAGCAAAATGAACGCCAGCCTTGTCGTTTTTTGTTGTTTAAAGTTCTCTTTGTAGCGGCACACACATTACGATAGTTTAGAAAAGAATCAAGGTTGATGTCAGTCGTACAGATTGACTCTGCCTCGTATCGCCTTTTAATAGCTTTAGTACAATCTGAGTCCCACCAGGGGGGGGAAGGAATTCTGCCTAAGACAATATTCTTTTTATTGAATATAGTCTCTGCAGACGTAAGTATGGAGTCTTTTATTCCCTCACAACACTCTTTAATGTTAATAAGGTTAGGTACAGGAAGTAGATCAATTTTCTCTTCAAGTAGAGCAGCATAAAGACCCCATTTAGTGGGATCAATAATAAAAGGTAAAAGTGGAGGAAGGATAGGAACATTAATATTTTGAGAAGGAAATGAAATTAGGATAGGAAAATGGTCTGAACCATGAGAGAAAGGAAGACAAGACCACGATAATAAGCTGGCTAAACAGGGAGAACAAAAAGAGATGTCAACAAAACTAGGTTGAATGTTGGGAGGAGTGCGGCGAGTAGGGGATCCATCATTTAGTACACATAAATCAAATTCGTCCAAAATATCTAAAAGTTTTATACCAAAAGAGTCATTATTGGGAGCTCCCCAGATCTGGTTGTGGCAATTAAAATCTCCCATTAAAATAATAGGAGGGGGAATAGAGGACAAAAAGCTACGTAATATGGGGACAACCGAATTATCCCGTCGTGAAATATAGACTGAGATAAAAGAAATGTTATTAAAGCGTAGAGATACAAATTGAATAAGGTTGCTATTATTTACAACTGAATGTTGATTAAAACTAAGGTTATTTTTAATAAAAAGGGCTGCACCGCCCCACCCATCACTTCTATCATCCCGGAGAAGTGTATACCCAGGAATCCTATAAGAAGAATGTGGTTTTAACCACGTTTCGGAAATAGCGCAAATAAAAGGTTTGTGTTTATTTAAAAGAAAATAGAGGTCGGTTTTATTTTTATTTAAACTTCTACAATTCCACTGAAGAATTTGATCCATTTTTTAAAAGATTAAAGATTGATAGAGTTATGGTCTGAATAATATTACACGCTACGTGGTTCGGTATATTAGAGTCAGTAATTACTTTAATTAAAGAGGATATTAAATTTTGAATTGAATCAGACGATAAAACTTCCTTCGATACATGTTCATTTGATGGGTTAGGATTTTCTTGATTATTAACAAGAGCACAGCCATTACTAGGTGTGGGGATTTCATAAGATTTTAACAATTCTCGGTGTGCCATTTGATCGTATGATTTAGGAAAAGAAGGTCTTGAAGAGGGTTTAAGAAAAACAGTTTTACGATAGGACTTAGTAGGAAAAGATTGACTGTCAGATATGGAATAGGAAGTAACTTTAGGAGGGGGTGGATTTGGTGAGGATGACAATACATTCGCGTAAGACTTATGAATCACAGGAAACTTGGACATTGCTTCTTGATAAGAAACGTTGTGAGAAGACATAAATTTTTTAATATTTGCTTGTCTACTATGCTCCAAGCAAATTTTATTGGTGGAAAAATGATGTCCTACACAAAAAATGCAAACAGCATCAGACTCTTCCACCGTGCAAGATTCCCCAGCATGATTTTCTGTGCATTTGTAACACCTGGGTTTAGACCTGCACTGTGCACGAGTATGCCCAAACCTACAGCAATTGTAGCATTGAATTGTTGGGTAGACATATTGTTCGACATGTAACAGTGTGTAGCAGCAATAAATTTCTTTGGGCAGCACTTGACCGTCAAACGTAAACACAACAGTCTGGGTTGGTAGCCAACTAGGACCCTCAGGAGAAGAAATTTTTCTACTAAGCCTACGAGTTTTGATTATCTTACCTGATTCTGGTGGAAGTTGAACTAATTCAACTATTTCGTCATGTGTCCACTCAACCGGTATTCCTCTTACTAATCCAATGCGGGATATGTTATGAGAGGGGATATAAACTTTATATTTATTTTGGGGAAAGATAGGATTATCTATAAAATTGTTGGCATCCTTTGCAGATTTAAAAGATATAGAAAGTCTATTGCGACCAATTTTTTTAATTCCATCCTGCAAAATACAAGACAGTTTATTTTTATAAAGGAAAGCTCCAAATTTGATCGGGTGTAAGGTGGACCCATTAGTTGGAGAGGCCTCAGCTAGCTCCACATATACGATAAATGGCCCACAGTCACCACTGGCGTATAGTGACCTTGTGAGCGGATGACCCCGGCCAACCGTCTGAGATGGGGAAGTTTCCATATTGGAAGAACCTAAAGATGAAGCAGTAGAAGATTTATCTGGATTTATAATTACTGTATCTATATTCAAATTGGAATTTGATAAAGCCTTTTGTAACTGAGATGATGAATTATTAGATACTATTTTTTTCTTTGAAATTGGACTGTTTTTTTTAATTATTTTTATAGTGTTTAATTTTTTTGAACTAGTATAAGGTATACTAGGGGCTGCTGAAGTAATATATGAGGCTACATATGATGCTGTGGAGGGAGAAGGGGACGGGGAAGGTGTGAAAACATTCTGGTTACTTATGTTCCCAATAGTCACATTATGTGCAGCCAGTACAAAATTTCTATCACTATCCGGTGGAGGGTCGGGTTCTGGTCTACGATCAGTTATATCAAACTCCATCCTTTAAGCACAATTAGCACAAAACAATTAACAGAAGGTGACAAACACACGACAATACACTCGACGAGACACAAACAAAACTTACCACCATACAAAACAAAAAACGATGAATATATAGTTTTGTCTTTTAATATATTAAACTTATATACACATATACAACACTCAATAAACTAATCCAGTAGAAGTAACACTTAATAGCACTTAAATTTTTAAATTTATTAAATTATCTCATAACATAACCTCAAAGACATGAATGTCGCACGGTAGTTAGACAGAGACTCCCGTCGAAATATTCTCAAAAAGCCAAAGTCAAAGAGCATTATAATCAAAGAGCATTATAATACTACGGAAAATTATAATACTACGGAAAGCCAAAGTCGTTAAAATAAAAAGTGATAAAAATTAAAAAGTAAAAACATGAAACCAAAACGTTTTTTTTTTTTTTTTTTTTTTTTTTATAATTTTCCCTTTAGGGAAGGCAAAGGGTTCGAGCCCATACAGCCTCGTCTTAAGTAATATTTTTGGTTGACTTTTTTTTTTTTTCCTACGTACTATGTCGTAGTAAAGCAGTGGCTACCTTACCAAGACTTTATCAAGGAGTTTTGGCGGCAACGAAAAAACACTTGATTGGCACAGTTATTTCAATTCACTTCATTTGAGCACTTTAATAGAACTATATTGGATAATATACCACCATAATTATGCAATATAACACTAAGTATCACCAAAATAATGAATTAAAACAAGAGCACCTCATGACACTTCTACGTTCCCGCCAAAACTCTGAAACCAAAACGTTCACTTGTGCCATATAATTTTTTTTTATAATTCTCCCTTACGGGGAAGGCAAAGGGTTCAAACCCATACAGCCTCGTCTTAAGTGATATTTCTGGTTGTAGTAGTAAAGCAGTGGCTACCTTACCAAGACTTTATCAAGGACTTTTGGCGGCAACGAAAAAACACTTGATTGGCATAGTTATTTCAATTCACTTCATTTGAGCACTTTAATAGAACTATATTGGATAATATACCACCATAATTATGCAATATAACACTAAGTATCACCAAAATAATGAATTAAAACAAGAGCACCTCATGACACTTCCACGTTCCCGCCAAAACTCTTGTGCCATATAATATTATTGAGTAGTATTATAATGCTCTTTGATTCTACTCAATTCTACTCTTTGACAGACTTTGACTTTTTTTTTATGGCTACAAGCACTGTGTTGCTGTGCTACTCCAGCGACAATAAAGTTAGGGAAACATATCAGGGGAAAGAAATAGGTTTCGGAATTCGGAATTTGGAATAGATAAATAATCAGAAAAGTTTGTTTTGGGATAACATATTGATTACTAAGTAAATAAAAGTAGGAGAGAGCTAATGATAATAATACTTGTCAATATAATAAATATGTTGAAACTATATTTTTATGTTATTACATACAATAAATGAGGACATAGTTTTATAAATATTTATAGTAAGAGGAGGGAAGAAATACAACAAGTAAAAGGGACTCCAAAGGAAATGAGTTGGTTTATAAAAGGAGCACGATCATAAAGTGGACAAGCGAAGAAGATGTGATTTCGGTCACCCTAGACTTTGACTTGTGTGCAGTGTGAGTTGTGCTGTGCGCACACGTAGAGACAGTGTTGCCAACAAGATAAAAAACCGCCAATTTCGTTGTATATTTCCATCAAAAAATTATTCGTAATTACCTAATTAATATTCGAGTGTGCGAAGCGTGGGTTCTTGCCACCAAAATAACCTGCCTCTCAACAAATTAGTCACGTATACCCCGCATACCCCCTCATATACATTAATTGAGAAATGTAAAACGCATATTTCGCTGAAACTAGGACTTTTTTTGCTACTATCCAATTAATTTTCGGCGAATTCAACCATCATACATCTAGCAATACTGGGCCTCCAATTCGCTCTCTGTAGAGTTTTGACGGGAGCTTGGAAGTGTCACGAGGTGCTGATGGTACTTAGTGTTGTATTGCATATTTATAGTGGTATATTAAGCAATAGAAGTCTATTAAAGGGCTCAAATGAAGTGAATCGAAATAACTGTGCTAATCTAGTGTTTTTTTGTTGCCGCCAAAAGTCCTCGATAAAGTCTTGGTAAGGTAGCCACTGCCTAACAGCTTACTTCGACATACCAATGAGAAAAAAAAAGAAACCATATGTTTCTGGGGGGTTTTGCGGGAACGTAGAAGTGTCATGAGGTGCTCTTGTTTTAATTCATTATTTTGGTGATACTTAGTGTTATATTGCATAATTATGGTGGTATATTATCCAATATAGTTCTATTAAAGTGCTCAAATGAAGTGAATTGAAATAATTGTGCCAATCGAGTGTCTTTTCGTTGCCGCCAAAAGTCCTTGATAAAGTCTTGGTAAGGTAGCCACTGCTTTACTACGACATAGTACATAGGAAAAAAAAAAGATAACCTGAGGCATCACTTAAGACGAGGCTGTATGGGCTTGAACCCTTTGCCTTCCCTGTAAGGGAGAATTATAAAAAAAAATGTTTCCGGGGCTCCGCACACATACACACAATAATATTGTCAATGATAATATTGTGTGTGTGCGGCGCGTATTGCGGTATTTTCACTGACGTCTATTATGGGTGCGTTCCACTAAGCGTTCACAACGCCCAAAATACTCTTTTGGCCGTTCCACATGGCGACTACGATCGTTGTGGTCGCGGCGAAAACGTCATTAATGACGTCATAACTCACGCTCACGAGAAGCCCACAACGACCCATCTCTGGAGGTGGGTCGAAGTGAGCGTTGAGAAAAATAGCAAAGTTGTCAGAACTAAAAAGTCGAAGTATTCTATTTTCTAGATTATAATTTTCTAAAATTGTATTCCATTCTTCATCTGAACTGGATGAACTAGTACTTTCGACAGTATTATTGCATGCACGCATCATCAAATAACCTAGTGTTGTCGCTAAAGACATTTTGAATCTATTTGAAATTATTGAATACTTCATTGAAATCACATATAAAAATTGAATTATATATTTATTTTTCGACATAAACCAACTTCACTTATAATTATTAAAATTTACACTCAAACTCATTAAAACTTAATAATGGTAGCCTAATCTATTAAAGCTTTTGCTTTATTTTTTCTAGCTCGCCATTTGTATTATTTCCTCAACGCCTAAAACGCTCCACAATCCATTTCACTTGGGTTTACGATAACAACGCTCAGGACTAAGTGGAACGGGAAAACTCGTGGTCGTGAGCGTAATCGTCGTGAGTGCTTAGTGGAACGTAGCCTATAGCGTATAATAGAAGTCAGTGGGTATTTTTCAATACTATTGACAATATTATTTGTGTGTGCGGGCGGCTCTGAAGGACTCTCAGAATAAGGATGCTTTAGTCTTTATTCTATAGCGCGCATTAGACAGTAGGTTTTGCTGTCCGTTTTATCACAGCCACGTCCGTGAGTGACGAATAACCTATCGTCTAATGTGGTGATTGACGGTTGAATGACGAATATCTGTATTTTTTGATATGCGCGTCGCGCAACCATCAGTCATGACTTTTGCGCGATCGTCTAATGACATTTCGTCCCGCAAACGTCAGTCTGCGCGTGGACAGCGGTGGAGTGGGACATATTGTGTTGAGTCGGAGAGGCGCTGGCGCACCCGCGCGGCCGATTACCTTCTACGACATTCGCAGAAAAATTTTATTTTAAGTTTTGAAACAATCCCTGAGTTGTGGTATACCACCAATCTTTAATAGTTAGTCTATACTAATGTTATAAAGAGGAAAGATTTGTTTCATTTTGTAAATTCTTTCACTAATAAGATTACTCCTCAGTACTATAGGGTACTTTTTCTTTATTATCTTATTAGATAATTTTATCCAATAAGATAATTAAAAAAATTGTTGTCATACTTTTGTATCTCGTATTTCAGACTAAATTTATCTATAGGTGCTAATATAATAATTGCGAAAACTTTGATGCTTTTTTTTCTCAATCACACCAGAACGGCTAAACATCCAGATCGAATGAAATTTGGCACAAAGATAGATTATAGTATAGAATAACACATAGGCTACCTTTATCCCTGGAAAATATATACAAGTTTTATTCCGGATAAAAAAATCAAACGGGCGCGCGCCCATAGAAAGGGCGTCACATGTACCGGTAGTACTGAATGTCTGATAACTGGAAACTGAAATGCATTGTGGAAAGAGGACAATATGACCTTTCAAGTTTTATAATTTTTACCCCTCTAACCACTTTATTTTAACTTACATATAGCACCAAAGTTGAAGTATCGAACACTGTCGAAAATGACCTCACTGTTTAGGAAAGATATTTGTGGTATTCGCAATAGTTTGGAGAAGTATTTTATAAATAAAACGGTAATAGGATACACTTATATAAATGCAATTGTTTCTTTTTAAAAAGACCTTATATTTTATGGTTAAATTAAAGTTTAAAAAAGTAATCGAAGTGTTTGATAAAATCTGTCATATAATAAAAACGCCACGAAACCCCGACCTAATGATACTTGTGTTTGATAGTTCAGAGTAATTATAAAATTTCGCTAGAACATTATGTACCCGCCCTCGTCCCCCTTTCGAAGAAAAGTAATAAAATAGGTTACACGCCTGCTAAAAATGCCAGAGCATCTAAAAGCTGACTACATTTTGTCAATTATGAATATTTCGTCACTCAACCGTCAATCACCAAATTAGACGATAGGTTATTCGTCACTCACGGACGTGACTGTGGTAAAACGGACAGCAAAACCTAATGTCTAATGTGCGCTTATGGCGCACATATGGAAGGACTTGTATCCATGGACAAGAACAAATAAACAAAAAAAGTGACATATCGCTTGCCGTCATATTGACAGTGCAATGCAATGTAAATTTTTATAACATTTATTTGAATGAACATATTGAAGAATTTAGTAATTCTTTTCAGAGAAAAGTGGAAGTTGCTTTAAAGTGTTATAATAATTTACAAAATTTGTGATTTTTATTACGGTATGTACATTTTCAGTCGATATTTCGCTGCTGAATTTCTTATTATATATCTCTTCATATTTAGCAATTAATTTGCCGCTGAATATTGATTATAAATTTAATGAGTAAAGTGAGTTCAAATAGTAATAATAAAGATATAACTCAATTCATGATAAAGTGTACAGAATACAGATGACAGAAATAATGTTATGCAATAAGTCACCAGCCTTCACAATATTAACCTTACACCCACATGCATAATAATTAATAAACACATTCACTTTTATGTTATTTTTTAATACATTAAAGACCAGTGCCAATAAGCACAAGCAAGAAATTTTTATGGTTTGCTCTTTTAATATGTATTAAAAAAAATTACATGGAGAATTTAGAACTAAGAAGCTTAGTTTATGGACATAATATTAATGTAGTATGGCCCTTAGACTAATTAACCAATGGACATAATATGGCAATAATGGGCATAATTTTTTTTCTGCCAATCCTGACAGGGGGTGAGGTAGATATCGATAGCACACATTTAACAAAAAAATCCACACATATTAGGCACACGCAGGGCTGAATATAAGGTCGCTTTTTACACAATAACACACCATTTTCGGATCACCGCTTAATGTCATTATAGCAGAATGTAATGACAGCAATCGCTAGTCACACAGGTTTTAATAGAAGTTATGACCAGGTGTGCATGTAAGGCCAACCGAGGGGTTCACCCAGTCATCGCATCTTCATTGGTAGATACTCAAAGAGTTTCACCACAATAATGCAAACATTATTCAGAGCTTTATTCAGGACCTTCTAAAACAACAATTTGTGTTAATAATGTCATACTTTAAAGTTTAGAACAATGTTTTGTCAATTAGATAGACAGGAGAAGTATTTGAAGTATTGAGGAACATATATTATGTACAAATTGTAGAACAAAATCTAGAATTATTAATTTTGGTCAAATATGTGGCTTTCAAAGATATTTTCATGCAGAGCTATAATTTGGTAATATTTTGCGGCTCAAATTAATTGTGAATGTTGATGTGTTTTTAATTTAAAAAAGTTTGTGTTAACCTTCACACATCTAATTAGCCTAGTTAGTTATTAAAACCTAGCACATATCTAATGAGTCATTACTTTGAAAACTACATGATGTAAACTGTTCTATTTGCAGTAGTGACTGTATTAAGAATGTGTTGTGTGTGTATCAAATAGTATTGCATTAAAAAACATATATGTAAAAAGTTTGATATGATTTGAACAAGAAAATTAGGTATATTTAAAAAAGGTTGCACAATACAGTGTCACTGCCTTAGGATTGTGTGTTGTTGTAGTTCTTATTTTGCCAGTTTTAACTCCACATTATTATAAAGTACTAGCATTTGTGTGATTTATTTTCATGGTGATTGGCAGAATGAACAGAAGTTGATGCTGCATTGTCATTTAATAATGAGTTAAACAATGTAAATAGTAAAAAATCCTTCATGAATAAACACTGAGATCTGCCAAATATTATGATGATTACTCTAATTATGGTGTTTGAGGATATAAATAGACTATATTCCTCTATACACCTCACATAATATAGGACATGGGGCAGTAAAGATCCTCTTTAGCTGCATATTTTGGTAGCAGATCTATTTATACAATTTTAAAAATCCATACTGTACATAAAATATTATGTTCTTTTTAATCACTTAATATTAAAATGCTGGTAATGACTTATCATTAACATTTGTTTATTATACAAATTATAGATACATGATTCTCATTAACATAATCAATATATAATTTAAAGAAACTATGTATAATTTTCAGTCTTTATGTACCTATCTATGTATTAACTGTAACTCAACTAATCACATTCCAGGGTATGTCACATATTAACGACTTGATAGGTGTAGTGCGTGGGCTGCGGCTTGTCATGGAGGCGGGTGCTAAAGTGCAGCAAGAGGCATGTAGGACGCTATGGTATAATTCAAGCTTTAAACCTCTTCTGCAGAACTGCACAACAACTAACCCACTCACAGCTTACAAACTTACTCCCGATGTCGCCAAAGATGCGCTCGAAAGAGCCCTCGTTGTTGCTCACGGCATTAGACAGTATGCTTTGATGCATGTTCCTAATCTCAATAATGAAATAGAATCGAAAGCAGAGATGGACCCCCAACTGAAAGATGAAATTGAGGAACTGAATAGAGAGTTTAACAAAACATTTGAGAGTTTGCAAAAACCTGAGACGAGTCTGGATCCGTCGCCTGAGTTTGTCGCACCGTTAGAAACTATACCAGTACAGACTGAAGCAAGGAAAGTTGAGAAAGTTTCGCCGCAAAAAGTTAAATACGTCAGTAGCAAATCACAAATGCAAGAGAGTTCTTTAGAGTCTGGGGCGAAACCAAAACCAATAGCCAAGAAGAAATTAAAAGTTTCTGTAAGTATTTATTGCTTATTGTTTAAAATAGAAATGATTAATTCATTGCACGACTTCATATTGACTAACACTTTGTGAATATGTCTACATTCTATGTTCTAGCTAAGTGAGAACTCAAAGGCGCGCGTCGTTCCGTCCTCCCGTATCGGCCGTATGATCTCGTTCGGTTCGTTGGCGGCGGGTCTGGGAGTGGGAACAGTGGCGCAGTACGCTCGCAACACTCTGCAGTCAGTGACGGGGCGCGTCGATGACTCGGCAAATGCTTTCCTCTCGCCAGCCAATGCTGAGAGGATTGTTGATACGCTGTGCAAAGTGAGAGGTTTGTACAATTTACTTATAACCGATATTGCAAAGTTATTAATTTGTCACTGATTGCGCATCTGCCTACTCTTTCGGGGATTACAGGTGTAATAAAGAATGCTAGAAATTGGTCGTCAAACATTTTGATCCAGGTTCCTGCCTAGGAGCTAAAGCTAAGAGATAAGACGTAATTAACTTCATAATTAAGTAGAAAAATAACCAGTTCACCGCAAAATACGGTCTCTGGACATTTATCTGATTCCTTGCCAGTTACACAAACCTGTTGTAGCGCTGTAACGATCAACATCACACACACATCATATACTCTCCCAGTACTCTTACTTGTTTGCGATCCAAGCTAATTACTGTAATAAGATTGTATGTTATCGTTTATTTTGGCAAATATTGTAAATAAACACTTTCGTCTGTTGCAAAAATGGTTGTCCACAACTGTATGCGTGATTTTTTTCTTTATCCAATCCATACTATGCAGTATGCTTTATTTAATTTTGCGCGTTTGACCATCAGGTGCAGCATTAAAACTCGGACAGCTACTTAGTATACAAGATGAGACGGTGATATCGCCGGAAATGCAGCGAATATTCGAGCGTGTCAGGCAATCGGCAGACTTCATGCCGACCTGGCAGGTGGACAAAGTGATGACGTCACAACTGGGCCCTGAGTGGAGGGGCAGGGTCCAGAGCTTCGAAGAGAAACCATTTGCAGCTGCGTCTATTGGTGAGTGGCTTTGTTATTAGGAATGAAATGAATCAAAAACACTGGTAGTACGATATTCTGTACTCTTATACATCTGGATAGTGTCCACTGTACACAAAATCTAAAACCAGTTACAAAGGTCTATGTTTCGTATTTAAACCTGTCTATATCTGGTTCCGAACAGGCCAGCATAATTGTGTAGAGAGAAGAGGAGTAGCAACCTATTTACCATCGTAATATGCTGTAGTAAATATACATGTATAAAATCATGTGTAAGCATATTGTTATTACTCCATTGTTTGTCACGCAGGTCAGGTGCATTTAGCAGTGTTGCATAACGGGCAGGAGGTGGCAATGAAAGTCCAGTACCCAGGTGTTGCGAAGGGCATCAACAGTGATATAGACAACCTCGTAGGAGTGCTCAAGGTGTGTTGGCGTTTTTTATATTTTATTTTTAAAGCTTAGGCTCGATATCAATTTGTGTGAATCTTTTTTAAAATTGAAGTGTCTTCGGAACACAGTTTATCGTATTATATCACCTCACAAAGGTACGAGCAACGTCTTAGCTATCCATGAACCTGCATTAGACACGAGGGGTCCAATGAATCAAACATCTTCAGATGGAGGCCTTATATCTGGAGGGTGTGACGGTCCAAAGTGAGAGAAAATGTGACGGTTTTTGTGTGACGATTTTTTTACATAGATTTCTCCCATACGTCGATAAAGAAGTTTCACTTCCAAAAAATGGTTTGGATGGGCATTTTGCTGCTAAAACGTATTATTGTTTTATTTTATAATATCGGTTATTGATTGGGATCCCTCTAAGTGTCTGAATAAAAGTTTCTCCTGAATTATCTATACTTCCAGGTTCAAACTTAAAAGTAGCCTGTGTCACCAAAAACAATGCAAAAAAATACGTTTGTTTCTACATTGCTTCGTAAGAGTAAAAACATTTTTTTTTATAATAATGGTAAAATTAATTAATTTATTCCCATTCTGTAAAAACTTTTAATAGTCTAGTATTTTACACGACACCATTTTGATTCAGTACTATTTAATTTGATGCTTTGCGACTTTTATAAGCACAGTAGAGTCTCGATGAATCGTAACTATTGTTGTGGTACAGCATTCGAATATCTGGATAATTGGGTGTATGAAGAAATGCGATTTTTGTATGTTTGCGGGTTTTATACAGGCTTTTGCATGCGTCTCCGCGTTCGTTGACGACCGTTACCGAGATGAAAAGTAACTCATATCTCTCAAGATTAATGTAGCTTACTATTTTTGAAACGATATAATACATTGGTAAAGTAGTTTTTGTTTTATGCAAAGTTTCATCCGCGGTTGGCAATCCGGAAAATCGAGTCTTCACTGAAATATAAAACGGAACCGTTTCAGATATTATAAGCACTAGCGAATTTTTTTTTTTTATTTCAAACTTAATATTTCACATTTTGTTAATATAGCAATTGCAATGATAGCGAATTTATAATAAGTAAGTTGTTAGCCTAAAGCAAATGTTATATGCCAGCGAAATAATGTATATTTGTATAGAATCACTGGTGGTACATTATAAATAAAACAAATGCAATAAGAAAGAGATTGATAAACATCAACATTGTTCCACTGATCACCATTAAAGCTACTATACCTCAGTATTTTTATCAAGATTGTTTGTATCATATGTTGTTCATAGAACAATAACCTGCTACTAAATTGCATTGCATCAGCAACTATACCGTTAAGGCAGTCGTCATGAAAACTGGTATACCTACAGAAATCTCGGCTACATTTAGGGGAGTCACGGGAAGAATTTACTTAATACTTTAATCCGTCAAACCCCGTTTACGTATATATAGATGTATGGGGAAACCCTATATACTTGGACGCCGGCGTCCGTAGCGGGGCTTGACGAGTCAATACAAAATTAGACTTCAGCTCGCGGCTACGCCCCGTGAATGAGTTTTTCTGGGATAAAAGTCCCGCTTTATATTTCCCGGGATAAAAAGTAGCAATAAATAAGTCTTATTACTCGCTGATAGTGTAGCTTTATATTGGTGGAAGAATTTTTCAAATCGGTCCAGTAGTTTCGGAGCCTATTCAATGCAAACAAACAAACAAACAATCAAATCTTTCCTCTATAATATTAGTATAGATATGCCACTATATTTCTATTTTTATTTTCTTATATGCTGCTTATTCATATTTCTTTGTTACATCAATCCGTAACTTGTTCTTTCACATAGTAGTAAGTGTTAATAATTGTAAAATTTACTAACCGTAATAATTTTTCTACAGGTATGGAATGTGTTCCCGAAAGGCTTGTTCATAGACAGCATTGTGGAAGTGGCCAAGAAGGAGTTGGCTTGGGAAGTGGATTACATACGAGAGGCGGAATGCACGAGGATGTTCAAAAAGTTGCTCGAACCGTATCCTGATTATTTTGTTCCTGATGTTATAGGTATGATTGTGTAATTTTGTTTGTCTCTTTCTTTCCGAAAAAATATATTGTCTCGTGCCTGCGACCCATTAATTATAAATGCCTTTTGCCCGCCTTTGTGATTATTTTATTAATTCTGTATCGGTAATTAAGGTCTTTAGGTATACTGCCGAGGCAATGTCCGCAAGTTCAAAACCCAAGGCACACACTTCTGACTGTTCGAAGATATGTGTGTCTTGTTTATCAATTATAATCGTTCCCTTTAATGGTGAAGGAAAGCATCGTGAGGAAACCGATATACCTGAGAATTCCAATGATGTTTTAATAAAGATGACGCATATCCATACTGCGCGACGTTTAAAAACTGTCCTGCTATGCATGTAGGTACTTATCTGTTAATGTTTCACGAAATGTTTAGTGCATGAAACAGATCATACAGAAAGTACAAGATGGAAAGAGATAGCGTAAAATGAAATTACACCAATTGGCCGAATTTGAATGCCTCAGTTTCGACGCGGTAGTGCGATATCTACCTCGTGTTTGTATATATAAATCATTGGAGAATTCCGCATAACAATTTCGAGGTTATGTGAAGTCTGCCAACCCGCACTAGGCCAGCGTGGTGGACTAACCCCTAACCCCTCTCAGTAGTAGAGTAGACCCGTGCTTAGCAGTGGGCAGTATATAATACAAGACCGGTATAGTATGTAAATAACTATTTTCTTTCGGTGAATAAGTAACCATAAATGTTATACTAAGTCGGTTAATAAGTTTTAGAAATGATACGAACTTTATTATTCCAGATGAGTTATGCGCTCCCGAGGTGATAACTACGGAGTTGATAGACGGCATGCCTTTGGACAAGTTGTTCGACGCTCCGTACGAGATTCGACTGGACATTGCGTCGAAGATCATGCGTCTGTGTCTATTGGAGATGTTCGTGCTGCGTTGCATGCAGACCGACCCTAACTGGGCAAACTTTTTCTACAACATGAACAATAAACAGGTACGTATTATACGAAATTCGATAAAATTTTATATTTCGCAGCTTTAGAACGAAAACGACACAAAAAAAAAAATAGAAAATTGAGTTGTCAATTTTAAATGACTGAAAACTAGTCCTTTATTTATAAAAATCGAATAAAAAAGGGACCGATATAACAGATTTGTCCTTTTCCTGCTTGAATATGGCTGTGTTTGAACTATTATTGTTTTGAGAACTTCGTTTTAAGTAATTTTATGATGATAACTCAATTTTCTGTCTTTTTGTAGTGTGTCGTTTTCATCCTGAAGGTGCGATTTGTTCCCATATACGATTTATTCACCGCCAGCTGCTTTATTTTTTATTGAAAAGTTTGTGCAAAATCCTGCTTATGGTAATGATCAATCATATACTTACTTCAAAATGTGAAACGAATGATAAATATAGATAAACTAGCTTTTGACAGCGGCTCCGCCCGCGTTAAAAAGATTTTCCGGGATAAAAAGTAGTCTATATGTTAATCCAGGACATGATCTACCCGTGTGCTAAATTTCATCGAAATCCGTTCTGGAATTTTTGCGTGAAAGAGTAACAAACATACATCCATACATTCGTACAACCTTTCGCGTTCATAATATTAGACGAATAATTATATCTGCGTTGACTTAAATGACAAAAGTAAGCTCATGAACAGATTATTTGCAGGTGATACTACTGGATTTTGGCGCTACAAGAGAGTACTCTAAGGAGTTTATGGACCAGTATATCGAGATTGTGAAGGCAGCGTCAGTAGGCGACCGGGGCGCCATCTTGCGCATGTCGAGAGAAATGAAACTACTCACAGGATACGAGTCTAAGGTGAGATTACTACAATATTTCACGGTTAACACTGGTCTTTTCTAACGACAATATTAAGATTTTCTTAATTCATAATATTGGCCATAAAATTCTAAATACTGATATGGTGTCACATTACCCATTACCGCATCCTAACCATTCCTACAGAAACAATGTTCATTAAACTGTCAGAATGCTCCCTGATATCGATTATCTTTCATAGGTGATGGAGGAAACTCAAGTGGACACGGTAATGATCATGGGGGAAGTTTTCACGAGTACAGGGGAATTCGATTTCGGTGCACAGCAGACGACGAAACGTATTCAAGCGCTCGTCCCCACGATCCTGACCCATCGCCTCTGCCCACCCCCCGAAGAGATATACTCGCTGCACAGGAAACTGTCTGGTGTATTTCTCCTGTGCTCAAAGATGAAGATTAAAATGAATTGCCGCGACATGTTCAACGAAATATACGACCAGTACAAGAGTGATACGAGGTAATATTTGGATTGTATATAAACGCGTTCGAATATCGTAGGAAAATTATTGTTTTATAAACGGTCATTACCATCGTCAGTATCATGTGTCATCAACCAATCATGTAATATTTAAATTTTCAATTCGGATTTAAACGCCTAAACAAATTAATATAGAAATTGTGTTTTGTGCCTTCGCTATAGTTCATAGTTTAGTGACAGAATTGATACCAATAGTTTAGGCGTAAGTTACGACTCAGTTTGCCTTTATAGCAATATGGAAACCGGCCATGTTTTACGATTTGGACTATTAAGAGGACTAAACTATCCTTTATGGATAGACAATAGTAAAATGTATCTATCGAATGGAGGATTTGTGAAAACATATTATGCTAAGCAAATTTAAGATGCGTCTGCGTAAAGAAATAAACAGTGCCTTATGTGCATTGTTACAATTGTCCAATAGTTTTGTTCAGTAAATATTTACTCGGTCACTGTTCAATAAGCTTTATCCTTTTAAACCTTCCATGCAGTCAACACTTTCAATAAACATTAAGCCCTGTGACTGTGAGTGCGATGGCATGTACATTCCAATAGATCATACACAGTTACTGTTTAAACCTGCATAGAGATTGCCACTTTGTTAATTACTTAAGAAAAGCTTCTGGAAATTTCTGACCTTCAAAGTTCTCCAATCTTGAATGGTCCCATAGCTTTTTGATCCTTATTTAATGGCTGATGGTACATTTTTCAAAGTCAGTGAATGCATCCTACTTATATTATAAAGGCGAAAGTTTGTAAGAATGTCTGGATGTATGGATGTTTGTTACTCTTTCACGCAAAAACTACTGAATGGATTTCGATGAAATTTGGCACACGGGTAGATCATGTCCTGGATTTACATAGGCTACTTTTTATCCCGAGAAAATATAAAACGGGACTTTTATGCCGGAAAAACTCATTAACGCGGGCGGAGCCGCTGGCAAAAGCTAGTATTGCATTATATTTTAATATCTTCAAAAATGATGGACAGTCTCCTATTCTAAGACAGTGTTTTTGTGGTTATAGCGATTAAGGCACGTATGCCCTTACAGTCCACTATCAATTTTAAATCCACCCTGTATTATTTCTTATATGATAAAAAATACATTTATAATTCATTCAGCTTTCCCTCTTAGATAGCTCGTTTCATCTCCTCCCATTGCCTATGCTTAGTGTCCCTGCATATATAGCTTTAATACTAGCTAGCTTTCGATATAATAATTTAATTTTGAATTATTTAATGACATGGCGTTTATTAGCTGTCAAAATGGTTATTAAGCTGGTTTTGCACAAAAGTATTATGAACTTAGATTTTATTAATGTACAAATAAGGGCCAATTAATAAATGTCCTTGGGATTAAATAAATGTATTAAATTATTTCTATAAGTTTGATAAAATATCTGTTTTACTTAACTACGTAAGTAATGGAGCTCTCGAACTGCAGTTATATACAAATGTTCTATATTTAATTGTTACTAAACATTTCATATCAAGATTTTAACCAAATAAAATATGATCGAAATGTAACATCTATGATGACAAAGAGAAGAACATGAAAAATCATAAAGCAACTTTGCATATAACATCAAATAATAATTCATTATGTAAGTTTATAATTAATAATAATAATAATATTTTCTTATAATCATTTGGTCAAGTGGAAGTGGTTTTAAACTAAAATTATTTTAATATTTTTTAACAAAAAAATATCTTTAAAAGTGAAGTGAATGAAGTCCAAAGTTTTGTCGCAATGTCATAAAGTGCACATACATGATTTGAAATTAATGATAATGAACTTGTTTTACCTTTTTAGAGTATTCTTAGTCAGTTATAAAATTTTACTATATATAGTCTACACGCAAGCTCTGAAGAATCGTATGGAATGTTAACTTAGAACTAATGCAGTGATTTTTTCGATATTACAATTGTTGCTAAAAATTAAAGTTCCAAATACAAATTTATTAAAATTTCGACCGAATAGTACACATTCCAAGTGGGTACTTATTATTTTATTATAACTTTAAGTTTGATTAGCAAACTGAAATGCAGTTCCATATGGAAACTATTTCGAATTTAAGATGTCTGTTGCTAATTAATAGATTGCAGCTCACGCCTATATGGTGTAACTTTCCCTTTTTAACATTTTTATTCACAGTATATTTACTATAAAATGTCTCAAAAGAACATGACATTTACGTATATGTCGGGACAGGAAGGAAGTATAAAAAGGAATTATGATTTTTATTAATCTCATTGAGGGTGTCTGAATATATTAAGTCGGGTAAGATAAAATAATAATCGTGCGACAAACCAGTCGGTATGTCGAACTCGTAGTGGGAGTTACAGTTGGGTGTATAAAGGGGTGCCGAATCATTTGAAGAAACAGTCTTAGTCTGTCGTCATTAAGTTCAGTGGTGTTGCAAGTAGTTGGGTGCAGTTCAATACTATGTGGTAACTATGGTGGTTTTCATATCGGTCAATGCTTAGTAAAGCGGTTACTATGTTAATTCGGGTTGTTACTAGGTGAGTCGTTTAGAGTTGCGAAGTTTGGTTAAGAAATTGCCTCAATATGCAATGTGTTTTAATAACCAAAGTTAATAATGAATCCTGACGTGGTATTGTACTCTGTGAACAGTTTATTACGCAATAATTGACCAACGAACAATAAATAGCGAGTTAAAGAGAATTCATTTGTGACTTTTATTATGTGAACCTACGTGTATCGATATCGGCCGCCACTCTGTCTCCGACATCAGAAGGTGGGATGAGCCTATTCCCGCAGATATGTGACATGGAATTAATGGTACTATGGAGAAGCTATTTAAGTACCCGCAATTTACATGAAGAAAAAAAAAATTGCATTGAGTAATGTCGGAATAAGAACAAGACTACAACGTGAATAAAAGTGACAACGTGTGAAATATAACTATCGCATGGTCATTTGTGATTTTATGTGCATACGACTTCGAATGAAAGAGAATCGCGTGTGTACCGCGATTGAACTGTTGGTGTTCAAACGTTCCTGTTGGTGCTCAAGCGTTCCGGTAGATGTGCTGCCGTATGGTGCGTCGTAGTTGGTGTCCCAGACATAACTGTACGGTTGTCTAGTACCGGTTGATGCTAACTATTGCATCGCGCATCATGTGTGGCTATATGTGAAGACAGATATGCTTACTGCAGCACTACAGGAAGTTTGGTATCGTATGACCCATAATCCTTATTTGAAGGTTATGGTTTCCTTTATTATTATTTTTTGGTTATCTCTAAAAATATTGGAATTTCGTTTAGTAGTCATGTACCTAGTTCTTGTACGTAACAATCTATTTGTGGATGTAAGTCAAGTACCGTATAGTGTAAAAAGAAAAGTATAGCCATTTTCTTGTGTAATTCGCATAGTGGATGTGTTTTGTGTCAATAAGATTGCTGTCCAGATAAAATGTTAGTGATATTTGACTTGTTGAGTACTTATGAAGGTTCAAATATTTTCCGTTAAATGACAGTTTTAAGTACAAAATATCGTTCATGGCTTCAATTGGAAAAACTTTTTTAATTTCTACTACTAACTACTTAGCATAAAAAGATTCCTTAAAGGAAAGTCCTACCGTAATTCAACTTATGTGATTTCTTTTATTTCTTGGTAACCTTTACAAATGTTGAGATCTTGTTTAATAGGGCATGTGCAGCCATGGATTAACGAGCTATTCGTGGTTTATGTTAGTACAGAACCGTCCTTAAACTTAAAGACAAGTAGGTACCTGTTGTTGGAAACTATGACTGTGCATAGCATTGGTTTACAAAAGTGATCTAGGTGTATAGTGTTGGGTCTGAAGGATTGCTAGCCTTCCATGGTCAATGTTTCCCATAGTTTAAAATTTTTGAATTAAGACCGAGACGTGCGATAATTTTGTGATTGTCCTCATATTAAGATAACTACTGAATTCCCGCTCAAAGATTGATGCGTGACTTGATTTAAGTTCAGGATAGGGTGAACGGTTTGATGCTGTTGCGATATTTTTGATTGCAGGAACTGGAGATCCTGGCAGGGAGTACTTAAAGTATTCAGCGTTAGAAGACGCCGTAAGCTGTGACTACTGAAGAGCCTCTGCGGGATCCTTTGGTGGATCTGACATTAACTGCGGTGATAGAGGATTTGGACATCAGGAGTTTGAAGATTCTTGCACTTTGGTGAGAAGTTTTCATTTTGTTGTGTTGAGTTTTTTTTTTTATTTGTCCCTGCGATTGATTGTGGAAAAGCCTGAAAGTGAAGTAGTGATTGAAACGTTCAACGCTAGAACAAAGTAGATGAGCCTGCTCTCGCAATAAATCTGTGTGGTGAATGTTCCAGTAAAATATCTCGAAAAGGATCTTTGTGGTTAAAATCTTGTACAAGATCTATGTGGTTAAGGACGGCTGTGTGATCAAGTCCATGTGGTTAAGGACGGCTGTGTGATCAAGTCCATGTGGTTAAGGACGGCTGTGTGATCAAGTCCATGTGGTTAAGGACTGCTGTGTGATCAAGTCCATGTGGTTAAGGACTGCTGTGTGATCAAGTCCATGTGGTTAAGGACTGCTGTGTGATCAAGTCCATGTGGTTAAGGACTGCTGTGTGATCAAGTTCATGTGGTTAAGGACTGCTGTGTGATCAAGTCCATGTGGTTAAGGACTGCTGTGTGATCAAGTCCATGTGGTAAAGGTTGGCTGTGTGATCAAGTCCATGTGATAAAGGATGGCTGTGTGATCAAGTCCATGTGATAAAGGATGGCTGTGTGATCAAGTCCATGTGATAAAGGATGGCTGTGTGATCAAATCCATGTGGTAAAGGATGGCTGTGTGATCAAGTCCATGTGGTTAAGAATGGCTGTGTGATCAAGTCCATGTGGTTAAGAATGGCTGTGTGATCAAGTCTATGTGGTTAAGAATGGCTGTGTGATCAAGTCCATGTGGTTAAGAATGGCTGTGTGATCAAATCAATGACGTGACTTCGACCAGTCTTATATTGTGAAAATAGTAAATAAATTACAATCTGCTCACTATACGTGTCTTGTGTATTGTGTTGTAACTATAGCGTGATCATCCTCCACTGGGTCTGAATCATTGTAGCAAATTTGGTCCTGATGGTAAACAAGCATAACTGAAATAATGATTGTAGTAGTTAGGAAGAGTCTTAATGTAATGTCAGAATAGGCCGAGCGATGTGATGCTGCTGCGTATATTTTCTGTTTGCAGGCATTGGAAATTACTGCTGGTGGTGCCGCGTGTGACGTGTCTACTCCGGTTCGAAGACAGTGTGCAGTGCAGTGCAGCTACTGAGCCGCTTCCGAGGGAAGATTGCTGCTGATCGTCAGTGGCACTGATCTCCGTTTAGATAAGAATTGTTTGCATTGTATACAGTTCTAATAACTATTGGACAGCTGTATCCTTGAGAGTTTGTTACCGTCACTACTTCTCTCTTGTTAGGAGGTACTAGGAAGTGATGGCGGAAGGGCGATTTGGGGGTGCTGTCTATTTTGTAAAACATACGTAAGAGAACGATCACATGTCAGGAGTATCATGTCACTATACGTGATTTAACTGAATTTTAAAATTAGATTTGTTTCTTAAATCCCTTGCACTTAGGGAGACACATTGCGAGCTTTTCCTTAACGTTTGAACAATGGAAGCAACTGACTACAGTAACTTGTGTAAATGGTTACAGCGATAACTTTCTTTGCCTATCGATTATGGTCACTGGTATGACTGCAGAAATAATTCTAAATTCATGACAGCATTAATTCCTAAGTTTTAAAATTTTGGTTGGGTTCTTACACTTTAATTGGAAATTTAAATTGTCATTTAATTATTCGGTGATAAATTTTCATGAAGCGTGCGTTAGCGAAAAATGCTTGAAGGTTAAGTTTTGAGATAATCAATGAAATTGTAGCAGAGACAAGTGGAAATGACAGTAATTAAGTTTGCATGATGCTCTGGAGTGGACTTTAGTAGTCCGTTGGGAGTCGGTATTTACTGTGTAAGCAATCCGTGGTTGTGCGTTGCGCGGGTGGTTCTGGCGGTGGTTTGGTTTCAAAGGAAGCCATAGAGTGCGGAAGAGATGAGAGTAACTAGAGGTTACTGGCAGAGGTCACATGCAGGGCTTAATTGGTTAGATTATGTAGTTTGCGTTTGGCAATCGAGACGGACCTTCATCCATTTTTGGTACTAACTATGTTGTTTTGAAGAGTGTTGTTAAGTTTGCGTGATGATCGTACTTTGTGTCATTCAGAGTAACACACGAGGACGTGTGTCTTACCAGAATGGCCGTGTCGGGACAGGAAGGAAGTATAAAAAGGAATTATCATTTTTATTAATCACATTTTTGGTACTAACTATGTTGTTTTGAAGAGTGTTGTTAAGTTTACGTGATGATCGTACTTTGTGTCATTCAGAGTAACACACGAGGACGTGTGTCTTGCCAGAATGGCCGTGTCGGGACAGGAAGGAAGTATAAAAAGGAATTATGATTTTTATTAATCTCATTGAGGGTGTCTGAATATATTAAGTCGGGTAAGATAAAATAATAATCGTGCGACAAACCAGTCGGTATGTCGAACTCGTAGTGGGAGTTACAGTTGGGTGTATAAAGGGGTGCCGAATCATTTGAAGAAACAGTCTTAGTCTGTCGTCATTAAGTTCAGTGGTGTTGCAAGTAGTTGGGTGCAGTTCAATACTATGTGGTAACTATGGTGGTTTTCATATCGGTCAATGCTTAGTAAAGCGGTTACTATGTTAATTCGGGTTGTTACTAGGTGAGTCGTTTAGAGTTGCGAAGTTTGGTTAAGAAATTGCCTCAATATGCAATGTGTTTTAATAACCAAAGTTAATAATGAATCCTGACGTGGTATTGTACTCTGTGAACAGTTTATTACGCAATAATTGACCAACGAACAATAAATAGCGAGTTAAAGAGAATTCATTTGTGACTTTTATTATGTGAACCTACGTGTATCGATATCGGCCGCCACTCTGTCTCCGACATATATTTATCGTATTCATTATCTTAATTATAAATTATGCCAGCGATGATAATCTTAAAGAAATTAAGGAAGCACTCATTCATTGCTACTATTTAATGTCACCTTGTCATCTCTTTACGCCACGGAATTCTAGATCGGTTTGTGCAGACATATTTTTGGCGTTGAGCGCTGCTACTGTTTTACTTAGTGCATAGATGTTTTTGGTGTGGCGCGGTCGTTCACCCCAAGTGGTGTGGCACATGCAGCCAGTGCAGATTGCACGTAGACGAGTGATAAGCGCTTGCCATTAGTATATTCTGTTTGTAACGACCAAGTCGGAATATTATTGCGTTTCCGTTGAAACCTTTGTTTTCAGTTGAAACCTTTGGTTGTGTTGAGGTATTATTCTTCCTAATGGTAATGAGAGTTTTCGATTTTGAGATTATGATAATTATTATATCATGGAAAATCAGCAGTCACGAAAGCCGGTATTTTTGTGGGGTACAGATCCAACACCTAGAGGCCGCTTAAATATGCTTTGATATAGTTGGAATATGTACACCTTGCTGGTACTCTCTCTGTCTGTATTTAACAGCCTGTTTACTGTCTTAACGGACTGTTATATGCCATCGTGCCTTTACAGGTGATTATCTTCCTTAACTAGGCGTTCTTTCATGGGACGATACTTTAACATTCGCATTGTTCTTAATGCTCGATTAAGTAACGCCCGTTAAATAAGAAATTGGTGAAATTTGACCTTATTCTAGTTGTTGTAGTGAAAGCCAGTTATGACGACATTGAAGGCACCCCCTAATCTGGATGCTCTGTTCAATAATCGTAATAAAGGATACTCTTTTATTATACACTAGCTTTTGCCCACGGCTTCGCCCGCGTTAGTAAGTTTTTCCGGGCTAAAAGTACATAAAAACCTTCCCGTTGAATCACTCTATCCAACACATTTATTTGGATAAAGATTAATATTATGACGTTGATACAACTCTTAACAAATAATGCATTAATTTCGACCAAATTTGATTACCATAAAAACGGTTCTAGTGAGTTAATCTTAAAAGATAGACATATACTGTCGCAGACATTTTTTTAGATCATTTCAAGAGGAATAATTCTTTCATACATATATTTGTGGTATCTTGAACCGTTTTCGCAGCGCACGCAATGGAAGCCCTCAAGGATGAATAATTTTCCCCGTTTTTTTCACATTTTCCATTATTTCTTCGCTCCTAATAGTTGCATCGTGATGTTATATAGCCTAAAGCCTTCCTAGATAAATGGTCTATTCAACACAAAAAGGTTTTTTCAATTCGAACCAGTAGTTCCTGAGATTAGCGCGTTCAAACAAACAAACAAACAAACAAACAAACTCTTCAGCTTTATAATATTAAGTATAGATGTCGCACCTTTAGAACGAAAACGACACAATTCAAAACAATCGAAAATTTAGTTATCGTCATAAAATGACTTAAATCTGGTCCCTTTTTCTTCATTCGACCGCGCCAAATGGAGACGGCCGAGTTCAGTATTAACCGATCAAGAGGACGAAATCACTCTGGCCATCCGCCGTAAGAACGAGTTCTTGAAACTCCAACACTCCACAAGACCGCAGTTTCGCCCTCGCCGTCGAGGACCTCGCCGCGTTCCCCGTCGCTCCCCGACCCCCCTAGCAGTTCCGGCCCGCGTGCCGATGACAACACAATCTAATAGGATTAGGCCTAAAAATCAATCTTTCCCTAATCGTTGATGTCTCATCCTCTCTCAGTGGCCGTCCTGAGCCGAGGTTCGTAACCCGTTAGTGGGTTGCCCTCAGCATGGTCACTTAATTGAAAGGGTTGCGAGCGGCTTCTGCGTTCACCCTAAAGACCGGTGTGGCCAGAAAAGCCGACTCGCGTCAGGCTACTGGCAGTAGGGCCATTAAAAAAAATATCGTCCCTTTTTATAAAAATATAAAAAAACGCCAGATATACAAGTTTGGTTCTTTTCCCGCTTGAATATGGCTGTGTTTGAACTATTGTTGTGTTTTAAGTCATTTTAATATGCAGATTAATAATTTTCGTTTTTTTTAAATTGTATCATTTTCGTTCTAAAGTTGAGATGTTTGCCAGGGCCTTGCCATTTAGCTAACGCTAACTCTAACGAGTAGCTAGAGCCATTTACCAACAGGAGGGGAGGTGGTCCAGTATCCTACACTAAAAATAAAATGACTTCTGTGTGCTTACCGATATGAAATTTTTATTCGTTTTAAAAAATGTGGTAGTAGGCTGCCTCAATACGGTGGGCACGGGCCACCCGGCCCCCCTCTATATACGCCTATGCTATTTAGTCGCTACAATCGATGTTTCGTTATAACTGATGTCGCTATATGCGGTTTCTACTGGAATTTACATTTCATGAATAGACTATTAAAGCATGATATATACAAGATGGTTAATAACATCGATAATAGTATCGTATAAAACAGTGACCAAACGATTGTAATGTATATCATCATATTGCTAGATCGATGTAAACCGTACTTTACAGTGACCTAAATAATATCTCGATTAAGGGTTTTTTGTTTTTTGGATGTGAATTCCCCGGGATATGTGTGCGAAATAGTTGCCATCTGTGACATCACGCGACGAAAGTCGAGTACGACTGTACTGTAGGTATAACTGTTTACTCTTTGCCAAGGTCACAATAACATTTAGTACAGATAGTTTAAAAGTGCATTTTTATTTAATAACTAGCGGCCCCGACAGACGTTGTCCTGCCCTAAAAAGGAAATGAAATCCTAGAACCCGAGTACAGCGCCACCTACCGGATCTAATTGTTAATCGAAACTATTCTCAAACCCACCTGAGGACACAAAAAAATCATTAAAATCGGTCCAGCCGCTTAGGAGGAATTCAGTGACATACACGTTTAATATGGCGGTTAAGTATTCCTAAATTTTCAAATTTTCCGCGTATTTTTCTTGCAAAAAACCTCCCTGCCACCAAATGAGTCCTTATTTAACGAAATTTTAAAATCCCTAAACACCCCCACCCCCCCCGTAAATAATACCTAACCATATTTTTTTCCGGAAAAAAATCCCGAATAAAATTCCCGGTGTCTGTTTTCCGGGATAATAGTAGCCTATGGGTGGTATTAATAGGTCAATCTCAAGTTTGAGTTACATCTCAAGTAGACATAATGTATTGAACTGTTCATACATTATGTCTACTTGAGATGTAACTCAAACTTGAGATTGATTTCCTTTGGATCACAAAGTATCTCCATACTTATTTTCATACGGTTCCACTGGCAAAAAACTATTTTCCGAGATTAAGGTCCCGGTTTATATTTTCCCGGGATATGAAGTAGCCTAGATTCTTCCCAGGGTTTAAAACTATCTCCCTGCCAAATTGCATCGCTATCGGTTCAGTGGTTTAGTCGTGACGGCTCCACTCGCGAGAAATTAAAATCCGGGATATAATTCCCGGTTTATCTTTTTCCGGGATAAGAGTAATTATGTCCTCAACTGGATCTCGAAATATCTCTATACTTGTTTTCTTGCGGTTCCACTGGCAGAAAACAATTATCCGGGATAAAAGTCCCGGTTTATATTTTCCCGGGATAAAAAGTACCCTATGTCCGTCTCCTGGTTCTAAGCTACCTCTCCACCAATTTTCAGGTAAATCCGTTCAGCCATTCTTGAGTTATAAGTGGTGTAACTAACACCACTTTCTTTTATATATATAGATGATGTAAATTAAAATAGAGCTTATAAATAAGGCGAGAATTTGATTTAATTTTTAACGAACTACCTCCTAACACTAAGATTTGTATGAATTTGATACAGGTTATAAGTAGATGTCTTGTAAAAATCTTATTGTTATTTATTGAATAAATGTGTTTTGATCACATAGTATTTTGTATTGTGTATAATTCCTATATAACTCCTATTCGATGTTGACATATAAGTTAAAAGAACGGATTGTAAAAATATATTATATTCTGTTTATTAAAATTTCAGTAATTAGTCCTACTTATAATATGTTATACACATGATTTTTATTCGTTATTATTATGGTGTTTGTCATTATTAATATTGTAGCAGTACAAATAATTAAGTTTAATGCAAATTTTTTATATTATGCTGGCATCGGATTGCAGAGAGTTGCATTAATAAGGTATAATAATAATTCAATTCAGGTAGGTATTGCCAGTCCTAAAAAATAATTCAAGGGTACAAAACGAGAAATAAAACACTTTATATACATAAGAAAGTTTATTGCAGGTCAAAAGGCATTGGGGAAACATTAAAGCAATCAACATTGAACCTGTGTCCTACCGGTATGACACTATACATTTACAATAATATACTGAGCCGTATGCAATTTTGCGTATTGGTATTATATAACAAAACACGGACTTTAAGTCGATTACGACTGCTGCATACTAAAATAGTATTTGGTGGCCATAATTGATATTAGACATTAACACTAGTATAGGGTTTCAAGAGTAATACCCATATTAAAGAAATATAGTGCTTCTGTTGGTTATGCTGATGATTGAATATGGCAAATATTTTTTTTTATGAACTCCCACTATTAGTTGAGATTCACTCGTATCAAAATACTTATTTAGGGCCCATGAAAATCGTAAAATACATGTGCTCATTCAGCAAGAACGTGCTGTTAGTGTCATAGTTAGTATTAATTGAATAGTAACTGAATAGTTGTGAGCTCTCGCTTTTTTAGATTTGTTGTACGTCTGATTTTAATCTCCATTTAGCACGGGTGAGCTATCTATAGCTGTCACATAGGGGGATCCTAGGACATCAATATTTCATTGTTCTGCGTGTCGCCACATGAAACCGTATACACTCCCCCCGTTACCGAAAGAAAGGTAAATGCAAAACTTTGTGAAAATGTCTGGATGTTTGTATGTTTCTTAGAAGTGTGATTATAGTGTGTACATGTTTTGTGGCCTGGATTATTTTTGTTGTAAGCTGGGGGGGGGGGGGGGGGGGAAGTCCGGTCTCCTTGCCATTTAGTATTAAAGTTATTAACAGGTTCTTGTAGAAACATATTTTCAGGTACCGATACTGTACCAATTACCTATGTCGATTTATTTACTCTTTTTTTTAGCGCTGTACTAAGTTAGTAGATAGTAGTGCAATGCCATATCTCGCCACCAAACCGTTAATACCGTTATTAAATAACAGTTGTTTGTAAAACATTTTTTCAACGCAATATTGCGTACGGTTCCCCTTATGTTGTTCGTACATTAATAATAGAAATAAGGTATACACATACCAATCGATTACGATTAGTCAAGTTAGGTATCTATGCTGAGATTGAATTTTGATTCAGGCTTTGGAGTTATTGTCTAGATTGTATTAGATATTATTTGTACCGCATTTCGTCAGGCGTTGCAGTACTATATTTTGGTGACAAATCAGATTTTTTTTCTCATTCGTTCATATGTAAATCAGGGGTAACTTGTTGAAAACAAAACAATACTGGATGTAATTTTTATTTTGGTTGATGAATCGATTTAATACCACTCATTTGCTCATTAATTTTAAGTAATACTGTTTTACCGGCCGCGTTAAGTCACGAGACCTGTGATTAATTAGTGATCCTTGAAATCAATTCATACATTCGCTACGCATGTAAATTAAAAATAAAAGAACTCATTGGTGTCTATAGAAGTGATTTTATGATGCATAATAAATTTTAAAATTCTACACGTATTACATCTATTTCCATTACATATTTGTTGGATTAAAGGGGAACAATTATCATAACTAAGTAGATGGGCAGATGTCCTGACTACAATTCAACTACATAGAAATCTCAGTATATGCTTATAACTTTCATCGTCCAGTACCTTAAGAAAAAGCATACAACTATGTATATTATCTAAGAATAATTCCAAAAGACAACACCGAGAGAGCATTTGAAATCAAACGCTATTTGTCTAAATACGTTAAAACAATATAGCGTTCACCGGTGTTGCCATTGTCAATAAAAATATATAAACGATAGTTTCGTATGCATATTACAGTCAATATTCCAAGTGCCAATTTTGATACAGTGATAATATTATAGTCTACAGAGTGCTACGTTCCTCTCGAAGATCTTATGATGGACATTGAAAATGACCCGATAAAACATTACCGCAATGAAAAATACAATTTTATAGAAGTCGAATGACGTGAGAAAAATTCGTGTAAAATTTTCAAAAGGCGTTTAATAGGCAATGTTTTTCAACAGGTTTATAAGTTTATTTAATAACTAACAGCTTATATAACATAACACGTAACGTTAACAGCTAACAATTATCAACTACTATTGATATTTTCATATGGTATATCTCTTAACTACATAAAACGGTGACAAATAACTGAATATACGCTATTGTAAGGAAATTATGTCTACTATAATAAATTTGATTAAGATTCCTACAGAACATTTATTAAATATGTATTTAAAAGTAACACTTGCTAAAATATGAAGATTTATGTGAATTTCCTACGTGGTTGGATGCTACAACTCTGACTAATGCAAATATTTTAGTTGTTTTTTTATTATTATTTCTCTAACACACTCGTGAATAACGGTATTGAATATGTATCGATAACACAAGTGGGGTTTCATTGGCCCTTGAGGTTAATCTGATTATTTATGATTAACAATATTGTTTGATTACTATGATGTAGATGTTATTGTGAATTTATTGTGCAGGAGAGAGAAGTTGGTAACACCCTGTATCTTCCTAATCCTATTTTCTAACACTGAACTTTTACCCAGTTGGTACTCAATGTGTACGATGTAAAAGTTAAATGACTGAATATTTTTACATCGCAATAGGTCGCCATCGTGTTGTCCTACTATTTATTTATGTTACATTATGATTAATTAGTTATTATCTGCATATTTCGACGGCTCCGAAGAACAAAGTCGTATATGCAAAATGAAGCTTTTCAGTAGAGCGCTTTGAAAGACTAAGTTAATTGTGAAAATCACAAGTTATAGTGAACAAAACATTATATTCTATAGGGTTCAGTAACAACTTTGAACTTAATGTGTGAAAATAGCACTAATTCGCACATGAATACAAACTAACGACTTTCAAAGCGCTCTACTGAAAAGCTAACATTTTGCATATACGACTTTGTTCTTCGGAGCCGTCGATTTGTAAAATAAATGTATACAAAGACAGGGTAGGTATGATAATATACGTTCGATACGTTAAATTCATTGTGAATAATTTCCAAAGGTAAAAGTAGTTGTATTGGACATTACAATAAATAAAATACCCGTTTTAAATACATACATACAATAATTCAAAAATCTTCTTGGGCATAAATTACACAATATTAGATATAATACATTGTTATTGCATATTGATACTATAAATTATGGGAAAACAAAAAAAGACTGGAAGTAGGGTACTTGACTCATTTCTTTCAAATTGTCTAAGCTATATAAAAAATTTACGTCGTACTCGACTATTAAAATCCAAAATAAATAAGTTCTAAACTTTCGAAACCTAATGCATTACTTAAATATCAAAGGTAAAAGAGGTAGAATACCTGAACTATGACCTCATCGGACATTTTATTGCGGGCGGAAGAGAGAGCGAGATAAGCCCCATGCGCCACTAGTAAGAGTCATATTTAAAACATACATTGATGTCTAACTTTATATTTTGATGTTTCATCTAAGGATTTTTATTTCGTTTCACACGTTAAGTACTAAATATACGAAACGGAACATAGAATACTATCCTATTACAGTGTCTAATAGGGACAACAGCAGCGACCGCACAGCCCTAACATACGCCGCCATCACACCTTCTATTCAACAGGTACTAGAACGTGTTCCAGTAGCTCACTAGTTATAAGTTTCAGCTATATACAGTACAATCTACAAGTTGTATGACCGTTTCTCTATGCGTGCGCGCGTCAAGCGCTCATTTCACTCCGCGAACAAGAGATTCGTCTTTTCCAATCAGAAATTTAATAAAAGGCGCCACACACTAATAACTAATGCGATTGGTTAGGTGAATACCTAAACAGTCGCATATTGAGTAAGTATATAATGTATAATTTTAGAAAACGTAATACAAAAGTCATATACTGACATCCAATAATACTCTTAGAGATATATAAATATAATTATCTAAACCATATCGAGATGGCTTGTAAACATCGCCAGAAGATTTTACGCAAGGATCGAAGGCAATCAGTTCGCAGAGCGCTTCACCCTTCCAATATCCTTCATCCAGACCGGACTGAAATACTTTGGATGAAAAAGCTAAAGTTGTAAACACAGTGAAAACTATAGGTAAAGGTGGACAATAATCTAGCTCGGTGCTAAAACCGTCACATTAGTTGCTGTATTATCTGAAGTAAGCTACGTAAAATTGTCAAAATTAGCACAACGCAAATCATAAGAAGAAACTCGGATAGCAGAGAAACGGTCTTTGGCAGACGAACGTTACAATTATAATGAGTAATTCCTGATACAAGGTGTTAAATCGTTCGTCCACAGTCAAAGACTATGTTAAGTCGTTCGACGCCAGTCAAAGACTAAGTCGTCGTTTGCCTTCAACGACATCTTATCATCGAGCTTAGGCCTTAAGCGTTGGACTCCTTTAAATCGGTGAGCCTCGCGAGTTGCGCAGGCTCCAGCTCATCAGGAATAGACGCCCGGCCTGCGCGGGGAGCGGCGGGCGGTGACTGCGGGGCGGTGGGAGGCCCGGAGGCAACCGAAGCACCCGTCGACTCGCCCTCGGAGGCCGTAGAGCTCGAGGCCGGGTGTGGAGCGGAGTCAACTGGGCCATCGTCGGAGTCGCGCAGGCAGACGGCGGTCTGTTCGGATAGGGAGGACTCCTCGTCATCGTTGTCTTCGTTACGCTCTGGTTCTTCTGGTTGCGGCTCCGGTGCAGGCTGTGGTTCCGGAGGAGGGAAAGGCTGGTCAGGTTCTTCGACCATTGGCGTGGCGGCGGTGATGACGATTTGTGCCACGCCAAGTCCGCAATCGGCGGCGGGCTGCTCAACTTTCGGCGGCACATGGTTGTGGTGTGGGGGCTGTGGCGGATCCGCCTGCGGCTGTGGCTGCGGCTCGGCCGGCGGCGGTGGCGGCATTTCTTCCTCCTCCTAACAAGCGGTATTATTTATTTCATGTGTTAAATCTAATCGATCGAGGCGTAAGAGGTAATTTTGAATGATTGGTTTAAAAGCTGAATTATGAAATTTTATGAATTACGAAGCTTTTACTCCGTAGCGTTTTTTCGTTATATTGATTCATCCAATCAAAGACCAATTTTATTGTTTTACGCCCCGATAAAACATAGAGGCCAAAGTTGAAAGTTGACGCCACATAAAGTATATGAAAGTCGGTAGTATGAAACAAAAGAAAATCGAAAAGACACGACAAAACACAGAATAAAGGCTTCGCAGACAGCGGACATTCACATACATTTTACACTAAAATCGTACAGTAAACATGCAAGTTAAGCACCGTGCTTGAAGTGACATGAGCTAATTGGTTATAAGATATCCACTAAAAAGTAAACACCAGTATCATTTACATATATTTGGCATAACTTACGAAGATAGACAAGTTTGGAGAAAATACTGTTAGCTCTATTGCTGACTATATCTACCAAAAGGTATATTACTAATTATTATAATATAATATAACCATCTGCTGCCATTCGATACTCTATCTGGGCGGCATCGCGCTTACTATCAGGTGAGGCGCAGTCACTTTGTCGTGCCCGCGTAAAAAAAAATGTTTTACGTGAATAAAATTATTAAAAGTTTAAAATAAATTCGTGTTATTTTTTAATTAACTGATATAGCAACTGAGAAACAAAGTGACTATATTAAATAAGGTACCTACTCTTATCGTATCGGAAAGTGCATTTTCAAATATACAATATTTGAATTTATGGGTCAAATGTTAAATTTCAAGCGCCACAAAATCGAGAGCCGGTTCTTCGCACTCAATCTCTATTACAGGTTGAAAAAATTGCAGAGGGCCAACCTAAACCGACAAAAACGAATAGGTATCATTACTTCGCAAAAAAACCGAAATGTATTTCAAATTTTATAAATGTTAATCAAACATATTTTGAATCTTTTCAACTCCGTTTAAAATAGTATAACATTTAGTAAATTCGATTCGCCTTACAATATGCCAAATCATGCACACATCGAACGAAAAAAAACAGGAAAGCGTAACAAAAATACTGCTAAGCATCGGTTATCTAGAAACATTTATCAGGTAAACAACACAGGGATTTAGTCTGTATTATCAAATCAAACCTCGTCCTCTACATTTTCACCGACAACCTCATCGACTGAAGCATGGAAAAAAATCGGACACGATTAACTATTTCATATGGTTTTAACATTTTATTATATATTTACAATGTTTACTTAAAGTACAATTTATACATTTCTTAAATATGAGGAAGCTGCTTAAAATATTAATGTTTATATTTACTACAATTTAATCTAAAACACACGTATTGAGAATCTCCTCCTTTTTTGGGAGTGGGTTAAAAATAGAAAAGGCCGCTTTAGCGTAGACGTCCATAAACAATAGAGCGTATTTTTATTGTATCGTTCTGTATTTTTCCAGATGATATTTGTATGTCTTGGATCGTCTACATTTCGGAATAGTAATATAATTTTATCTTATTTGATACATTTTTAATTAGAGAATATCCGCAATAAAGGGGTATATACAACAGCATTGTAAATAGTTGTAATGTATTTGTCACATCTAAAATAAACATGAATTTTTTTGGGTTCGTAACTTGCTCGTAACATTTATTTAGTTCAAGCAGCCCTAGCCGACATTTCCAAGAAAAGTATTTCAGGAAACCTTTTTACTTGCTAGGCATAAAACCGAGATTGTTAAAAGAAGTTTACTTTCGTCAATATCCAATTTACATCGTCATTACACGTTAAACGATTAATATAATAGATACTGCTTTCAATTTTTTTTTGGAATATAGTTTTGAAAAGTTATCTCTCACTCATGGGAATATCTGTATCTAGGGCCTAGAATGAACCGTTATAACTTATACCCTTACCGACAATAGTGACGGGCGGCGTAGCGTGAGACGGCTCGGTGAACTGCATGCCGTATAGCTCGTGCTGGTTCCTACTTAGCTCTAAGTTAAAGCTGAAGTCGGGCTGGCTGTCCATGGAGTCTCCGCTGCCAGCGGGCAGTGGCGGCGGCGGGTTGGCGGGCGGCGCCGCGTTCTTCAAGTTGTTGTTCTCGGTGGCGATCACTGGCAGCGTCCGGGGCACAACACACATCAGCCAACCACCCAACTCATGCGATTAACCAATAATCTATGACTTGGATAAATGTAGCACCCGCGTTATATGAGGTGCGTACAGAAGATTAAAAGTCAAACGTACACAACCGAAGTTAATATCCTTTCGGTGACATCATAGAAAATTTATTAAGCGACTTCACAGCCGTCGAGTCGGTTCGTCAGACGATTCGTGTTAATGAAGCCGTGGCGACCAAAAGACTGGCCGCAAATTATGGCATACCGAGCAAGAGCCCTAAAACGCGTGCGCAGGATTATATCCGACCGGGAAACGGTTATGCAGAAGTCTTAGTTAGCCGCATAAAATCAGTAACACGTGTCATTTAATTTAAGGCGAGCGTAGCGCATGTTGCAGAATCATAACTTTATTACTTGAAGGCCGGAGCCAGTGTGTTGGGAGAGCTATTTTAAAATGCAGATGTGTGGTAATTTTTTAGTATTGATCCTGTGTATTTCTAAAGTAAGGCAACGGATTTTTATCCTAAGAAATTTTTCCTACATGAACATTTTAAAGAATTTATATTATAAATTAGATGAGTATTGAAGAAGAATTGAATCCTTCCCGTTTTTTGGGGAATATAGAATGTTACCAAAATGTACCTAGCAACAACTCTACGAATAACAAAATAAAAGCCAGCCAGAAATATATGATTCGATTCTTTTTTGTATTGCATTGAATGACGAGACGAGCATGACAATGACGCAATGACGAGGCAAGGAGCGAATAACTACGAGGGTCTAATTTCGCAATACAATATAATTCAGCTTGCAGGCGCCACGTAATCGGCCTCCCAAAAATAATATAAGAAGGAAAAGAGAGAAAGAGAAACTTATAGAGATAGCATTGATGTATTGGGTTTTTAATACATCAATGAGAGACAGACGACACCGTCCCGGACGAGTCCCAAGACCCGGTGCGTTGGGTTAGGCAATGACCCTGGCGTTCGGAGGGGCTGGTTCGCGCTGGGGGGGTTGGGAGCCGTATCAACATTTCAGGGATCAAGAGCTGCACGCCTTATTTTGATGATTCTGCATCAGGCGGCGCATGTCGCTGTTGTCGATACACGGCGTGCACGCAGCAAGGGCTTGATTCGCTCACGAAATCATGTCACCAACACAAAATACAAGCGTCCCGTAGTTTAATATATATAAGTTTTAGCGGATTAAGCACAAAATCAAAGCGGATTAGCGAATGGCGACGTGGATGGAATTGAACATGGCACGCGCGCAGCTAGTTCAGTGCGGTGAGCGAAATAAAGATAGGGCAGGCGTGCAAGTGTGAGGGACAAAGGTGCGGAACAAGGAACTAAGGAACAGGGATTTGACTGCCAACTAATAATTGCGTCCTTTTATAAAATGTGCGAAGCAGCAGTGCGCATGCACTGTTTTGTTTCGGTTTGAAGGACATTTTGGTCAGTGTAACTACTAGACATAATGAGACATCTTATGTCTCAGGATGACGAGCGCAGTGGAATGCCACACAGTAGGCCTACTTTGTAAGTCAAGGTGCTGGATGGTGATACTGCTTTTGGGTAGTCGTATTGCTTACGATCAGGCTAACGGCATGCTCGTCTCGTCATTCAATGCAATATAAAAATAAAAGTGGAATGACTATGGCGGAACCAAAATTGCTACTACTCCGTCCCACTTCCCGTCATCAAATGTACACGATCAATCACCCACATAAGAAGCTGAATAAATTAAATTCGTCTATACGCCTTTAGTTTAATTGAAACATTTTTTTTATGTGAAGTAAAGAAAATCCCTTTAATTCATTTTTTTGAAGAGAAAATATTATTGGTAAAGTGCCATTCATTTATAACGTAAGACAATTAAGGAGGGGAAGAGTTTCACCCATGTCTTATTTTTTCTTACAAGGGGCTGGGAGGGAGTCTCGGTAGTTCTTATGTAAGATCACAAAAAGGCGCAAAGTTGAAATTATACTTTGAAAAAGCGCGGAGAACCGCCCGAGTGCCGGGTTTCGCTCGGATGCGTATCGATTAACGATTTCCAAATTACAAATAATCATTTCTAAAAATTGTTACTTTGAAAAGTACGGATTACAACAAACCAAACGTGTATTCGTTTTTCCTTTAGATTCTTGCGTAATAAAAATTAAAACAGGGGAAGGAGTCGGCCTAATCCTATTTTTTCTTACAATAGGGGGGATGGGGTCAAAAACAAGCGAAAATAGTCTTACGTATTAAAAGAATGACCCCTAAAAACACAAAACTGTATAGGCGATTTGAAGTTTTGAATTTGTTCAGCTAATTATGTGGCGGACTGTACAGAGTAGGTAGTAGGTACTACATTTCCTGCCTTGTTTAAGTATAGAGTTAAAGTGGGCACATACGATGCGATTTGGTACAGCCGAACCATTAAAATGGTATGCCATCGAACCATATCGCATCGTGTGGGGCACGGTTCGATGGACATTATTATTATTATTGTTGGTACGGCTGGTTCGATGGCTTGTCCATCAAACTTGGTTGGATACAACTGGACATCGCATGGTACGGTTCGATCGTGTGGCGTGAAGACTGTACCTCGTGACGAATTGGTACGACGATACCAAATCTAATCGTCTGTTAGTAGTATTAGGAGTGCAGCAACACAGTATAGTTAGCGCCAGTAGTTCAACTTCCGGGCATATATTGCGTCATTTGACAGAGGATAAATTGAGTTTAACATTTTGTTAAAGGGTGTACTGAAGCGCCGGAAGCTATAATTTGATTAGTTATAACATGATTGCCGTTAGTGCTTGCTAAATTGACCATTAATTAAGTATTAGTAACAGTTTAGATAGGTTGTCCGTTACTTAACTTCAGAAGCTTCGTCACAAATCACAATAATTAGTCTGTCACTCTGCAAAACATCGTACTACACTCATCCTTATACGCACTTATATCTAAAACTAGCGGCCCGCCCTGGCTTAGCACAGGTAGCAAAGCATAATACTGTATACCTACATTTATTTTTCTGTCGTACAAAATATTATCAATTATTCCTCTTGAATCACAACGTCAATTGATGAAAAACGTATGAAAATCTGCTAAGCAGTGTTTGAGTTTATCGCGTCGAAGAGACAGAAGCGATAGGGGCCTTTGTTTTAAAATAAATAGAGATGTAGGGTCATATCCTTAAAAATAAAAAAAACGCGAAAAAAAAAATTCCGGCATAAAATTCCCGGTGTCTGTTTTCCGGGATAATAGTAGCCTATGTCCTCCTTTGAATCACAGACTATCTCCATACTTATTTTCATACGGTTCCACTGGTAGAAAACGATTTTCCGGGATTAAGGTCCCGGTTTATATTTTCCCGGGATATGAAGTAGCCTAGATTCTTCCCCGAGTTTTAAACTATCTCCCTGCCAAATTGCATCGCCATCGGTTCAGCGGTTTAGTCGTGGCGGCTCCACTCGCGGGAAAATAAAATCCGGGATATAATTCCCGGTTTATCTTTTTCCGGGATAAGAGTAATTATGTCCTCAACTGGATCTCGAAATATCTCTATACTTGTTTTCTTGCGGTTCCACTGACAGAAAACGATTATCCGGGATAAAAGTCCCGGTGTATATTTTCCCGGAATAAAAAGTATCCTATATCCGTCTCCTGGTTCTAAGGTACCTCTCCACCAATTTTCAGCTAAATCCGTTCAGCCGTTCTTGAGTTATAAGTGGTGTAACTAACGCCACTTTCTTTTATATATATAGATATATACTATAGCTGTCAAAAGTCTTGCAGGCTTTTAATCTTAACTAGATAATAAATAATATTACAAATATGTATCCAGAAATACGTAAACATACATTTTAATACAATAACAATTCATATTCTCCGACGAAATAAATGCACATTTCCAATTACTCTGAATGACAACGACAAATAGACGGCAGCACTTTCGTAATACTCAGTACGGTAATTGTTCGCAAAATGTCCTGACAAGAATGCACTTCGTCAATATTAACTATGATGACGAAGAGAACACCGTTAAAATTTCGTATTATTTTACAATTAATAATGTACTCATTAAAAGTTTACATTTTCTATGGATATAACTTAAATTGTAAGTAAAAATATCCATATCTATTTACTGGTCGTGCAAAAATCATGCATTTGAATGTGTGATCGGCCTATGTATCCTAACTCTTCATCAAGTTCTAGAGCAACCGTGCCATATACCATGCCAATTGGGAGTAAAAACCACAACCATGTACCCAATCAGCCAAAAAGCTATCGACGCCATACATCCGCACATTGTATGCCTACTATTGTACAGTACGATACAAAAATTTACGAATATGGGAGCACATAATATAACGTAGATTATTTCGATCACCGCTATTTTATCTAGTTTTGATGACAAAAGTAATTCGGCATCTTAATGTTTTCGACGATAATAAATAGTACATGGCAAAGGTAATTAAAATTATTATATTTATAAACTTTACATATCCTTGGGTTATTTTACGATTGCCAATACACAGAAAGTGTATTTTACGAATACAGTTATTACCCCATTTTTTTTTGAGTTTATTATATCAATTTAGCCACACCACAAAATTTAACAAGGAAATTATTAATATTAAAAAGTTAATCCCGTCGGCATGCAGTCGTTAATATTTAAAGCTAGTCAAACGGTATGTTATGTACTCCCTGTAATGAGCTGCATGACACTGATATTTCGGCGCTCAAATGGGGACAACTCCGGCGTACTTTGAATTATTAAAACCCTACTCCTGTTGGCAAGTTCTCTTACTCCTGATTTAAAATGGCGCGCAGTGTGCATTCATTTTGGATACAAATATACACTATCTTGAATACTTAATTTCCGATATTTTATATTTGTTTTTGGGTTTTAAAGGACACACATCGCGCACAAGTTACAATGTTCTTTCATTATCATTTTTAAAGTCTCATCACTATTTTTATTGAGTTGTCCCCACGCAGAGCCGTTGCGAAGTGGCTAGGATCAATGTGAGGCTTACTTTCTTCATCGTAGCTGGCGCCGGGTGGTGTGTCCGGCGGAGACGCGAACACCGGCGGCGCTGACCCCGGCGGAGTCCAGTCTTCGCCGCAGCTGAGCGGCTCACCGTACTGTTGACATAGTTTTATATACAACTAGCCTTTTGCCCCCGGCTTCGCCCGCGTTAACAAGTTTTTCCGGGCTAAAAGTACATAAAAACCTTCTCGTTAAATCACTCCATCTATTAAAAAAAACCGCATCAAAATCCGTTGCGTAGTTTTAAAGATCTAAGCATACATAGGGACATAGGGACAGACAGCGGGAAGCGACTTTGTTTTACTATGTAGTGATAACAGTATTTATTGATCGTATATACGAAATAAACATAAAATCTTCTTACATTAGTGAAAATATTAGAAACTGAAAATTTTATCGTTTTAGGGACTGTTGCGTTGACTCCCTTTACTCTGATCGCTACTGTAATAATATTCTATTGGATGTTTAAATAAAAACGTGCAAATGATTAAACTGAGTCGACGATTTCTGCTTTAGTACTGCAAAGAATATAAAATCATAAATTATTTCTTAGGAAATAAAATATTTAAGGGCTTTTCTAAGTTCTTTAGCTTAGAGAATATTTCTATGATTGCCTTTTTCCGTTTATTGAGGTAAAACTCTTTTTCGATTACATTACATTATTACAGCTATTTGGAATAACTAGTTATTGTGACTCCTGGAATTTATTATTTTGTTAAGAAGTTTAAAATATATCTTTCTGATAACAAAAACCTAATAAATTCGAGAATGTCAAGAGTATATTTTTTGTTTGTTGTAGTTGGCGTAGGTACAAGTTATATCACTTAAAATCAACGCGGAAGATATTGACAGTCTTTTATAAATTCAATAAAACACGCTGTCGTTCTATAAATAATGCGTTTATACTTCGATACTGCACGGAGCGGACTGCCTCGGTGGCGTAGTTGTATTATCGGTACGACTGCAATGCTGAGGTCTCGGGTTCGATTCCCGGGTCGGGCAAAGTGATATTGAGTTTTTCTATTCAGTATCAGCTCGGAGTCTGGAATTTGTGCCCGATATGGAGATAGGCTCGCCCCCTATCACATCATGGGACGGAATAACGGCGAAAAGTGGGTGCACTAGTTGCGCCTCTGCCTACCCCTTCGGGGATAACAGGCGTGAGTGTATATGTATATGTGTACTGCACGAAGCACGACTGAGCAGGAGCCAGCTCTACTTTATTGCACTTAGACTATTTGCATTGCTAAATACAAAGTCTATTGCACGACGAAAGTTGTATAATGTGTATAAGATGTCATTGAGCGGATGGCATAACATGATTTTTTTTGTCGAGTATTCTTGTATAACTACATATTATTTTCTGTATTAAAACGTCACGATAGAACTTAAATTCGACATGATAAATCGTAAAACTGCGTTCATTTTGAAAATCGTCTCACGTAGCTTTAGTTAAAATATGTACGAACTTTATGAATTACGGAATAATGCTCATAGTAATCCTCTCAATGCTGGAGTTCGAATATGGAACATAGTTCCGACATGTCTCAGTTGCGAATTCAAGAAGTCCGAATGCACGAACTACATGTGAAATACCTTCGCTTGTTACCACAGAACAGTCTCTTTACTCCGTGCTTGTTACACACGAGACACACTTGTCCTCACAAAGAACACCTTCTTATATCAAGACTAAGCATGTAAATTCGAAAAAATAATGGGTTCTCGAATTTTCAACGAAGATAAACCATTGAACACGCGTTGCTTGGGCTACTGCCCGGAAAGATTATAATTAATTCATAATGATACGCTAAGAATAAGGAAACTGAGCATTTTATGGAAACAATGTTCTTTGACTGCCTCGGTGGCGTAGTTGTATTACGGTAGGTACGAGGTCTCGGGTTCGATCCCCGGGTCGGGCAAAGTGATATTGTCTTTTTTCTAATCATTATCAGTCTGTAGTCTGGAATTTGTGCCCGATATGGCGATAGGCTCGCCCCCTGTCACAACATGGGACGGAATACGCTCGGCGAAAAGTGGGTGCACTAGTTGCGCCTCTGTTTACGCTTTCGGGGATAAAGGCGGTATGTGTGTTTGTTTCGTACATATGTATACATTTATATTTACTACGAGACTATCCCGCTCTCACACCCACCACTGCAACTCCTGTAAGCCAGGATCAGCAGTGTCACGCATTTTATGACACCGAGCGGTGAAGCTCGGCGAGGCTCAGGGAACACTAATTAGTCTTAACCCGCAACGAAGTTAATCAAACAGGAGGAGCTAGAAATATATTTTCCAGTTATATATATATGTATATTTTCCAAAAAAAATTAAATATATTTTCCACTTATAATATTTATATTTACTAGACAAAACTTATCTATTAAAGGTTGGTATCGTTAAACGTTTAGTAAAACCAAGTAGATTGATGCGATAATACAACAAGAGCTGCACCAAACGTTATGACTTATGCGAATAAACTCAGATCGAAGGGGAAACCTAAGAGGATTATTTAAGCGCGTGAGAACCAGAATATCTAAATTCCAAAGCGAATTCCTGTAAAATATTTGTTGGTGTATTTAAATGCTATAATAATTTAGTAGTATACTGTTAATGAAAAATGTAGGTACGTCTTTACTCTTTTAATAATGGGCTATTCTTTTGGCCGTCTTTATTAAAATTACGCCGCTATACTTTTTTATATAAAGTGCAAATAAATAAATAAAATATTTATATAGTTACTTTCACGTTTTGATATTTCTAAACTTTGCTAGACGAGCGATTAAGGGGCACCCGTTCCTCATCCGCGAAAATACATATTTTACAATTCCTAACTACTACCTTAAAATGACTGAACAACATGACATGGAAAATATATATAATAATTTGATTCATTAACTTTAATTTTGCAGAATTAGATTTTCTATTTATCATTTGTTAAGAAAAATATAAACGAAATAAAAAACTAGTACTTTCACTTATATTGGGTATCAACTTTTCCATCAATGTATTTATGAATATAAAACTTACATTTATTAATAGAGAACACATTTATTGTCGATATTGCAGAAATGTTTTTTTGATTTACGATAATTTTAAGTCATTTATTTACATTTTTCGAGTTTCCGCTCGGACTATTGAAGCGGGTCTCTGCCGGGCGACAGGGGGAGTACGGCGAGCGCCGTTCCAAGGAATGGACGTACGCAATTTTTTTGTCGTGTTTACGTCAATAAAATATTCTATTTGAACAAAATAATGACTGAAATAAGTATTAAAATAATATTATCCACATTTTTGCCACATTGATTCTCTCGGTTATTTGTAGAATAATATGTAATAATTATAATTAGTTTTACATTGACATGTTGTCATGCCACGAAATTCCTGTTTTCGCTGTCTGGGCTCTATGACATAATGGATGCGGCAAATGAGTATTGAGTCCGCATATTCGTAAACAAAACACGATTTATTAAAAGAGTAATTATTTCATTTGTCATTTACGCTCTCGCGTGCCAGGAGCGTACATGTACGTTCAAAAAAGTGTTCGTACTCTGCCAAGAGTGTACATAATATAGCTCGGGCCTATTTCTGCAAAATGTGTGAAAACTGAACATTTACAGATTGTTTTTCTTTCGCTACTTTAGGCTTGCCGTTGATTAAAAGATCTTGACGCAGGTCATGTTAGAATTTTAAAAGTAGCCGCCATTTTGACTTTCTTCGTTATAAGCTCAATTGACATTAAAATAGATATCTGGATATAACTTAAGTTGCCTAAGACTGAACCAATGTCAGAATTTAAAAAGGTGGCCGCCATTTAGGATTTCTTTGTTTTAAGGCCAATTGACCTCAAAATTGACATCTGGGATAACTTTGGTTACAAAAGACTGAACTAATGTCAGAATGGAAAAAGTGGCCGCGATTTTTAATTTCCTTGTTTTAAGTCCAATCGACCTCAAATTTGATATCTGGACACTGTTTTGTGTACATAAGTTATATCCAATGTTAAAAAATAACAAAGCTGCTACGATTTAGATTTTGCTCGTTTTAAGGGCTTCAAAATGAAAAACCTCTGGGCATGACTGGCCACAAACTGTAGTAGGTAATAGGCATAAATTTTAGAACTTCAAAATATGGCCATAATCAATGTTCATTCAATTCAATAACTATATCGGAGCTTTATTTTGCGAAGATATTTAAGAAGTGGCATGTGGCGACAAACAGCAAATGAAATAAATTCTTCTGTGAAAATATCAAAATTGTTTAAAAAAATATGGAATAATTAACATTTCAAATATTGCTTTAAGTGTAAGTAGCCGCATAGTAGGAGTCACCTTGCTATATTTTTTTCTTTCCCCTCATCGTAATACCATGTTATTTGGTGACTATTCAGTTATTTTATCGCTTATTTTTATTTAATATTTAGCCCCTTTACTATACTGTACAAGGCTATGCAGCATAATTACTTTATTGGTTTTCAAAATATTTTATTTTTCATGTAAATTCGTATTTAATTTTTTTTCCGTAATGGAAGACGATTCAAAAACTAATGTTATAAAATCGGGGGTTACAGTTTAGTGTGTGGCGGGGGACTTTATTTTATAATATCTCAACAGTATAAAACAAAGTCGCTTTCCTCTGTCTGTCCCTATTGTAGGTTATGTTGGTGAAATAATTACGGCCACAGAGGATTTAACTTGCTTATATTAGAAAAAACAATTAAATATCCAACGTTACAAGTTGACGGGGAAAGAGGCAGAACAGAGAGAGAGAAACGTTACATTTGACAATTACATTTAAAATTACGTTTAGTTTACACAATATTAATATTTGTAACACCTATTCCCCTATGTACGCTTAGGTCTTTAAAATTACGTAACGGATTTTCATGCGTTTTTTTTATATGTAGAGTGATTTCAGAGGAAGGTTTATATGTATAATACATGCATAATATAGTAGAGAAATAATTTGTATGTTCTATTGTTACCGCGAGTGCCTTTCTGACAAAAGTCGGGGAACTACTTATACTAGACGGAAAGGCGTTTCGTACCAAAGTATCGCTGACCGACTATATTGCAAGATCTCTCGATCTGTATGTGTAACGAATACTGTTAAAAAAAATAGTTTTTGTATATAAAGTGATTTCTATACAGGAAACCTCTTTAATGCGGGCGAAGCCGCGGGCAAAAACTAGTGTAAGGATATGACAAAGTCGTGTTAGTTAAACCCTTTATAACTTGTCTAAGTCCCGAATAGCAGAATAACTATAAAAGATTTGAAGAGTTCACGAAAGTAAAAATTATGAAGATAATTTAATTTCTCATACATTTTGTACACGACGCCACTTGACATCTCTCATGCAATACTATATGAAACGGTGAAGCCATTTTTAAAAAGAAGAAGAAGAAAGTATTCTTACAAAACCATTTTATGATTATTCAAAATAGTAATGTAACGCAAAATTTTTGTGCTAGCTATAAAAACATACATAAGTATAAAGTCCAAAAGAACTTAGAAATGTCTCATTGAATAATTTATAAAATTAAACAAGGTTTGAAGTTAATATTCAATAGAAACAAATACAAAATTCAGGGAACATAATTAAACCTCATAACTTTGCTTCAATTATATACAAAAACTCCAAATAACATCTAAAAATAAAGCATATTCTGCCACGTTGATTTAAAAAATAAACGACTGGAAGCCATATTTTATATTTTTTACCATATTATAACTAATTAAATTATAGGTTGTAAAAGTTTTCTTTTTTATCCACATGTGGCTCTTGTGTCGGTTTTGTACTTCCATTTACAGTTCGTAAACATTCGCTATTTTATTAAGTAAATATATTTTCTTGTACATTGATTTGAATCTTATTTCGCTCTCCTGAAAAACACTATTTCTGACATGTCCATATATAATAATGCACCATCGCAACAGTATTGTAATTAGAGTGACAAAGTACAGGTCGCGCCTAAAAATATTTTATAATGCTGGAAACGAAGTTAACAATATTTTTCGCCTAAGCAAGGTCGAATTCGCAAATAAAAAGATCATATAATAGTCACAAGTAATTAAACAATCAAATCAGGTTATTAACGATTCATTCTGATTTTGTATTTAATTAAAATGAAAAATGAAATATTATGCCGCATCTAATATTCTTAGGTTCATGGTGTGAAATCGCTATAGTCGCTGAAAGTTGTTTCCTAATTTTCACTAGATGGCGGTCAAATTTGACGTAATATTGATGTGGAGATATGAGGAGAGTGTAGTGACGACTAGTCTTGAGGGGAAGCGAACGCGTGACGTCATTCGGGTATAGGTGGCCCTTAAGAATGAAGAAATTTTAAATATTATCTATACATATAATAAAATTGGAGTGTCTTCTGTCTTGCTGTTTGGCAGGTAGCTGATGTAATAAGGAGTAATTAAGGCTACGTTTTATCCCGGGAAAATATAAAGCGGGACTTTTATCCTGGAAAAACTTTTCAACGCGGGCGGAGCCGCGGGCAACAGCTAGTCAAAATAAGATTCAAGCTGTTTTTAAAATATTGAGTAATATGTATACATTATTTATGTACAAATTAGTTTCCATAACTTTATTCTTATTGGCGTAGCACAGCAATTACTGAGTTGCACTGTTCAAGCAATGACTTGAAGACCAAAAACGGTGGTTTTTAAGTTAAACATACAAACATTTAATGATAAAACTATTTAGGTAATAGGTAAACACATAAAGCACAATTACGTCTTTATCCTCGAAAGGGTAGGCAGAGGTGTAACCAGGACACACACTTTATACCTCATGTGATTGGGTTTTTTAATTTATAGAATACACCACTTAATTCAGTTTCCACAATTATTTGTTTATATTTAAGAGAAATTATACAAAATGTAAATATAATATTTTGTATAAAAATATGGAAGTACCTCATCACACTCCTCGACGATCAGCGAGGGGAAGTTGCCAATGATGCCGTTCGACTCCCCGCGCCACCAGCCGTCGTCCACTCCGTGGGCATCGCGCGAAATTACGCGGATAATCTAATAACACAAAAATGTATTACCGTCTATAGCCCGAATTTAAAAAACGACGGTAAAAGCTATATGATAGATACTGAGATGTTTATACACGTAAAAACTTTTGTGATTAGTCCAATGTCGCGGTCGATAAAAATAGGATCATGAAGTTAATGGTATGATTAAAGCTTAAAGTCCGATTTCACCGTTTCTTGATAAATTCTACGTCACATGTATAAGCCGATAGAAAACAAAAGTCACACTCTATCTATGCTACCAAAGAAATTAGTACATTTTACATTAGTTTCATATAATAACTATCAAATAACATTTACTTGACCCTGTGAAATAGGCCCTTAGTATTGAAAATTTTACGAATATTGAAATATTAAAAATGTTACGTAAGTGATGTGCTGGTTTCCGAGTAAAGACACAACTAAGGCCAAGTAGTGTCGAACATCGCTCTCGTTTGACTTCATAGTGATAATTACATTAGCTTCTATTTATACTTGAGCTCTCTTTGTGAGATTGTTCATATGTAGAAACATATGACAAGAGAAAAAATGGTGTGTAACTGATTGCTCATGAATATAAACCGAGGGTTTTTTTTTATTTAAACATAACTATTTTAGAAATAAGTCTTCAAATATCATTGGTGAAAGTAGTTTGATTTTTACGAAGCCTCAGAGGGAAGCGTCGTGATTTTTCGAAAGGCTACATAGAAAGGATTTAAGTAAAATTAAACAAATAAGGATTTGAATAGGGAAGCTGATGCAGGGACTTTTAACCATGATTCAATTTTTTTTATAAATATCTACTTTTATACTAATTAATGTATGACAACATACCTACACGATTTACGGATTGATTTGAAAAATTAGATCAAAGTAGGTACTCCAAAACTTTTCAATATTGATACTTGCTATCAGCCCTGTATTATGTACTGCCCACTGCAGAGTAATGGGTCTACTCTACTACTGAGAGGGGTTAGACCTTAGTCCACCGCGCTGGCCTAGTGCGAGTTGGTAGACTTCATATACCCTCGAGATAGTTATATTGTTTGATACTTACGAGCTGGAAATACTTACACAAAATATTTTCAAAGGTTTCATGATTATCTCCATCTTTATTTCTATTCCTATTCGCTCGGGATTAAAAAATCTTTAGATAATACAGCCTCGTCTGCTGACGCTGCATATATTTGGAAGACTAGTTGTTATCCTTTTGTTACAGAACTTACGTCTCTAAACACCATAGCAGAAATATATAGTGCTCACCAGTATGAGCTACGAATTCCTTCACAAATAAACATGGAAAATACTAGCTTTTGGTCACAATTGGATTTATATGTATTGATGGTGTTAATCCAAACCTGGTCTATCTGTTCTAAATCAAATCTATTTATTTTCTTAGTAACAATTGTATAATTCAAAATCCTTAAAAACTTTTCTCATATTATAACATCAGTTGTATACCTGTCCTTCTTCAAGGTTCAGCTCATCGTTAGCCTCAGCATCATAATCGTAGAGCGCGAAGCAGTACCCAATGGTAGGCAGCTGTTGCTCCTTGGGCGGTTCGGGCTTGGCCTCCTCTTGCTTGGGTTCCTCAGCCTTGGCGACCGGAGCCGATATCACCGAGATCTGATCAGGCGATTGGACCACGTCTGCGTCTTCGCCCTCCACGGTGTAGTCCACGGAGGAGAATGAAATCTGGGTAACCAGGCCTGGTGCGGTCGATGTCTGGACAAATACGTTGTTAAGAGAATAAATATCATGATTAAGTAAGCAATGGTTCATAAAAAAATATTTTATATTTATATGGGGACGGCAATTTACGCCACTGTGACTGATGGAAGGATACTGTCAGGCAGCGGAGAGGGTCCAGATAGAGTGGCGACTAACGAACGATGATCATTCCACATCAGTTGATACAATTACGCCGGCCTGTTTGAACCGCACATACACAGACTGATTCAGAACTCGGTACACTTACATAGGCCGCTATGACAGGTTTTAACACCTTATATCGGTGGTCGCTATCGGGGCGGATACGAATAGAATCTACTACCAGCCTAACAGGTAGTAACACGGGCGCAGCTATAGCTTTAAAAGGGGGGGGGGCACTATAAAAAAATTGTGGCGAGGGTCCTTGCCTTGCATTCGACACCGTATAGAGTTTTGTAGCCTGATCATTTTAGAAGCTAAGAGGGGGGGGGGGATCCGGTTCCCCAAAATGTCAGCGTTCAGTGGCGTAGCGTGGTTTATTGTGTTAGTCTAAGGTTTATTGTAAGCTAAGGGGGGACCGTACCCCCTGAACTCCCCCCTTATATACGCCCAAGCGTAGTAATATGCTTTTATAGAAATACTAGATCATATAACGCGAAGTGTATTTAGGATAATAAAAAGATTTTTTTTCAGTATTAAACCATTTCCGTTGACCCCAGTCTGATTGTTTATAATAAAACTATTTCATTTGATTGGATAACAGAACTTAAAACATAATCCATACAAAAAAGTATTTGTAAATTAATAGTCCACCATAACTAAGTTGGCCTATCATTAATCTTCTATAGCCGTCCGTATAATATGTTCATATGAACAAATTACTAATTATAGATTTATAACAAAATATATATATAAATAAAAAAGCCAATTTCTATTGCAAGCCATAACTTCCAATGCATCAACTTAGTTGCGACTGTATTGCGCTATCGGATGGCTAGCAAAATATATTGCCATTTGTCAGTATTTCATTGCATCTCTTTGTTCTTTAAAGCTATTTCTTGTCCACTGTAAAAATCCTACTTAGTTTCACTGTCCAGGGATCCATTCTGTAGCACTTTTTCAGTGTCATACAATCGCTGGAGAATCGAGATTTGATGGAACTATTTTTCATATGATTTCTACGCAGCAGGGTTTTGTTCGTACCAAAAGCCAAAGAGAATATAAACACTACGTTAGACCAGAGGCCTTAGTCAAGACACCGTTCTACAATCATAAAAATGTATGGGAATGACATATCCTACCGATTGACTTATCTAGCGGAAGTATTTATTTTTATACGAGTCTTGGTTATGGCCCTGTGTTTTGAAAAGGTTTCGGAGAGGGGCCTGATTTTACCATTAGATATATACCCCGCCCACTTTCTAATGGGAGGCTTGAGCCAGCCATTAAAAAGCCATATTATACTCTAGTCTATATTGGAGCCTTAATATTGGCTTTATAGATGCACTGTACGGTAATCGGGCATCTAATTGAATACCAACACTATTATCTTCACTACACTGTTTCTGGACTTAGTTTTATTATCCAGTCGGCAAGTTAAGCTGTATAGATATTTATCAAGTTTATTGTACAAGCTACACTACACAAGATGTAGAGGAAACAGGCGGCAATGTATAGTTATTAGCTCGAATAGTAAAAGAGGTTGATGTATAAATAGGTACAGTCAGCCAAATGAGTAGCTGAACAAAGTCAAAACTTTAATTAATCGCCTATACTCTTTTGTGTTCTATCAAATATTGGTTTTCTTTTTACAAAAATAAAATTAAGCCTTTAAGCCCGCTCGGTTACATTGGCCCGGTACGTCATCTGTCAACAAGCGAAAATCGACCTTATACGCACCCAGATACATACTACCAAAAACTTGACAATGACAGCTGTCAAACTATTCGGGCTTGACGGGAAAGGATTTACTTCACTGCACACAATGAAACTGAACGCGTATAGGCGATTTTAAATTTAGAATTTTTTGCGCTACTTATGTGGTTGACTGTACATTTAAGACAATGAAAGTAAAAATTGTGTTTAAATTATATGACGAAATTTAAATGTCATGTTTTATGTATCGACAATAGGTAATGATTATCGACCTACATAAAAAGCCTATTATAAAAGCAGTTTTACCGCATTCTTATTAACAAAAGTACCTCCGATTGCAATTTGATTCTAAAGTTCAGATAGTTAATCGCAATTCAACTGAACCGCTGCATCGATGAAATAATTTGATCCACCAGTTAGGGAACGATTATTCTGGTCTCGATACATTAAGCATTTAATCGAGATATCATTACGTTAATTGTGATGTTTGCAGGAACACAACGAGTATTTCTAGTGAAGCCATTTCATTTCCACGCCGATGCCGCGCGTTCTACAATAATTCTATTCAATTTCCTTCGTCATTACGGACGCTTTGACCGTATTTTTATTATGTTTAAATCACTGAATAGCGCTTGGATGACTTTGACCTCGATGTTTCTAGGTCAGGCATTCATCAAAGGTCGCTTCGTTCATTTCACTATCAGATATGTTTTTTTTATTATAATAAGGAGACGTTTGACACTTTAGATTATTCGGGTTCGAATTTCAGACGGTAAATTATTATATAGATACGCAAAGTTGAGGATCTTGCGTTATTTATCTGTTTTTAATGTGTACTTATCTGTCTATTGTAACAGTTAGTTGAAGCGTACCTGTGGCAACATTTCATGTACTATGACAGTAGGCAACCATTACCCCTAGCATGAATATTTGCGTATAAGTACGCGTTAAGTTGTAGTTTTAAGTACATTTTATTATGGGAATATAATTTGAACTCAGATAATTTGGATCTCAAATTTGACAGTATGAACAATGGGCGCGTCTTAACTTCGAATAATAAATCGTTTAAGCATGAAATCAGGAGAAAGAAACTCTTTTATGATGCATGTCGCAGCGGCGGGTATCTTGAAATATAATCGTGCAGTCGAGATGTCAAATCGTTGCTATAAATACGGCGCCTCGCATTTGATGCGGGCAGTCTCGTGGGACCTTTCAACTTTGTGGAGCTCCGGAAGTAAGTTTGGAGCATCCATAAATAAAAGATGAAGAACAAGTTGGAGTTTTACTCTCACATCATGGATGATGATGAGACTGACGTCACCTTTTTTTTAAAGAGTTCTAGATCTTCTCCTCTGTTATGTATAATATTGTCAACGACTAATATTATTCGCAATTGGTGTACAGAGTTCTGCTACCCAGCTTACTGAATGTAGGTGCACCGGTTGACCCCGCGACTTATCACTATAGCAGTTGTTTCACATCTTCGTCATCTATGAACTAAATAGTCAAGTATCCTTTTGCTGGCACTTTCGTCAGGTATTTTTTATGGCCGGGGCAATCTGACTTGACCGTACCTGGCCGTAAGAGGAGTGACGCCAACGTGGCAAGAGGTGATTATCAATCGTCAGATGATACAATTATGCCATATTCGAAACCGGATACACAGAGGTTGATCCCAGAACATGACAAACGTAGGCCACTATGGCGGGTTTACACCTTGTACGGTAGTCACTTTTCGAGCGGATACCAATATGCTACCACTATCACCGCACAAAATTATATTTACATGATCTTACCTGTTCGCGCTCCACGTCCAGATAGTTATGAGGCACGTATCCCTCCTCCCCGCGGTAGTTCCTTGCGCGCAGCCATCCGTCCCCATCTCCCTCGCCGACCACCTCAAGTTGTTCGTTCTCGATTATGGACAGCTCGTCCGGGTTTTGAGCCTGTTAGACATATTTGATCCTTTTTTATATATATACACACACACACACACTCACGCCTGTTATCCCCGAAGGGGTAGGCAGAGGCGCAACTAGTGCACCCACTTTTCGCTGTTATTCCGTCCCATGATGTGATAGGGGGCGAGCCTAGCGTCATATCGGGCACAAATTCCAGACTCCGGGCTGATACTGAATAGAAAAACTCAATATCACTTTGCCCGACCCGGGGATCGAACCCGAGACCTCAGCTTTGCAGTCGTATTGTAATACAATTACGCCACCGAGGCCTTTTTTATATGTGCTGAATAATCCATTTTAAATGGCTGGCAAGTCTTAGAACGTGGTTTGCGTTCTTTTATGTAATCATATAATGCTAAAGAGGCTCTCCTACTGCATCAGGAGATGGAATATAAACGCTAGATGCAAATAGAGATAAAAAGCACGTTGGTCAAAAAGTGGTATCGAGAAATATTTCATGTTGGCCTAGTCATGAGTGAATTCATCTTCGTCGAAATTTATAAAACAGTGTCGTCAAACTATTGTAGATAAGCAAGACAATATTCTTTTTCGCACAGATTAATCCAACTATATTAAATATTCTCTAATAATACCCTATTGTATAGCTAAGAATAACCTCTAGGCTCTATTATCTATATGATTGCACTCACGAGAAATTTATACAATGAATAATTGTCCGACTTAAGATTCCAGAGTCCACAAATTTATTATTCAGTAACAACGAGACGAGTATAAGACGACTTAGCAAGGAAAATTCAAATTCTCAATGCAGCCGTGAATGCATATTCAGTGTTCTAAATGTATTATCATATGAAAGCTGCGCAATAGTAAATTGTAAGAATGTCAATTTAGCCGGGGCAGCACGTATGCAGTGTATGGCTTTTCATTATATTGCAGACCTGCTATTGAGACTTAAGCTATTCATAATAATTTCGACGAAATGGACAACCTGTGCATACATTTAGATTTTTACAAACGGTTAGTTCTTTACCATTTTGACGTGACCATAATAGTTCTTCGAACGCTAGCAACACAAAATGAAGATTAAGAAATAAAACAATAAAGAGCAATGGGCTGCGATTGCCAAATTCTGAAAGGTTTGCTTTTATTAGATGGGTAGGATAAAAATTATTATTAATTTTTAATGTTATCGAAGCGTCAGATCCAGTGGTTGCACGCTTGGATTTTGTAACATATGAAGGTTTAGGTTCGATTGCCTAGTCGGAATATAAGGTTTTACGCGATAAAGAACGTAATAAGGAATATTGCATGGTAAGACGATAGCAGATATTCCATTAGAGAATCGAATAGGAATATGATTTACTGTGGACAGTTGGTGTAGATGCTCATTGTCACGCTGCTATTAGGTATACTGTTTTGTTTGTGATATAATTAGTGTAAATGATTTGTGATTTATTCTGATATTACTCTTGTCTAACATTGTTCATTAAAAAGATATATAATACCATAAGTACCCCAAACCAGCGGGAATGCATGAAAAGATTCATGAAGGAAGAGGAACCGAAAGTGCCAGGGATCGAGTAAAGTGGCAATCCATAGTTTCTACCTACCCCTATAAGATAGAATGACTAGAATCGTAGTAATATGTGTGTATGTTCGTAAAAATCATTTTTGTTCCCTTGGCAACAGTATAAACTAACCGAAATTTCTAGATGAAAGTCGAAAAATAATGTTACAGTACAGTTTATTAAACAAATATAAAAAAATATTTGACAGTCATGTTGCGTCCGAAAATGTCTGAAGCCCGATTTCACCGCTTGCTGATAGATGTCCAAATAAATAGTAATAAATAGTAACACGAATACCTACTATCCACATTGGCTGTGTAATACGATAACTGTCAAATCAAATCTACTTGAACCTGTGAAACAGGCTTCAAAGCCAGCCTCGAAAGCCTTTCATGTTTGATGTTAATGCCCTCGGAACACTGTAGGCGGTGGGAATCGAATTTTACGCTCTGTCTGTCTCACACCTCTACTACCGCGTGTTTTCTTTTAACTTATATTTTTGTCACACAAAAATCAATAGTGTGACTCGTTGTTGGTCGGTCTGTTATTAGAACTGATTTCTTGCAGAACATTATTATTAAATTGAATGCTGTTCTTACACTTTAGCGAATTTTCTCAAATCTATTTCCCGTTACCGTAATCAGTGTTGCCAACTAAGTGGCTTCCACTAAAACTGATGATATAGGCCTGTCTTGCAGGTAAGAAATTATTTGGTAAAAATTACACTTACCGTGTAAGAGTAGAGCGCAGTGCACTTGTACAGCGGCGGTGCCGGTTGCTCGGCAGCCTCCTCCGGGGCGGTCTCTGGCTCCGGTTCGCCCCAGTTCACCTGTGTGGGATCATCCCAGCCCACAGCCAGCTGCTCGATGCGCATGCGCTCCTCTTCTAAAGCGGCTGCGCAGGAAAAATGTAATTTAGTTACATTGAAATTTAATTGTAATTTGAACTTATAATCATAATAATGTGGCAAAAATTAATTGAGAATAGTTCCGTGTAATGGAAAAGTTGTGACCTGAAAGAAGATGGTAACTGTATCTTTAAAATGTTGTACTCAAAGTACCTACATTATTATCATGATAGTGCGATATTAAGTCCATTTATATTTTATGTAATATCGAACTAAGTACCTATTACTTATATCACATTATTGCCTGCACGCATTGTGCTAATTCAATGAATTGTTGGGGTTAGTCATCCATACTTAGTATTAAATGATGAATATTATCACTCTCTTATTTAAACGCGCTAAACTTGTATGTGAATATATTAAATGTAATTGGCTTCTCAGAAACGGCTAGTCCGATTTGGATGAAATTTTGGATTTAGTATGAGCTCTAAAAATGAAATTAGAATATTCAGTTTTTCTATCAACCTCAAACTTGTGGAGTTAGAAGCGGGAGATGCTAAACCGTTGAACCGATTGTAATGAAATTCGGTATTGGGATATCTTGAACGTTGAAAACAAATATGGGATGTGCAGTTTTGTATTAACTCCTTTTAAGGGGGGGTAAATGAGGGAGAAATTAAACCGCTGAACCGATTTTTATGAAATTTGTCGTACATGGGTATATCTTGAATGTTTAAAATAAATATGGGATATTCATTTTTTACTAACTCCTGTTTAAGGGGGGTAAAAGGAGGGAGAAACTAAACCGCTGAAACGATTATAAAGAAGTTTGGTATGGAGATATCTCAAAACTAGAAAGTAACATAAGGTATTATTTATTTTATTAACCCCTAATTAATGGGATAAAAGGGAGAGAAATTAAACCGTTCAACCGATTGTAATTAAATTTAGTATGGGAATATCTTAAGCCTGGAAAATAAATGCGGGATGTTAATTCTTTTCCGTTAATCCTGAGTAAAGGGGATAAAAGGGGGGAGAAACTAAACTCCTGAACTGATTGTAATGAAATTTGGTATGGGGATACGTTTAACTTTAAGAGATGAGAACTTATTCATGTATCTGCTCGTGATGTAGTTTAATATGAAAAAATATGACAACAATTTTTTATTTATTAGTAGGGTATATGTAGGTATCGACTCATTTGACTTCAATCGTGAATATTTTCTTGAAATGCAAATTATTGTTTGGACCTACTTTTAGTATTAAAATATCACTCGAGCAAGGCTCGGTCACTCAAGTATTATGTATATTGCTGTAGCTATACTCACAGAATTATCCAAAGGTTATATACGACAAATTACGAGATTACGACAAATATAATACACATAATTTAAACGTGTTTAAATACCTGGAAACGACGCTTGTGAACACACTTTACATGCATGTTTAATACCTGTATGACAATTAAGCTTTGATAAACTAACCAAAACTTCAAAGGCAAGCTCAAGTTGGTTATTTAATTTTAATGACCATTCTCAAAGAGCAACGTGTTGAATATTTGTGTGATTATTGCCTGTTACAATGCTTATGAAATTTTGAAACCTAATATTTTTTTAAAAATTTATATTTTTGCTAAGACGACTAGAAAAATGGTTATCGCTTTCTGCTATCCATATAATATTCCTATTATTAGTTTCTGTTTTGCACTTCGTCATGTTAAAATGTCAAATGCCAATAATATGGGTCTTTACCTCCGTGGTCCTACTAGCGTTATTGTCGTACTAGCCACTTTGATCTGAAATATCTCACCTTTGGTCATTGATGTAGGGTTTTTTAATACATCAATGCCTTTGGTTAAGAATTCCAAATTAATATTTAAAAATGCATTTAACTGGTAGATACATTTAAGTTTCGAAAACAGTCATTATTTGTTTTTTCGTGATTAGTATTTACTTTGGCGTCTTCATATCGCACAATGGAAAACATGAAATTTCCCTATATTTACGAGTATGAATTCCACCATGGCGCCATTGCTGCAGAAACAGCAAGAAGTAATCCTTCTTGCTGTTTCTGCAGCATTGACGGTGTGTATGGGACTGGTGACGCAAAAAAACACTAAATGTTTTAGTTCCAACGTTTTACGACTTGGAAATTCTGGCCTTCCGAACAAGCCTCGTGGACGGCCGGAGGCCAAGGTGGATAATGAAGAATTATAGGCTATTGTGGAAGCGGATCCACCGCAAACCACTTCAGAGTTAGCTGCAGGGTTCGGTGTGAGTGATAAAACTGTTTTAATCCACTTGAAGCAAAATCGGGAAAGTAAAAAGGCTTGAAACACTCACACTGCACAACAGACGGCCGCTAAATTAGAGGAGCTGCAAATGGAATGTCTGCGACATCCACCGTACCGTGCTCCAACAGATTACCATTTTTTCCGTAATTTATAACTTTTTACAAGGAAAAAAATTAAACTCGGCGCGGCAGTCCAAACCGCCTTCAGAGAGTATATTGAATCTCGCCTCCAAGGTTTTTTTAGTAAAGGGATCAATGAACTTCCTATGACAGTTTTTTTCAGTCCACGGACCCCTAGAAAATTAAGCACTATTTTAAGAACCCCTTTAATAAAGAGCACAGGAATATTTTTACGACAATTTATTTTAGTAGGTACTCCAAAACAAAATGTTTTTATGATAATAAGTAATACTGTATTAATGTGAAGGTTGGTGCTGCTTTTTTGCAACTAAACTACGTGCGGTGAAGTGCGTGGGGTGACTTGAGTTTTTATTCATCCCAAACAAAACGGCAATTTCATGTGTATTTAAGGTTAAATATCTGGATAATTATTTTACTACCACGCAACAAAACGCTGTAAGTACCTACTCTTTACTACCGACCACTACATTCGGAGGTACTCACTCTGTAATTACATTGCAGCCCAACAACAACAATACCAGCCCTGTATTATTATAAACTGTCCCACTGCTGGGCAAGGGCCTCTTCTACTACTGAGAGGGTTTAGGCCTTAGTCCACCACGCTGACCTAGTGCGGGTTGGCAGACTTCGCATACCTTCGAAATTCTTATAAAGAGCTTCTTAGGTATGCAGGATTCCTCACGATGTTTTCCTTCACCGTTAAAGCGAACGATAATTGATAAACCATACACACGTAACTGAAAAGTCGGAGGTGTGTGCCTTGGGTTTGAACCTCCGGACATTGTCTCGGCAAACCGTTCTATTCCCAACTAGGCTACCGTCCACTTGCAGCCCAAATATAATGTAAATCAAGACTGTTTAAATCACCAACTAATTTGATAGTCTATATTTGATAGCAATAAATAATAAATGTCTCGTTTGTATCACGGTCAAGGGTACGTTCCAGAGATCAAGGTGAGCCTCGTGTATAAATAACAGACCTAGACATGAAATCTGGAAGTTGGTTGGTCAGGGGAATATTTTCAACTATATCCGATTTTAATTGATACAAATGATTGGATTGCACAACCTATATAGGTGGAATGGAACAGACTGTCGAGACGAATATCAGCAGCGACTTTTTAAAGTTACGGATTTATTATTTATCAATTATCGTTCCTAGCCTAGTTGGGAATGGAACGAACGGTCTGCCGAGACAATGTCTGGAGGTTCAAACCCAAGGCACACACCTCTGACTTTTCGAAGTTACGTGTGTATTGTTTATCAATTATCGTACGCTTTAACGGAGAAGGAAAAACAGCGCGAGGAAACCTACATACCTAAGAAATTCGAGGGTATGTGAAGTCTGCCAACCCGCACTAGTCCAGCGTGGTGGACTAAGGCCTAACCCCTGTCAGTAGAAGAGGAGGCCCGTGCTCAGCAGTGAGCAGTATATAATACACGGCTGGTATTATAATTATCGTTCGTTCTAACGTTGCAGCGTACACAGTGAATAACACATTTCGAAGAATGTGATTCTAATTTCTTTAGCGACAGAAATTTTGATAATTATTGGCACTTTTCAATAGACTAATAGAATTACGTAGTACTATTCTGTATTTTTCGTAGTATACTAAACTTTGCGATAGTCATTTTTGGTCGTAAACCTGCCGCACAATAGTGTGCGAATATCACGGGTCTATTCAAAATACTCCAAATTCACATTTCTAACCGACGACTTTATTTTATGTCATGCAAATTCTATCTGCAATTCGAACCATTTTCGTGGACGTTCGCGTTTTGTTTGCTTAACCCATTCACTCGTATTGGAAATCTATTTTACAATGCCTTTTCGGCGTAAGGTGAAACTAAACTATGCTGTAAAAGCGCGGCGGGTTATGAGTTCGTGTCGTCATGGTCATGGATCGTATTCATGATGCTTTTGAATAATCGTTAATGCTTCTATAAAACAAAAAAAATGTCTGGGAATGATCTCCATCTTTTTTGTAATGTTAGCGTTCATGATTGTAGAATTCACCTTGGTTACGGCCCCAGTACTGCGATGCGGCTTACCACTCAGTGAAGTTTAGCATCATTGATACAAAGGGTCCGTAACAATAATTCTAAGTATATTACTCTAAAAAATCTTAAAATTCTATCCCCTTTACGAATTCGCATTGCGCATAGTTGTAAATAATCGTGGTAGACTGCCGAACGCTGTCTATATTGCCCGAGCCATATTGAATATTTGCAAAAAACGTCAAAGCTAACAAGTACCATTTTTCCAGAACACTTTCAAGTGTCTAGGTAAGTTAGGTATCTAGTTAGGTTAAAGGTTTACTCGACTTTTGCAAGAACTCAAAGCGGTGCCTATGGAAAGGAAAATCTCCAATTCGACGTTCAATCGGCAATGCATGTTATTTACTCAGCAGTCAGAACTATTAGAATGTGCCTAGAGATTCTTTTAATATGCTTTATTGATTACTGTACACATTACTTATATTGAGTGACCTGATTAATGTATTCATATATTTTTTTTGTTTCATTTTGGTTATTATTTTTTCTGTTTCCAACAACTACATAGTACTGCAAACAAATGAAAAATATTCATATGAAGGAACAGTAAATAATGCTAATATCAAAATCATAGCATAGAAGTTTTACCAGCATCGTAATTTCATGCATTGCGTACCTTTTATATACTATATTTTATATTTTTAAAACTCATTACAACATGCCATTAAAATAATGTTTTTTCGATACAAACTAATTTTCAACAATCACGCACTCACGCCCTTTATCCCCGAAGGGGTAGGCAGAGGCGCAACTAGTGCACCCACTATTCGCTGTGTGTATTTCGTCCCATGATGTGATAGGGGGCGAGACCATTGCCATATAGGTCACAAATTTCAAACTCCGGGCTGATACTGACTAACCTAATATCATTACGCCAAGTTAAGACTTCAAACTTTGCACAAGAGACCTTACTACTTGCAATGTAGCTACTTATTACAAGAAAGATATCTGCAAGGTGGATAGAAGACTTGATAAAGGCCGCAGGAACGCGCTGGACGCGGGCCGCTTTTGACATGTCCATCTGGAAATCTTTAGAAGAGGCCATGTTCAGCAGTTGACATTATATGGCTGATGATGATAATGATGAATACAATATAATCTTATTGAGTTTACTTCTTGTTTTTATAACACGGCATAGTAGAGTCAGTAACACGTTTTTTCATGTGTTTATTTATTTTATATTATTTATTAAGGCACATCAACAATGTGAACACAAACATAATATAAATTAACTATACAATGACATCCTTTTAACTAGTGCTTACATTTTTGACAGATGTACACAACATTTTTAATAAACTAAAGTAATAACTAAGTTTTTCTCCTTACCAATCCCTTTCCCTCTCTCCTATTCAAATTCAATTCTATAATACGACTCAGAGAGAAGTCTAAATCACAAGAGAGAAAGAAAAGAATAAGAAGAAAAACAAACAAAAACAGAGAAAGAAAACAAATTCAACATTAATGGGAGGATTATGTTGCAGAAAGATTTGTCTTAGTGTTACGTCAGCCTACTCTGAGGAACCCATTCTCGAGTAAATTGTGTTACTACAACTCACATAAAGTTTTCCCGATCTAGGAACCAAAACTATAACTTCTTAGTCCAACTTTTTCAAATGTCAATGCAGAAAAATTATCAATATTAATTTTCGTGATCCGATACATTCCTCATCAATCCATATATAACACGTTTACCATTATATTAATTAAACCAATTAATAGAACTGATGTTGAACTGATACCGTAGTGATCGTGCTACAGCTCAGTGCACACACATATTCATAAAGGCCACCACACACGGCAACTATAATGTATATTAATGTACATATGTACAATTATGTAATGTATAATTATTAATGTTACATCCCGGAATGAGTAGACTTCATGCGTGACTTCATGTATCTTTAAGTGTCACTCGCACAGCAGACAATGTAATATATTCCCTTAATTCCATTGATATACGTCTCGATTGACGCAATTTATCGAGATATAAATGTATATTATCATATGCATCATAACTGCCTCGGTGGCGTAGTTGTATTACAGTACGACTGCAAAGCTGAGGTCACGGGTTCGATCCCCGGGTCGGGCAAAGTGATATTGAGTTTTTCTATTCAGTATTAGCTCGGAAGCTCGGAGTCTGGAATTTGTGGCCGATATGGCGATAGGCTCGCCCCCTATCACATCATGGGACGGAATAATGGCGAAATGTGGGTGCACTAGTTGCGCCTCTGCCTACCCCTTCGGGGATAACAGGCGTGAGTGTATGTATGTATAAATGTATATTATTGTATCGTGTATTAAGATACGAAAATGTAAAAAGCTATAGCTATCGTGTGTGGTCTCGCTGATGATTTCTATAGAAAGATATATTGAGATGTATTTAAATATATCGTGCTATAATATACATCGTTACATAATAGCTGGTGTGTGTGATGCACTTAATGGATAGAGTACACGGAAGGCGTTTGATGACAGCAGACCGCCAATGTGCTATAACTCTGCGATAACATTGGAACACGTTGCTAGACTCGACGTATTGAAGTAATGGTCAACGGTGTTTGGGACAAGATAAAGAACAAGAAGACATAAAGCCAAAAGTATACATTGTTTTTTTTATATTCGTGGTATAGGAAGGATAAATGTTCAGTTCTTTTGTGGAGCTAATTTTTTCCGGTTGTAATAGTATAATTAAAGATCACGGCATATAGCACCTTATTGTTAAACTTCAAAGGGACAACTTTTTAAAGGCAACAAACTTTAAAAACTCGTAAAGGAATATTTTTAGAAACTTGAATAAACTTTCTTGGAGGGCAACGACTTCCAACTTTATCAATGGTCCGTGGGCCAGTGACAGATTTCGATGACCAAGTTTCTCTCAAACGATAATTGGTGAGACGCATCAGAGACGTGTATCATAAAGCCTCGTGAACGTCAGCTTCGGCTCCGTGGGTGCCATGAGCGGTGGTAGTCTCCCAAAGATGTAGAAAAAAATATATTATTCAGTCATTTCCTCCCAACTAAGAATCATTTTAAATTGTAGCTAACCCGATACCTTGAAGAAAAAAAATAATCAGCTGACTGTAACTTGGGGCATTATGCGTCAGCTGGTCAATCAAACATGTAAAAAAAATATATCATTTCAGTGATTTCCTCTCAACTACAAATTTACCTGATGATAGCTTATACGCAACTATGAATAAATATATATGTCAGCTGGCTGTATGCCGGGGCAAAAACCGTCAGCTGATGCCTTGAAAGTTATAACGCAGGTGTTAGGCGAGAGCTTCTATTACATAATTACATGCATCAGCTGACAATGTTTCCCTCGAATGTATGATAGTAGATTCTCTTTATTAATTACAGCATTGTATTATCAATTTATACATGTAAAATGCTTTGTCCTGAATGACTGACTGACAGTTAAACGCACAGCCCAAACCTCTGACCGTAGAGATCTGAAACTTGCAGGGTGTGTTCCTTGTATGACGCGATGTAGGCATGCAACACTTTTCTAACCCTTAGATTAGAAACGTGTTACAAAGGTGGTACCTGCAGTAGGTTGTGTTAATCTGAAAAGTCTTCTGATGACCACTTTATCTTACTCCGGAGAGTACAATAAACTATAAATTCATAATCACTGTTCTTAATATTTCTTCAGTTATTTAATTATATACGTATTAGTCGTAAAGTATTTGTACATTTCATCGGAAAACTCATATCTGAGCGTAAAGTCAAACATTTAAGTTACATTATATCTTCCCAGATGAAAATTTATAAGCTGACTAGCTTTTGCCCGCAGCCGCGGTCGTACGAAAGAGTTTTTTTTTTATAAAGGTCCCACTTATACATTTTCACGGGATAAGAAGTAGCCTAAAACTTTCCAGTTTCCCAGATGCTCGAATTATTTCCATACCAAATTTAATCAAAATCCGTTTGATAGTCTTTGAGTTTATCGCGTACAATCTTTTTACCCCATTAGGGGTTGAATTTCGCAAAATCCCGTCTTAGTGAGCTCCAACGTTCTAAAAGGAACCTCCACAAAATTTGAGACTCCTAGCACGTGTAACTTCTCAGATTTCGTGAGAGATGAGATGAGTGAGTTAATGACCTTTCGTTTTTATACATATTATATATTACGGGATGAATTTCAATAAAACATGAAACACGTCTTCTATCAGTTCTGTTAAAAATAAGTTTAAGCAATATTTGAAGTAGGTTGGACCAAGGAATCACGTTGGCCCATACAAAATTTGCCCCCCTTTTTCACCCTCTTAGGGGTAGACTTTCGGAAAATTCAATCTCATTAGATGCCTATGGCATACAAAGAACACACCCTGCAAGTTTCAGGTCTCTACGGTCAGAGGTTTAGGCTGTGCGTCAGTCAGTCATTCAGGACAAAGCATTTTACATGTATAGATTGATAATACAATGCTGTAATTAATAAAGAGAATCTACTATCATTAATTCGAGGGAAACATTGTCAGCTGATGCATGTAATTATGTAATAGAAGCTCTCGCCTAACACCTGCGTTATAACTTTCAAGGCATCAGCTGACGGTTTTTGCCCCGGCATACGGCCAGCTGACATATATATTTATTCATAGTTGCGTATAAGCTATCATCAGGTAAATTTGTAGTTGAGAGGAAATCACTGAAATGATATATTTTTTTTACATGTTTGATTGACCAGCTGACGCATAATGCCCCAAGTTACAGTCAGCTGATTATTTTTTTTCTTCAAGGTATCGGGTTAGCTACAATTTAAAATGATTCTTAGTTGGGAGGAAATGACTGAATAATATATTTTTTTCTACATCTTTGGGAGGCTACCACCGCTCATGGCACCCACGGAGCCGAAGCTGACGTTCACGAGGCTTTATGATACACGTCTCTGATGCATCTCACCAATTATCGTTCGGGAGAAAATGACTGACGAAATTTTGCTACTGGCCCACGGTCTACAACGTTTAAAGTTCTATAATGATTCAGGTAGTGTCGAAGCTTTAAAAAATACAAAAGCGGCAAACTTTAAATTGTAGTTTGCAATTAAAAAACGCTTATATTACGGCAAAGTTGTCACGCTTTGGTTGTGAATATATTTGTAAATGCAGTAAATATTATAACAAGTTGTTACAGGCTCGTAGTGATGATTCTTCTAAAACAATTTCTGATAGGTTTCTTAAATATACAGACACCACATTGTGTATATTTTGCCGATCGTACAATATTAATAATAAAGTGATTATTCATAGGCACTAACAAAGGGTTTAAGTATTTTACAATATAATACCAGCCCTGTATTGTATACTTGCCCACTCGAAATTCTGATGGAGAACTCTTAGGTATGTAAGTTCCCTCAGAATGTTTTTCTTCACCGTTAAAGTGAACGTTAATTGATAAACAATATACACGTAACTCTGAAAAGTCAGAGGTGTGTGCCTTGGGTTTTGAACCTCCGGACATTGTCTCGGCAGACCGTTCCATTCCCACCTAGGCTATCGTCCACTTTAATATGTGGTTAATTGACATAAACTCATAGCCTCTTCATTGATTTTCCTTCATATTTTAAAACGGATTCGATACTGCTAAATCTAAAAAAAACGCTACTGCTTATACCACTTAAGAGACCGCAATTGTGTCTCTGAATTTCTAAAACATTGTATCGAATATCTCGATTCTCATAACGCATTAATTAAGTATATCAATGCCAGCAGCAGCCTAATTACAAATCGTAATTATATGTATGGAGACATTTGTGCGTCGTATCCAGTGTCCTAAATACCAGCCAATTAAATGCTGAGGCATGATTCTCTATGACATTGTTAACTCGTAACGCGGCCGCGTCACGTTCACTTCGTGTAATGTGCGTAAAATGGTATTCTGTATGCCAATTTCCATAGTGATAAACGCGACGAGTTACGTTACGCGCTTGTTACGAACGGTGAAAATAACGCGTAATAATTAGGTAATGTTACAGTTTCTGAGACGATTAATCACGTTTCTATAAATGGAGGTACAGCCCCCTTATTCTCTATGACACGCGTTATTTTCACCGTTCGTAACAAGCGCGTAACGTAACTCGTCGCGTTTATCACTATGGAAATTGGCATACAGAATACCATTTTACGCCCATTACACGAAGTGAACGTGACGCGGCCGCGTTACGAGTTAACAATGTCATAGAGAATCATGCCTCAGGTTGTACTTATGTATCTCTGGTTATGTGTGGCGATAATAAATATGTCGTTTGGAAATAACTATTTTGAAACAATATCACTTGTATGTTGCGTAATGCGTTTCGTTTGAAGAGAGGCAACATGAATGGAAAGAAGTGGCGTTTTTTGCAACTCATCGCAAATTTCTCTTTGAGTCGCTGGGCCAGTTAAGTTAAGACTTGAAGTTCAAAGCACATCTTTTCTTTTGACACATATTAGAAGTTGGGACTTGCCTTGACTTGACAACCTCACATACTTCCCAGGTATACCTTTCAGCTTCAGGGCCCACCACAAAATCTCACGAGGAACCCAGTCATATGCCTTTCCGAGGTCAACGAACACCATTGTACCATCGACCATATAGGTAGTCTAAACCTGCACCTATGTTCAACATTTCGCCAAAAAACGATTTCATGGAGACTACTTCGCGCAATATTGCCTTTAGTAAACAAGTACTTACTGTCAACATCCTCATCATGCTCGTCTTCGTTCTGGGAGCCGGAGGTGGTGCGCTGATGGCCTCCGGAGGCAGAGGCGCCGGCAGACGTGCCGGCCTCGCCCTCAGTGTTATCGCTGTCGTAGAACGAATCCGAGCTTGGCTGGTCCTGGTAAATTAGTGTGTTGAAGTAATGGAATTGAATAAGTTTCGACATTCTTATTGGCTCTAGGCTTTTCTAGTCAAGTCAAGTTGATTAGGAACGCACCGCACCACACTGAGCTGAATTACTGCGTACTTAAACAGACATAAATGCGATTGATTCAGTACGCATCGATGCTGCACTAGTCAACTCCAGCCGTAATATTTCAAATACTCCTTTTCGCTGGAAAAATATTTATGAAAAAGAGTTATGAATTCTTAGTCTTTTAAACTACAATATAATGTTACTTACAGCAGCTCCAGAAGCATCAGTCCTCACGCTGAGCAGGCTGCTGCTGCGAGGCAGGGTCTCCTGTACCGCTAACAGGTCAATCTCCTTCAGCCACTCATCGACAGGAGCACCACTGGCCTTCAAGCATTCCAAGCGAGCTTCGTACTTCGCCTTGGACGTCTCCGAGCGACGGATGTTGGCACGTAGCTCGTCCATGCGAACTTCCAGGTCGGGCCCGTTCGGATCATTTGGATCCACCTGTTTAGAAATCTATCCTTCAGAAGAGGTGAGTCTTATATGTTAATTGTAGATCGCTTTGGCGACAAGACAAATTAAACAGTTAAAGAAATATAAATATGTGTAAAAATTTTATTAAATAGGGATAGCTGCGACAAGTTAGAATCAATATTCTAACTTGTCTAAAGTCAATACTTTATTCCATGTCATAATCTTAACCAAATTCTGAAAACGCACAGCGTGAACTGATGGCTCTGGAAGTATGAATTAACACAGTGATTTCTTAGATAGCATAAGAGAGAAAGTAAAATAAGAAACAATTTTGAAAATTATCCTTTTTAGATTACGATCTGAAAAAGAAAATACAAACTTCCATTCAAACTTTCATTCCCTATTGGGGGTAGTATGTGACACGTATTAAATTAGGAATTGCAATTCCATCGGGCACATGTCAAATTATCCAATATTTACAACAACAACAAATGTAATAGCAATCATTCGCCTCCGCAGCAGCACGCAGTAATCGCTTAGCTCCTAGCACTTAACATTACTATTAACCTTTTGTCCGGCGTCACGCATGGCTTGGTACAGATGCAGTTTGCGGGTAGCATCTCGGACGAGCGCGGTCTCGCGTACGACGCGCGTGGCCCAGCGGCGCGACTCCTGCGCAAGCGTGGTGGCGACTGCATCGTGCTCGATGGTCACCATCTCAATCGGGTCATTGTCACATGGCTCGAACTCGTACTATACGGAGAAGTACATCTTCTCATGCATGATTGTTTAAATTATGTTGAACTTAATTAAAATTAGAAATGAGTATTTTTAATTCCCTTTTGTATGTTTCTTATTAGGATTATATAAATTACTAGTATTGCTCGCGGTTCCGCCCGCGTGAAAAAGTTTTTCCGGGATAAAAAATATTGGTATAGACTACCAGCGATGTTCTATTCGATAATACTGTATACTAGGTACTACTCTATGAGTTTATGTTTTCGATCATTAAGTATGGGTATACGTAATTTATAAACACGTGTGTGTGTGTGTGTGTGTGTGTGTGTGTGTGTGTGTGTCTGCTCTTTAATATTCTGGGGAGTAGGGGTACGGAAGAATAAATTTTTGGACGTCTCAATAAATTAGGCGAGAAAAATAATAGATTTCATAGAAATATATTGAATTGTGAATTTAATTTGGTACGGGTCGGATAATATCTAAAGGTAAAAGAAAGTATTTGGTAACATTTGTAATATAAGGAGTCATATAATATTTAGAGCCATTTATTTTACAATATGCTGATAAAGTCCCTGATATCCTATTCGTGATATCAATATTTTAAAACCTACCGTATTGTCTGGTGATGCAAGACATTATACCCTCATTCATTTATTCAAAGGTAATTTCATATTTAGATATAAAATTTATTACTTATTAATTTGTATTACTTATGCTTCCATGTTGTTTACCGACTGGACACCCGTGCGACACTTGGGCTTCTCATTGAAAACCAGCGCTGCAGCGGTTTTGCAGCAGCATTAGGCTCAAAGAGTAGCCCATTGTTGGCACATTAATTGTTTGTAAAAAAATACATTATTTTTGTACCTGCATTTTGTGCCAATAATAAAACTCTTTTTCTTTCTTACTTCTTCTTTCTAAAATTCTTTCTAAATTATATTTCAATTGCAATAACAATTTGTTTATTATATATTTAATGTCTAAACACACAGAGAAAGTTTTTCGTAATTATGTTAATTTAATTAGCGATTTTACATTAAAAGACGGAACCTGGATCTAGTCTGCAGTTTCTAAAAAACTGTTTCTTGTAAACCGTACCAAACCAAATACATATTATAGTGTTCCATCCTATAATTGCTATACATAAATTCTTAAAGATTTCACGTAAGTATACATTTTCAACAAACATCTCTATAGATGCGCGTAATATCTCAAACTTCTGAATAACTTTCAATGTTCCCTTGATCAAAATTTATATATGTCACATAACACGACGTATAGATACGGTAAATCTTAGGAAATCCGTATTTTCACCCTATTTCGCCGTACTGTGTTACGTAAACTAATTTTACGATATTCGATGTACATTCGAAAGTATGTTACCAGTCCCGTGAGTGACTAGATGTTTTTAAAATTTGATACCAGAAAAATATTATAAGTGTTAGATTTGGCCCCACAATTTAGTACATTCATCATTATCAAAAAACAAAAACAAAAACCTAAGACTATTACTCAAAGAGAAAAACAAGTAAATAATGACGAATAAAACGACATTCTTAATTACAGTGGTAAAGCTACCAAATAATCATCCAAAACTTTAGTTACATTTCAATTACCAAACAAATATAACTCTGCCACAGAAAAGCAAAGCTAATTTCAAGTTGCAACGAACATCCTACGGCATTAAGTCCGCCTGTACATCTATACTAATCTATGAAATCCCTCCTAGCCAGTTTCGGCCACGGCGGCCAATCTCAACGGAGATCAGCCAGGTACGCAGGAGATATTATAGTGCACAAGTGTGTGCGCAATACACAGGTGCACTCGCTATTCCTTCACTCTCATAGTCCGGTGAGACGGCAATACGACATGACCGGAGAGAGATCAGGCGCAGGACCAACGGCTTTACGTGCTTTCCGAGGCACGGGGGTATCACACCGCCAACTTCCTGACTCCGAGCTGCGACTGAGTAAATTTTAAGATGGAAAAACCCAGTCACAATTTTTTTTTGGCTCGACCCGGGATTCGAACCCAGGACCTCAGCGCGCAAATCGTACTACTATTATAACTATACTAATCTATACTAATATTATAAAGCTGAAGAGTTTGTTTGTTTGTTTGAACGCGCTAATCTCTGGAACTACTGAACCGATTTTGAAAATTCTTTCATTAATAGGAAGCTACATAACTCCTGAGTGCTATAGGCTACTTTTTATCCCGGGAAAATATTTTTGTCCCGGAAAAACTTTTTCACGCGGGCGGAGCCGCGAGCACTACTAGTTAGTGTATAAAGTGCAAAATAAAATAAACATCCGAAGTCATTTTAAGTTTGACTACTTACCTGAATGTGTTGCTTTAACACAGGATAGTACAAGTACACACATTGTAGGTTGTACTCCCTGGTCAGTTGTTGAGCTTGGTCGCGTATCTTGCCAAAAGAGTGCTGGGTGGCGGAGCAAGTCAATAGCTCTGTGCGGCCCATGAGAGTCAAGAAGTCGGAAACTTTCTCGTACACGGCTGCCTCCATGCCATGAAGACAGGTCTGCAGCTCGACGAGAAAGTAGCGGTTCTGTTGAATAAATAAATTGATTAAACCAACAGGTAACTCACATTCTATGTAAGACATATTGTCTTCTGTCATGAGTGATGATTTAATAATCATACAAAATATTATATTCGTATCGGAGCAAGGGTTAAATACGCAGGCAGTCCATTCATAGCCCGTTAATTAACTATTAACGCGGTGGACTACGCAAAAGACACTTTCGTATAATTATATAAGGCATGAGTCCCACGCCTAAACTTCTGAGATATACGTATCCTTCGCTCTTTCTGATTGCGTTCAAATATTGTTCATTTCAAAGTCATTGCATTGATTAAATTGACAGCAGAATCCTTTCATCCGCTAGTGACGTATCACAAGTAAATGACCGGCAAATTTGGATGTAGCGACGTGTGGAGCCGTACAACGAATGGGCGTGCGTTTAAGAGCATGTTTCATTGAACGAAGCTTATGTTCCGGGTGTATATTCGTTTTTAGGTGAACGTCAAAGGGATTAGCGCCATTTGCGAGCTTTTTAGCACCTTTGTACGGAATTGCTGGAAGGGTAACCGCAATTACAAACTACCTCATTGTTTAGAATGTAATGTAATTGTAACGGCTAGGAGGATTTGCAGTGTATCACGCCATTCATCGCCGAAGGGATAGGCAGAGGCGCAACTATTGCACTGTTCGTCGTGCGCATTCCATCTCATGATGTGATGGGGGACGAGCCTATTGTTATATCGGGCACAAATTCCCGACTCCGCGCTGATACTGAATAGAAAAATCCAATATCACTTTGCCTGACCCCGGGATCGAACCCGAGATCTCCGCATCATAGTCGTACCATAATACAACTAGATACGTCATGGAGGATTAGCAGTACCTACCTATTGTAATTTTTCAGATGTGAAGAAACTTATTATGGTAAATACTTCGATGAGTTCGAAGTACCCATTTAAGACTCATATTCTTTAGAACTAACATCTAGCATTATAATAGTATATAGAATTCAATACGATTTTATTCGTAAAGCTGAAGCCTGCAAAATAAGTGAGCAACGAATTCAATTCACCGGTGCATAAATATGCATCTTTAAAAATATTTTCTTTGGAAAATTTCGAAATTTGAAGAATAAGTGGGTATTTCGAGTGGATATTATTTATTCTGTGGAACACTATTGATTCGAGTGATAGTACATTTACTGATGCGCCAGAAAAAGAGAAGAGGTTATCGTAAGTCTACATCAAAAAGTACATTTTATTAACTTAAGATAACCTTTCCTAAAATAAGGATGATTATGGTTTTTATGGATCAATCTTTGGTTTAAATCTGCGTAGATCAAAATTCCTTTTTGTACTAAACTTTGTAGAGTAGGTATTTAACCGACTTTCTTATTTTAAAATTCGAACATCAATCAATAAAAAACTTTGACAAGCGTCTAGACATACATACAAGTAGAATCACGCCGTTCAAAGTTACAAAAGTCTTACAATACCTGGTGGGCATTGGCAGCGGCGATGCTCAGCAGATAGTCATTTCTGGCGCCAGTGGACTTCTCCTCAAGCTGGTCCCGGCGCGAAGACACCTTCGCGCTGTTCTTCTGCAGTGAAGTGATAGATTGGAAAAACGAGCCCTTTTTCTTCTTCAACCTTCAAAACATGGTATGTGTGAGATAGGTAGAGACGAAATCTATGTTTATATTATAGTGTTTTTAGGTATTTTATGCCTTTTAAAGTGGTTATTGTTTTTATTTTTAGTCAAATCAAAAATAATTTTTTTAAAGAGTACAATATTTTCCTTATGAACTATAAGATACATACATATACACTCACGCCTGTTATCCCCAAAGGGGTAGGCAGAGGCCTACCCCTATAACTATAAGATAAGAAGAAACTATAAGATGAACTATAAGATGTTGCTATTAAATTGTTACATAAAAATAAAATTAAATTGAGATCATAGAAAAATTAACAACCGTTGCTTGGTCCCTACACTAGGCACTGCCCGTATCGTAGGCGACCAATTTACATTCCAAGTTCCTAAATATAATACTTAAAAATAAAACTATGAGGTAATTGTTCCCACATTGTTTATGTAGCATTTATTAACCGACCTAAAAAAGAAGTAGGTTTTCAATTCAACACGCACCTATTTATTTAACCAAACTTATATAATAAGCGTAGGAAAGCAATCGCAAAATGCATTCCAATAAACAAAAATAAGTGCACACAAAGTTAAACGAATTGAGAAATCCTCCAAATAACGTTTATATGCATATCTCCTACCGGATAAATTGAACGCTTAAACACATTTGCAAAGCAATACCGAAGACTTTCTTAGAAAAATGCACGGGCGCAATCCAGAACGTCGAGTTTCAGAATAACTTTCTTGTTGAAAAATTGTATAAGAATATTCTAGGCAGGAGAATTCGATACGGAGTCCGATGTGATGTAACAGCTTTATTTACTACATTTAGCGCGTATGTTTATTATTATTTTTTATTTTGTCGTGTAATCAAAATAAACGCCTCATGTTAAGTCAACGTTTAGGACATAACGGAGAAAATATTTATTTATTTTTTGGAATTTCTCGCTCGTTACTTGATGGACAAACTACAAGGTTATTTTCCATTTTTAGGGGTTTTCAAAGTGCACTGACGTGATGTTTATGTGGATGTTGTGTTAAATGTTTTAAAGTATTTCATCCACGATGTGTGTTTATAAATACTAGTCCCCTTATTCTCTATGATACACGTTACTTTCCCTGTTCGTAACAAGCGCGTAACGTAACTCACCGCGTGTATCACTATGGAAATCGGCATACATGATACCTACCATTGAAATTAATATTTTTACGAATTTTATCGAGGCTTTGCAGCACTTTGAGGTCATGGGTAAAATCACCGCGATAAAATCCGTAAAAATAGTTTAATTTCAACGTTTAACATTCGCGTAAACGTAAGGATTCATTATACATAATACCACTTTACGCCAATTACACAAAGTTAACGTAACGTGGCCGCGTTACGAGTTAACACTGTCTTAGAGAATAAGGGGGCAACTCTGTATAATAAACACTGCTGACCTGTGGTCACGTCCTTACGCAACGATTATTATAAGACCGTTGAAGATTAAAGTACAATTTGTTTTTAAACTAAACCAAATGTTATATTAGTATATGGATCACCCGACAAGAGATCCCTAACTATAATACATCTCAAATCGGTCCAGTAGTTTCGGAGCCTATTCAATGCAAACAATCAAATCTTTCCTCTATATAATATTAGTATAGATGAATATAACTAAATAAATAATTAAGAATGATGCCTTAAAACAATAGAATATGGATGAGAAGGGGGTTATTTGTAATCGTAACTTCAACTACTTTATAAACGGTCGGTCACTAATTATCTGAATACTGAGTAAAAAATAATAAAATACTCAGTAGAAAATTGCAAGTACAAAATTTTTGTAGCACTCCGTGAAATTGGTATTCGAAATTTATAGAACGAGATTTTCGAATATAATATTTTTTCTTGTATACAATATTGTAGTAATTGAACACGTCATTCAGATGGCGTATTTTTTATTCAATTCCTTTGTGTTCGCTTTGTAATAAACTTGGCCTTTGTTTGTGAATTGTGGTTCGTAATTGAAAATTTGTTTCAGGGAAATCCAGAGAAGGCGTTATTTATTAACGCCCGACGGTAAAAGAGCTTTGTTATAAGTTTAAGGTGTGTAGGTGTGTATCTATATCATCGTAGCTCTCAAATGCGGTGTCTGTCTTTATGTCTGTCTGCGCATCGTAGCTCTTACACGAAATGACCGATTTGACGCTGCTTTTATTTTGTTTTAACACTGGTGTCATGAATTTTACTTTTCACTGTTATATAAATACAAATTAAATTAACATTAAAAATACATTGCGGCCCAAGAATTTTGAACTTTACTTAGTCAACATAGGATCGTAACAAGCAAGTTGCGACCAATAGTTTGCCAGATAAACCATAAAAATCATCTGCACCCCTTTTTCCAAGATGGCGGCCACGGGATAAGGGTTGCGATCCCAAATACTTGAATTTAACTTTACACTAGCTCCTTTTGCCATCTAAAAACATTAAATAATCTAAAAAATTGAACATTTCGATGGGTTAAGTCGCTGGCGAGATATTTTAGCGAGTAAGTGAGTGAGTGTATCATTTTTGCGAGTAAACTTACTTCTCTTCTATGTCTTTGGCCTTGTCTCGCACATCATGAGCGGTGTGCTCCTCATCGAAGTACAATTTCTTGTTCTTGTCCACTTCCACCACCGTCATCTGCAGCTCCTTGTGCGCTTGTGCCAGACAGTCAGTGCACTGTTGGTAAAAGCATACAATACGTGTTTAAGAACATTAAAGTCATATTAAAATTTATGGTTCATGTGTTGCAGATTTTAAATCATTGACATTCCCGGTAGCTACCTATATTGTAGAATGTGTCTTGTTCCCAAAATACACATAGGCACATAATTATAATAAATATAATCTATTATACACTAGGGCATCATCACGTGACTTATATCAAGCAGAATAAACATTTCATCCAATCTAATTTATAACCTCGGCGATGCAAAAAGTATTGAAAAAAGCTCTAGATTCGTCCAGTATAACACATTTCCTTGTAAGACTTAAACCCGTAGTCATAAACAATATTATGCACAGTGCGCTCGAACGCATACTGTCAGTAATGTCATAGTTTTCTTTGGCTTTGTTCAGAGCCCTGTGGGGCTAGGACGTGAAAAAAAACAGTGAGACAGGGTGATGTGATATCGCCGAAACTGTTCACGAGCGCGTTGGAAGATATGTTCAAGACGCTGGACTGGAAAGGTATGGGCATTAACATAAACGGCGATCACGTCTCACACCTTCGATTCGCAGATGCCATAGTCTTAATGGCGGAGTCGCTGGAGGAGCTGAACCGGATGCTGGACGGCCTAGCTTCAGCCTCGCGACGCATCGGTCTTGGCATGAATTTGGATAAAACCAAAGTCATGATCAATGGCCACATTGATCCGGGACCGGTACATGGCCACCCTCTTGAAATTGTTTCTGAGTATACTTACCTCGGGCAGATTCTGCAGTTGGGTAAAAACAATTTTGAGAAGGAGGCCAAGAGGAGGATCCAGCTGGGCTGGGCTGCGTTTGGAAAACTACGTCGAGTCTTTTCGTCATCCATACCGCAATGTTTGAAAACTAAAGTTTTCAATCAGTGCGTCCTACCCGTCATGACCTACGGAGCCGAGACATGGACACTCACGGTAGGGTTGGTCCACCAGTTTAAAGTCGTTCAGCGGGCTATGGAGAGAGCTATGCTCGGAGTTTCTCTGAAGGATAGGATTCGCAACGAATACCTACATCCGACAGAGAACCAAAGTTATCGACATAGGTCAAAGAATTAGCATTAGATATATGAAACCTCAATATTTGTCTTTGCATTGCATTGCTTTTTATAACATTCCATTGCAAAATTGCTGAGTTATGGTATTTTTTAATATACTTGAAACATATTTAATCTTGGGCAGTTAGTTATTGGATTTGCACCGAGTGGTATTCGCTTCTTAAGCAATCACCAATACATTAGAAATCAAGAAGACAGGACTCTTGTGTGAAAATTGTAACAGTTTTAGTTTCCTAATTAAACCCGTGACCTTGTGGACATTGTACTTTCTTTAAAAATAAGAAGGACATTTAGGAACGGTCGCCTAACAGCCCCCATGCCTACGCATTGCGAAGTCTGTCATGTCGCAAGCATTGAGAAACAGAACTATTATCATAGTATTGCGGCGTACGTAAAATTTGTGAATACGGGCTTTAGTCTTACGATATTATTATAGAATCATAATGCATTCATTGCTATGACAGTCATAAAAGTATTATGGATATTATCAACGGCTAGGCTTGTTAATCTTCTCGAAATTTCCACAGACCATAAAAATGCTACAGAGAACAAGAGACAGTTTGCCTTGAATGTGAATTTTAATTTAATTTCATATTAGGCCAAGATCCTGGAATCGCGAAACCAACATCATTTTAGTAAGACTAAAATCTTTGAAAACAATGTAATATGTTATGATTATTTATAAATAATTAATAGTAGCCAATGCAGAAAACAACGCATGTCAACTTGGTTGAATACAGGCTTTAGGGAAAGCGTATATCGATACTACATAAATAGCCCTTACTCATCTATATTAAAGTATTGTCGGTCGGCATAACGTAAGTTGCCTCAGGGACCTTATGCTTTAATGAATTGATCGATAATCTTAATGAGAATATACTTACGTAAAGCGTTATTTACACAAATAAAATTGCTTCTAAGTATGTAAGCAATGATTGCTAGCAACGTTCGTTTTTTGAATATCTGTCAAGTCTCGTATGTCCGTTAACTTAGGCAAGAACTGCGTAGCCATTGTGCATTTTCAGACGGCGCGGCGTTCAATAATTGCTATATGAGGCTATCTATCTATCTAAATGAGGCTTACAATCATTTAAATAAGATGGTTTACAACCTTTAATAAAGCCATGTCATTAGACAATCTGGTGATCAGATGCTAGGTCAGTGTAGTTCGTATTGTGTTATATATATTGCAAAGGAGAAAGTGCCTCAACAGTCAGAATGTAGCCACTCGACCCGGACTTATACTCGATTTACATCGGCTTAGTCCATTGCAAATGAACGGTGGTTATCGTTCAATTAAGTATGATTGACTTATAGCTATCATGAATCGACTAAATTTTGTTATATCAAGATTTACATCATTCACATCGCTGAGACTTCGAACGAAAAATGTTCGACTACACAATCCCACGACAAGAATCACTTAAAATCTTTTAAACGGCAAACATTTCGAATCGAAGTCCCGAGTTTTTGCTATGGTAGATAGGAAAACTCAATTCTCACCGATTTAGTATTAGTGAATTATTATTTATTGAACCACATAATTCAAAGTTATTGAAAGTAAAAAAAATCCGGATGTCTCTTGAAATGTGGGCTAAATTCTATCATATCGATGGTACTAGAGTCACAAAACAAATTATTGCGTGATCATATATTTTATTATCAACAAAAAATTGACTTGCATTTTTAAGAACTAAACAAATCATGTTTGCATTTAGCACTGTTATTTATACGCAAATAACAGTGCTAACGTATACGTACGTAACGTATTTACTGCACTATTCGTTAGTATTGGTAGCTACAGGTGAAAAGTGTGTCAAGTATCATTGTCCCGCCGCTCAGCGTGGCGCCGCTTTTCTTGCGAAAATTCCTAGTTGCTATATTGACGGTCGTACAGTCCCAATAAAATGTATAACAATGAATAAAGTATGTCGATAGGATTTTCTTTTGAAGCTATGTAATTGTTGTGTAATTGTTAATAATTATTATCTTTTAATAAATTAATATAAATGAATATATTAGCAAATTTTATATATAAACTAAAATCCTACAGGCAAATAGAAATATGAAATAAGTTTACCGGTTTTTAATGTTGCTTATAAAGTATGCTGAAACTGGAATGCGGACAATTCCCTTATTCTAGACAATTGACACACATATTAACTTGTTTTTGGCACACGGTCCTGTCTGCTTGAACAGTCGGCTATGAATTCAGGACAAAACTATTCTGAACGTTGGTCGAATGATTTATGTAATTTATTTGGATATTTTTAGGGTTCCTTAATGAAAAAAATACTATTTTTATTAAACTGAATACGCTGCATTTATTATCTGAATAAGTAGATTTCAAATGTTTACTAAATGTGATAAGTACGTTGGATTAGAACGCATTTATTACTTAACTTTTATGGGGGAAAAATGAATATTGTTCACCTTTTACAGTTATACCCGTATTCACAAACAGTAGTATAGGGACGTACTACCGAACGCATAGTGTCAGCACCTTCATAAATTTCTTTAGCTTTGTTCAGCTTTGTTTGTCTGACAGCCAACTGAAGCAAATTTGTATTTCAATATTGGTCAATCACATCGCCTATGCCTACGCGCCGCTAAGGCTTTCATGACGAAACTGAGAAACAGACTAATTATAGCAGCATTGTTTCGTACTTAGCCAAGTTAGTTTTTTGACATGGCAACAAATTTTTATTTCTAAAAATTTATAATCTGTTTATATTGCTTGACGCTGTTATTGCTTGACTTTGAAATCACCGATGGATAATCGGTGGAAGCCATAATTAAAAAAAAAGTAACAATAGTCAATACAAGCTTTACATAAACAATTAGTTGAGTAAATACTAATATACATCGTTATCAATAACTAGCATTAATTGATTAACACAAGTAAGCTAAATTGTTATTACTACGAGCTGGTGAACGGCCGCCGTCCCTTCTCCTAAGCTGTAGGACTAACGCCTGCAGTACCTTGATAACTTCGAATATGACGGCTTGGATTAATTTACATTTTGATTGTCATGCTTGCACGTTTAGCACAGAAGTTTACTTTATTTTATTTTGAACCCGCTATCTTTGACTGATATTTCGAAGGATAAAGCGACCTAAGTTTAATGTGAAGCGTGTATGTAATTAAATTAGTGTTTTTTATTATATATATTTCTTAGTAAAGCGAGTTCATTATCAAATGGAATTCATCTTTTGCGATCCGTCACACAGACAGATGGAGAAAAAGTTCAATCGCATCGAATGTGTAATTGATCAAATTATAATTTCATATTTAGCATCACACATCCAGAAGACATAGCGTGAGCCGTTAACTTCAAATTAATGTCAAAAATGGGCATTTAAATATTAAAACTAATAAGAGTATAATTGCGTAGTACTTAGAATTGTGTGGTGTAATTGCCGTAAACAAACGCCCAAAAGATAATTACACTAGTTATTACAGTTAATTGTTTTAATTATATAAACGCTTTTATTATCAATTTTCTGTCAATAATATCAATACTTGGTTTAATGGGTTTAAACACATAAAACAAGCTATTGCTACATTGAAATTTATCTGACTGGCTAAATACGATTGAAAATAATTACATTGTGCAATCACTAAATGCGCTGTGCAAAAAGTGGACACGCTAATTTTCGTGCCATAAACAAGTAGTACCTATTCATGCTACTCGTGTTTAGATCTGTACCCTTAGCAGGAATTTACGCGTTTCGTATAGTATTCGTAAGAGTAAGATGACGTTTACAGAATTAGTTTTACAATACTATTAACTATACGTCAAAAAAACAGTTACTATAGTTAACACTTTACTATTCGAAGCAAGAACCTTATACCCACATTATAATCTCCTTGATTCGAAGTTTACACGCGGACAATGTTCATGCTAGTGTATTTTAGTTCCAAATACACTGGCGCTGTTCAAATTTCCATACATTTTTTTACTTAGTCGAAACCATTATGTTAACTATATGATAGCGCGTAAAATTGTGCTAATGGTACTGTGTTCAATATTCATTTCACGCTTGAGTAATTTACCACATTAATCTATACTAATCTATACTAATATTATAAAGCTGAAGAGTTTGTTTGTTTGTTTGAACGGGCTAATCTCAGGAACTACTGAACCAATTTTGAAAATTCTTTCACTAATAGGAAGCTACATTACTCCCTAGTGCTATAGGCTACTTTTAATTCAGGGAAATATTTTATCCCGGAAAAACTTTGTCAAAGGGCATAACATATCATTTATTTTAATTTATGACCGTTTTTTCCATACTAAACTATTTTTGTTCTTAATTGTTTAGCGTATGATGTATGTAAAGTAGATAATGGCCGGTCATCAGCTGATACCACAAGCAGCGGCGTAATCCATTAAACTGAAAGGCACCCTCTGTGTCAGTTCGTGGTTTTGTTGCAATTATATGCATTATTGAGTCGGCCGGTACGGGACTGACCAAATTTTATCAGCCACAGGTAAAAGGCTTTTGGTGTGAATTCGGCAGGTGAAAAAATGACAATGGACGGGATTGATCGTTTCGTTACATGCCGGGGACTGTATGTAGTAGTAAGCCAGTCATGTCCATTTTGCCGAGCGATGTCACCACATTTGGTATCTTTTTTTGTCGGCTTTGTTTATTCATAGTTCCAGTTCGCAGTGGTAAGAGGTGAACATTTTTGAAAGGAAGCCGTCACTTTGTATTTCAAAGTTGTGGGCTGCTACTGTAAACGCAGTAATCGCGCTTACCAACAGGCCAGCGGATCGTTTGCCCCGTTATTTGGTTGTACAAAAAAGTGCAATTATTATTAATTATTTAAGCCTGTTCATTAAGTGTAAAATTTGTTTTAAAACGTAAAACAAATGACAGAAGCACATTTGAATGGAAAAACAAACAAATACAAAAATAATTTACAATAGTATTGTAAACATTTGCGAATGTTGAAAATTGTTATACAATTATTTCGCTTTCGAACAAGTTTATTTTACTTATACTAATGGTAATAGAGAATTCTCGATTTGTTTTTTAAGTAAATAATCTTCATACCATTTGTTTTATTATGAAGTAATGTGAGACTTAAAATTTTAAATAAGTCATTTTCATGAAATATTTTTGGAGGAATACGATATGTATCTAGGTGTATCGTATTGCCAAAATATCGTATTAAATATCAATATATCGTATAGTCCTGCTTCGATCTTCCGATATATCGCATGGTGTCGGGGATCTCTAGGCCAAATTACCAAAAATAGAGGTAGGTATAGATGTCAAGGAAGTAGGATTCTGGAGAAGGTTCTTATAGGACAGGCTTGGCTTAAGAATTATAGCCCTTACCTTCTTAGCGACGTTGAGTTTGTGCTGGCGCAGGATCTTAGCTTCGTCGGCGATCTGCTGCTGGAACACCTCGACGGCAGCGAGCCTGGCGCGGGCCAGCTTCTCGTTCTCCTCCAGCACGGTGCGCCATACATTCCACATATTCCTACACAGAAAACAATTCAATTGAAATAATTACTAATCTTCATGATAAATTTCGTAATAAGTTAATTGATCGTTAGATAATTTTACGATGATAATGGCTAATTTCACCGCTAGCTGATAAATGCTTTAAGCTGTGAAATCGGGCCCCAATATTAGATACAGAATTATTTTCTATGTAGAGCATCTAACACTTAACAAGTTCCTTAATTATTCGATAAGCGAACCAACAATGTAACGCAAAAGATACTTAACTCGATCAAATACAATACGAACGATCAAATCACGAACGTACGCCTCTCACTGTCTCGGTGGCGTAGTGGTATTGCGTACGCATTACGAGTACGATTTGCGCGCTGAGGTCCTGGGTTCGAATCCCGGGTCGAGCCAAAAAAATTGTGACTGGGTTTTTCCATCTTAAAATTTACTCAGTCGCAGCTCGGAGTCAGGAAGTTGGCGGTGTGATACCCCCGTGCCTCGGAAAGCACGTAAAAGCCGTTGGTCCTGCGCCTGATCTCATGTCGCTGATCGCCTGGTCATGTCGGATTGCCGTCTCACCGGACTATGAGAGTGAAGGAATAGCGAGTGCACCTGTGTATTGCGCACACACTTGTGCACTATAATATCTCCTGCGTACCTGGCTGATCTCCGTTGAGATTGGCCGCCGTGGCCGAAACTGGCTAGGAGGTCAATAATAATAATAATACGCCTCTCAATAAAACGATCAATACATCGCCACAGACGTTCGAATTTCAATTTTAAATTCTTTCACCGTTAAAATGCCACTCAAAGTCAACAGCAAAGTTCGCCACAAAATACAGCAATATTAATCTGAATGGAATACGACGATGGCCGCGGCCGTCAGATTCACCTGTAATTAGGATTGACAGGTTTTTGCCCAGAATGGAAGAGCTCTCCCACAAAATCTATTTCATATCTCCAACTACGAACGAGATTTCCCTTACTTGAGTAATATTGGGTCTTTACCTATGAAATTAGCGTTAAAAGTCATATTTTTATAAGTACTTTTTTATTTCTATCAATCAAAATATGCACCCATGCTATCGATGCATCTTTGTCAGCGCAGTGGTAATTTTTAATGCCCTTCTTGATGAAGTCAGGTATACGGGAGCCAGCCAACTCTTTAAAGGCATTTTGTACTGCCTCTTGGTAATTAAATTTTATCCTGCCAATAAGTTGTATAAATTTTGGAAAAAGTAGAAGTCTGTCGGCTCAAGACCTTGTGAGTACGATAAATAACGCAAAAATTCCAACTCTAACTCTTATAGCTTAGAGACCGTATGTTGTAGGATTTCTGTCTAATATCCGAGAGACAGTACAAAATGTCTTTGAAGAGTTTGTTGGCTCCTGTACACACGACTTCTTTGAGAAAGGCATTGAAAAATTACCACTGCACTGGCGGAGATGCGTCGATAGCATGGGTGCATATTTTGATCGATAGTATAGTATAACATACTTATGCTGATGTACAAATTACATCGAAGAGATTTAATAATACCAGCTCTGTATTATATACTGCTCACTGCTGAGCACGGGCCTCCTCTACTACTGAGAGGGTTTAAGGCCTTAGTCCACCACGCTGTCCTAGTGCGGCTTGGCAGACTTCACACACCGTCGAAATTCTTATGGAGAATTCTCAGGTATATAGGTTTCCTCACGATGTTTTCCTTCACCGTTAAAGTGAACGATAATTGCTAAACAATGCACACGTGGCTTTGAAAAGTCAGAGATGTGTGCCTTTGTGGTTTCGAACCTCCAGACATTGTCTCGGCAGACCGTTCCATTCCCAACTAGGCTATCGTCCACGAAGAGATTCAAATGACCCTATTCTATAAAAAATATCTTATTCAGGTCTGTAAACTTAGCTCTGCTACATTTACATACAAACGCATGCATACGCACTATAATTAATCACATCGCATTAGCAAAGTAGCGTTCGAGACGCGCGGGGGTGTAAAGTTCATTCGCTTCGACTACATGAATACGTAATACGGACGGACAGACGATGTCGCAAACCATTACATTATATTAGCAATTTCCTATCATATTGTTTAAGATAAGCAAGTGAATTATACCTTAGGGCAGAGGATAAAAAATTAATCAATGGACGAGATGGATTCCTGTATTTGATGTCATATCAATATTTCATGAAAACATTTGTCAATTCACGATAATTTGGGAACATCATCACATTATCCGATACATATCGCATTCCCGGAAATCGAATTAATTCACTTTGGTTCTTACGACACGTCTAATGAAAGTGGCGGGAACATTCGAATCAAATGTAAATTATGACTAACGTGCCTCAGGTATACATGAGAAGTAAAGTAACTTTAAAAGCGGTATTAATTAATTAATCTCAAGTTTGAGATACATCTAAGTAGACAATATTCAATACATCATGTCTACTTGAGATGTAACTTAAAGTTGAGATTGATTTATTAATACTGCCCTTAGTTAAACAGTAATTTATTTATTGCGCACACACTTGTGCACTATAATATCTCCTGCTACTATACTCTATTTATTTACGACATAATGAAGTAACAGAATAAAAAAAGTCACAAAACTTTGTATATAGGTATAAGGTATAGGATATACATATGTGATGTAGTAGAAATGAAGGTTCTTTTATTTTATTTATTTAACGTCATATAAGTTCTAACACAGAATCATTGAAATCCGGTAAAAAATGATCAAGTCATAAGCTTTTGAAATTCGATAGAAAAGGTAATCGTCAAGAAATAAACTGCCCGCTTATTCTCTACTAGCTTTTGCCCGCAGATCCGCCCGCGTGAATGAGGTTATCCGGGATAAAAGTCCCGCTTTATATTTTCCCGAGATAAAAAGTAGTCTATTTGTTAATCCAGGACATAATCTACCCGTGTGCCAAATTTCATAAAAGAGTAAAAAACATACATCCATACATACATTCTTACAAACTTTCGCGTTTATAATATTAGTAGGATACGGATCCTCTTGAACCACACCGACCATTGTTAAAAAACGGATGAAAATCCGTTCGGTAGTGTTTGAGTTTATCGCGATCAAGAGACGAACAGATGCGATAGGGGACTTTGTTTTATAATAAGTAGTGATATAAGGACATGTCTTTAAAAATAAAAAGATAAAAAACTGTGAGAAAAAAATCGGGGATAAAATTTCCGTTTTTTTTTTCGGGATAAAAGTAACCTATGCCTTTATCTGGGTCTCAAACCATCTCTATAATAAATTGGTTGCGGTTTCAACCAAGATTGTTCTTTTCCGGGATAAAAGTCCCGGTTTATATTTTCCCGGGATAAGAAGTACCCTAGGTCCTTCCTAGAGTCTTAAACTATCTCCCTGCCAAATTTCATCGAAATCGGTTCAGTGGTTTGGCCGTGGTAGGTCCACTCGCGCGAAAAGAAAATCCGACATAAAAGTCCCGGCTTATGTTTTTCCGGGATAAAAAGTAGCCTATGTCCTTTCTCAGTACAGGAATGACAAGTTGTGCCAATATCGTTTTAACATTGGTACGAATTCTATTGTGTGAACACGTCCAATCCCAACAAAACAAACAATATAGCGCACCTGCATTCGTAGGATTAATCACTGCTACGCCATTCAGGGCTACGCGGCGCTACACCGACGCACGGTACTCGTAGTACTACTACGCAAACAATACTGGGTAAATAATAGTAAATAAATAACTTAGTTATAGTGGTACGCCGGAACACTAACACGAATTAGTTTGGCCTACTAAAATATGTGTTGAGATTAAGGTAGTAGGTATAAACCAGTTAGGGCCTGCCTACGTGCCTTAAAACTATCTTATAATGTAATTTAATAATATAAACCCTGTAATATATACTGTCCCACTGCTGGGCACGGACCTCCCCCTCTGTGATGGTTTAGGCCTTAGTCCACCACGCAGGCCTAGTGCGGATTTTTTTATGGCTCAATGACATAAAAAGGTGTGTGTGTGTGTGTGTGAGTGTGTGTGTGTGTGTGTGTGTGTGTGTGTGTGTGTGTGTGTGTGTGTGTGTGTGTGTGTGTGTGTGTGTGTGTGTGTGTGTGTGTGTGAGGTACAGATATTTATTAGAGAATCAACCGCAAAATTTAGAAGATAATAAAATTTAGTTACGTGAGCAATAAATAACTTCTTACTTAATCAAAGTGTTATAAATAAAAAATGCTTGATTTTTTATTGCATCGAATGACGAGACGAGCATGGAGTTCGCCTGATGGTAAGCGATACGACCACCCATAAACAGTAGCAACAAGCATCCAGCACATTGCGTTACAACATACTATGTGGCATTCCACTGCGCTCGTCATCCTGAGACATTAGGTGTTAAGTCTCATTATGTCCTGTAGTTACGGAGTATTAGACTTCAACATTATCTTACTTAAATTTAAATTGCAGTGAAATAACGAGACGTGCATGCCGATTGCCTGATCATAAGCTGTACATCCGCCCATAAACAGTAGAAACACTATATAGAACTTTGACTTGCAAATTTCTGCGTGGCCCTCCACTGTGGTCGTCGCTTTAAGTCCCATAATTGAACAAATATGTAGTACTATCTTCGACAGTTGGGCATGAACTGTGATAAGTAGCCACATTTTGTTGATGCCTCCGGTATTTTAGGCATCCGATTTATGCCATACTAGGGATTAGACATGGGCGCCGCCTAGGAAAAAGCCGGCGGCGGCGTACTGGTAATTTTTGGTCGGCGGCGGCGTAACGCCGGCGGCGTGGATTTTTTTAATGAATATTGAATATATGTTTTTTTTTTTTTTTAAATGCCATCTTCGGCGCATTAGGGACGGCTGCGGGCTTCCTCCGACTCACGTCTAAGTTGTCGTCCGCAACCGCCCCTGCACGTACCGCTGTTGCGGTCCTTTTCCTGTTGCGGGGGCTCAGAAGCCCCCGAAACACCGTACCGTGTCTACCTTTTGGTGTCCGAGGCAGCGTGAGACACGCTGCCTCGGACATGTCCATCACGGGGGTCACAAAAGTTGGCTAGACTAATGGGTGGGCGGCACGTCCCGCCCACCCGTGACCCCCGGAGGCCCCTATTAGTCGCCTTTTACGACAGGCAGGGGATACCGTGGTGGAATTCTCCAAACGCCCCCAATCCACAGGGCGGGAGACGTCGGTCAGTCGTCCACCCGACGCCTCCTACGTCTCGTCTGGCGGCGGGAGGGATCACCACTGCGCTGGCGATCCCTCTCGGCACTCTCCTTCCGCGAGAGGACCGCCTCGCAGAAGTGGGCCACCGCCTGCCAGGCCTCCCGGCCGCCGACCATGGAAGCGACCACGGCCGGCAGCGAGAGGTCTTCTCCGACGACTGTTCTGAGAGCACTGCGCTCCTCATCCCAGGCTGGACAACACTCCAACGTATGTTGGGCCGTGTCCATTGGGCAGTTGTCACAATAGTGACACACGGCCGACTCCTCTACACCTACCACCCGAAACAGGAACTCACCGAAGCAGCCATGCCCGGTGAGCACCTGCGTCAGGCGGTATGTTGCCGCTTGAATATATGTATAGGCCACATATAAATTCCTCAGTTACATGTTCGTACGTAGTTGGAAGCACTAGCAAATTAACTTATCGGTATAAAAATCCCTTCAGGACCCATGCTCCATCCACCCTGTAGATTGGGGGCGTTTGGAGAATTCCACCACGGTATCCCCTGCCTGTCGTAAAAGACTATTAGTCAATAGAGGCCACCGGGGGTCCCAGGCGGACGGCAGAGGGCTGTCCGTCTTTAGTTTTGTGTTTTTTTAGCACATTGTTGCAATCCCTGTGATGGACGGCAGCGTGGCAGGTAGGCCTCACGTTGCCGTTGACGCAGAGGGCGCCCTTCGGTGCGCGGGAGCGTCTGAGCCTAGCACAACAGCAGACGGGCCGCACTAGGCGGCACCGCGCAGGGGCGGTTGCGGACGACAACTTAGACACTTCCGTCAGAGGAAGCCCGCGGCTGTCCCTAATGCGCCGAAGATGGCCACAGCGGAGTTTTGGTTTATATGTCGTGCGTTGTACATACGTTGGGCGGTCACCTAATGGTTTCATCTCTCCGGGCGGCTCAACGTCGGGTCGTAAGGCACGGTGAACCCAGCTTAACCGCTCAGTCGCCCCCCTTGAAGGATGGGCGGTAGTAAGAAGTCACTTTCTCCGCGAAAAATAATAACAAAAAAAGACAAATGCTCCATGGCACTCGCGAGTCTTTATCTTGTTTCGCGGAGAAGGTGAAATGCCCATTAATGCCCTTTGGTGCCACCATCCCGTTATCAAAAATGACTGCGCGGTTATATCATTATCACCGCTTTTACGACCTAGCGTTACGCCACTTATAGAGATGGAAGCATCGGACGACACACCAAGCTGGACCAAGTCTTTTAGTCTATGAAAACTAGTAGTGACGGCGTTAGGCGTCGGCGACTGCCGACGCCCTCGCGCTTAAGGGGCCTTACAAAAAAAATATACTTAATATTACTTTTTGATAGTGGCGGCCTTAGTCAACGCAGGGCTCCGGGGGCAGATGTTTGCACGTGGCCTTTTTCTTTGTGCCCTTTGTCAACCGAGGGTTCAGCCGCCGTTAGGCCCAGGCCAGGGAAAAGTTGAAAATAAAAGGGGCCTCACAAAGCTGATGTCGCCGACGTCCACGTTTAGTCTAGCGCCGCCATTGTAAACTACCACGGCGTACTAAATGTATACCAAAGCACTTTGTTGCGTCAGGGACGGCTTCATGATCTCATGGTCATGTGCGCCTAATAATTTTATCCGCAAATCTCCATCGAAAAGACGGGTAATATTCAGTTCTCCACCTCATGCCTCAAATTTCTCTACTTCTGGCGGGAGTAGTCCGACCTTTCGTGTTCCCGCACCATCTCTTTTCATAAGAGGTCTACCTTCGTACTCGTAGGCCATCAAAAATTAAGATCTTTTGCTGTGGTCTTGGTTAGTAACACAGTGACAGCGAGAGGCCTCCTCCATTAAATGGCACGAAGTCGCTATGCTCTCAATTAAGGTTAGCTAAAACTCCGATAAATGTTAGGTTATATATTGGACCGTATATTGCAACCTCAAAGGCCGAGTGGACGGTTATTCGGGAGACCCCAAGATCGCCCGATAGTCTCTATTAGTCGGCTGTTATAACAGACCGGGGATGCTGTAGTGGACTTCCCTAAACGCCCCCAATTCACAGGTCAGGATCAGGAGTCTCTAACGTCTCTGATGGCAGAGGGATTGGCCCGTTACCGATCTCTCGTAGCACTCTCTTTCTGATGGAGGACTACTCCGAAAAAGTTAGCCACCACAATCTAGAATCTCCGCCTGTTGACCATGGACTAGTAAAAACGATCACATGCACCTGACCGTAAGACACCTACGATCTGCCACAGATACTCTCTAGAAAAATGTTCTCCGATGAGTACATTTATCAGTTGATAGTTGGACCATAGTTGCTTCACGCCTTGGTGAAATCAGGGTGGACTACTAAAACATTTGGGCACCGAGGACGGGGTCTCCAGCCTGACACCACATCCTCCATGGCAACTCCGCCGAAAGTTGCCCGCTTGGCCTCTATTTAGGAGCCGGACGCTGCTCGTGTGTGGAAGCTCTCTCGAGCCAGTGGAAGGTGGCCGTAGAGCTTTGGGGTCCAGATCCTAGGCCGGTATCTAACCAACAAGTAAGTCACGTACAAGATCGTGTGGTACGCCCTTATTATCTGCTGCGGTTTCCACTGGAGAGCATTGCAAAGAGATTCGGAGGTCCAAGGTTTCGACCGAAAATGTACTGCTGTAAAAGATCATGGACCACATAACTACGTGGCATAAAGTTTAGTTAGCGATGCCAGGACCTTTTAGGTTAGACAGCTTGAGAGAGCGCAGCCGCGTATGGGCGCGTGAGCACAGAGGCCGTAGCCAAGATGCCTTTTACAATCGTTAACGCTAATAGTCGTTTTTCTGTTATTAACTTTAAAAAACCCAAGTCGGCCAATAACTATGACTAAAATTTTTGACGAAAATGATTTTTTTATTCCAAATCCACGCCGGCACGGCGCATATGTCTACATCGAACTAAATATGACATTTGAGACCCAATCACTCATAAAATTTTACAATAAAAATTAAAAGTATTCACAAAATCCACGCCGTCCAAGTTAGGCGGCGGCGGCGGCGGCGCGCGGGTCCTGCCCGGCGGCGTAACGCCGGCGCGGCGCCCATGTCTACTAGGGATTAAATAATTTAGATCTTTATGACTATTCATTGCCGCATTGCCAGTAAAATTTTCCTATAACATGAAAAGAAATGCACCTGAAGTTGAAAATAGATTGAAGTAGTGTATAAAGTGCGGTAGTTGACCTGCGTTGAACCCGCGACAAAACGCGCCCACCGGTCACTGTCGTACCGTGCCGCCAGGGCTGTATTGTGATCTGCAATGTGGCTTTGTGAGTACTATTGTATGCTACTAATATTATAAACGCGAAAATTATAATGTTTGTTACTCTTTCACGGAAAAACTTCCCAATTGATTTCGATGAAACTTGGCAATTGGCAAACGGGTAGATCGTGTCCTGGATTAACACATAGACTTTTAATCCCGGGAAAGTATAAAGCTGAACTTTTATTCCGGAAAAACCTTGTAACGTGCGCGGAGCCGCGGCCAAAAGTTGATATTTAATATTTTGTCGCATGGCAGCCGTTGCCATGTCATGTCTGCGTCTCAAACGCTGGATTACTAAACATTATAGTTTACTGTGCCGCGCTGTTTCTCTATAACTACCTACTGCGGTTTTAATTTGCAGCGGGTAAGCGACAAAAGTTGCGCCTAATTTCACTATGTGCATGTATGTATATTGTACAATATTAAATCTTTAATTATAATTATTCTACATCTGCTCCGCTTTGCGCTGCACACGTAGCGTAACATTTAGCATAATAATTATATTTATTTAAGCCACGTGGTCATTTTAACTACCTTTCTGTACAATATTTGAATGTGATAAAATTTTGATAATGTCATTATGATTTAGTTTGATAATCCTGAAGTTCACTCCCACCGTTTTTTAAAGAGGTTAGTGATAAATTATTGGTCAGGGAATTAGTTTATAATATGGCACTCCATAACATAACATAAACCGTAATATTATGTAGCTTCTTGTGGGTAAAAAAAGAAAATGTACAAAAATTATGACCTTTAACTCACTCAATGACAATGACAATGGCGTTTTTAAAGTATTACGTTTACCCTGAAAATTACCAATCCTATAGTGCTGCAGTATCGATAAATTCAAAATTAAGTTAGCACTATAAGTGATCACGAATCTGTGACTACCATCAAACTATAATTTTAAAAGTAAAACTAAATTCAATTTAATATAGTAGGCTGTATCTAAATATCGTCCTAATGCGGCCCTGGTCTCTGTCAACGATTGTTAAAGCTGTCATTTACTTTCGATATATTATTGTGGTGAGGTGTATCGTTAAGTGTTGCTATTTTCTAATCAAAGTTTACATTTTATATGAACCTTCCTCTGGTACCCCTGAGTTAGGTAGGTGTAATTTATACCGTTTCCTCGTACATAATTTAATGTTCAGTCTAGCCGTATTATCCATTGTAAAAGTGGACTTCTTTATATAAATGTGCTGGAGGGACGATATTTGTATCCGACTTGATAGCAACCTTCGTGCATAAGGTGTAACCCTCCATAACGGCTACGTAGTGTCGCATTTCAGGTTTAGTCTGTGTACAATGCGATTCAAATAAGAATAGGAACGTCAATGACCTTTATTTGTCAAATGTCACTTGAAAAGTACGGTTTACATAGAAAACTTATTAGCATATCAATAACGTTTTATTTTATTGTGTCTAATTAATTCTTACGTCAAATTTAAACGAAAAACTTTATTATTATATTAGCTTAATCTAGACATTGACAGCTACGACGTCACAATATGGTGCAAATTCGATCCTATTCTAATTTGAATCGTATTATATATCTCTCGTCAGTCGATACTATATGACCTACTCTACTTACCAACAAGCGCAGTGGAGAGCTTTGTAGTAAAAGTATATAATATACAATCTAGACATATAATAAAGCAGTAGAACCTGTGTGTCTCTACATTTAAGGCTGCCATATCCCAAAACACCTTCTTTTCTATTCAATTTTAAACCAAGAAATAATCAACATTTCGGTCCGAGAAAAATATATGTTATAGTTAAATAATCATTCTAGATTGGTATGGATTCCAAAACACGATACTTACAACTTCGCTCGATCATAAAAAATCACGAAAACAGAGAAAATTCGGATTTTATTTTTAAAAATTAATTATAGTATATTAAACAATTACTTTAAAAATATAAGTCAATAAAAGGGTAATAACATTTAGCAGATTGCTATGCAAAAAAATTTTCACAAAAGTAATTCGCACTTTTCAAAATTCAAAAAAACACGAATTTTTTAACAATTCTGCACAACGCGTCTCGTTTCAGATGCGCCCGAGGCGCCGTGGAGGTCGGACCTACGTCAATTTTTCGCGCTTGCTACCACTAATTTATCGAAGTATTTGACAGCTTTTGTTTATAGTTGGACCGTGTTATGTAGAAAAGGAACCAACTACTTTTGAACAACAATTATGGATCTTATGTGTAATGGATGGATTTTTCTATGAATCTTTCCTATTCTTTTTCTTTCTTCTTTAAACACGTTGTCATACTTGTTTCAACTGTTGTTTGTTTTTGTAAAATTGTAAAATAATATATTTGCATAATTTGTGGATAATATTTTGGCATAATACCTCCAATGGAAAATAATTTTATTTTATTTTATTTTATTTTATTTGGGATAATAAACAATTATGTAATAAGACTTAAACTAATAACAATAGTAGGTATAGGTAACATGATAATTACATAACCAACACCATTATCCACCGAGTAATATTTAGAAAGTGGTACAGAGTAAAAAAGAGTGGTACAGAGTAAAAAAGATAATGTAAAAAAAAAAAATGTACTTTATTGTAAAAAAAAGCGTGGGGTTCATGGTGTCAATAGATATAAATATTTTACACACACACACACACACACACTCACGCCTGTTATCCCCGAAGGGGTAGGCAGAGGCACAACTAGTGCACCCACTTTTCGCCGTTATTCCGTCCCATGATGTGATAGGGGGCGAGCCTATCGCCATATCGGGCACAAATTCCAGACTCCGGGCTGATACTGAATAGAAAAACTCAATATCACTTTGCCCGACCCGGGGATCGAACCCGAGACCTCAGCTTTGCAGTCGTACTGTAATACAACTACGCCACCGAGGCAGTATAAATATTTTATTGAGAGATAATTAGAGTAAAAGGATTATCATTTTGATACTACCTTAAAAAGCACCCCACGCTTTTTTGACAATAAAATAAGTACATCTTTTTCTTATTTGCACTATTCTTAATTCAAATTTATTTTCTATTTTTAGTTGCATTTCCTATAAAACATGTTTTTTAGTTTTTTTTCTAACTGTTATTTATTTTTCATTTTTTAAGCTTGTTCTACTATTGTCCAACAGATGTCACTAAAAACAAGTAAGATTTTTTTTATACATAAGAGTAGCCAGTTTAGTTATAACTCTACTATGGTCCAACAGATGTCAAAAAAAAATGAGCTATCATTTACTCATTCATTTTGAATATTTATTCATTATTAGTTGGATTTTCTATAAAATAGTGTTTTTTGTTAAAATAATGAATTGTCTTCGGTTCTTGATAAATATGCCAAGTTTTCATCCGACGTTTTGAAGGCGGTCAAAATCATGTTCAAAGTTTCCGTTACATAGATACATTTAAATGTACGTTACATAGCTTAATTTAAATTTATTTTCTATTTTTTAGTTGGATTTTCTATAAGGCTTGTTTTTTTGTTTTTTTATTTGCTATTTATTTATTTATTTATACTTTATTGTACACCAGAGAAATGAAACATAGGACAAAAAGATAAATTAATAAGTACAAATGGCGGTCTTATCGCACAAGGCAATCTCTTACAGACAGCCATGGGATGGACATAAGAGAAAACGGAAAATAACTTAATATGGGGCAGCATAAGGTGTACGACTTATATTACGTATATGATTAATTATTTGATATATACATACAAATATTATAGATATAAATACATACAAATATTGTATAAATACATACATATAAACATATACATGCATATAAATACCTAAATATATATAGAAACCGAGATAAAAGATTCATAAATTGATAATGTCTTCATTTTGTCTTAGATAATGCTCTTTGACCTGTTTTTTGAAAATAGGCAGAGATTTCGCCTTCCTCGCCGTAACTGGCAGAGCATTCCAAAGCCGAGCAGCTTGTACGGAGAACGATTTGTTGAAGTATGTGGTGGAATGCACTGGGGTTTTCAATTTTAAGTTCTCTGATGACCTTAAGGATTTAGAATGCGTACCATGAAGGAATTGAAAACGATTTTTGAGATATGGGGGAGAGAGAGGATTAAAAAGTATAGTGTAAAAAAGAGAGAGAATATGAGTATTTCGGCGAAGCCGTATGGGAAGCCACTTGAGCTTAGCACGAAACTCGGATACGTGATCATACTTGCGCAGTCCAAATATAAATCTTACACAAAAATTTTGGAGACGCTCAAGCTTATTTAGTTGCACCTCAGTAAGATCAAGATAACTGGCATCCGCATAATCAAGGATGGGGAGAAGAAGGGATATTATGGATAGAATATCATAGTACAGAATAACACAAAGCCAGCTTATTATTATTGATACAAGTAAATCCCAATTATTGCGATATCAATATCGGTATTTTTAAGTTCTTCATTTGGTCCAGTAGCCCACATTTTCTTGAAAAAATCCCGGTTTGGGTCCCCTAAATTAAGTATCTGCTTATAAATATGCATACGAGCTCTACAGACCCTGGAGGTATCGGTATAGGCTTCTTTGTGTAACATCTATAAAGCAGTACTAGAACCTGGTGTGTCTGTACATAGAAAGAAAAAAAAATAAAGGGACGACTAAATAAGAGTAATAGAACACAAATCACCGTTTTTTTATTTCATTCTTTTTCTCGTTGTTTGTCTGCGTATCTGTTTTTCTGTTTATTTGTTAGCGCACATCTCCGACACTACTAAACGGATATCTATGAAATGGTATGGAGATAGCTTGAGTCTCTGGGTAGAGCATAGGTATACTTTTTAACCTATAAAAAATCTTTTATGCGGGCGACGCTGCCAGGAAACAACAATAAAATAGTATGAGTGACAATAGTACATACTAATACAAAATAATAAGTTATTTTCAGGATTTTACGGCAATTTGGACTTGACTGCAATTTATATGAAGACCATACTATTATGATTTGAAAAAATACTGTCCGACATATTTATAGGTATATAGAGTAAATTTTTCAGATGGGACAGCAAAGTCAATATTTTCTATTATGAACCACAGTTCAAACTTTAAAGTAGGTAGTAAACAAATACGAAAATGTCATTTAAAAAATCGCGATAAAATAAAAAAAATGGTTTTATTTCAATGTCTTACCAAGTTTTTTTGTATGTCGGGTAATTCCTTTTTATTGCTCTCATTGAGGGTGTCTGAATATATAACGTCGCGTAAGATAAAATAATAACCGTGAAACATCCATTTGAGTTGTCAGACTAGTAGTAGTCGCAAGAGTTGGGTATATAATAAGGCTGCCAAATCATATGAAGCAACTACTCCGATGCAGTTCAATACTAAGTAGTAACTATTGCGGTTTTCATATCGGTCAGTGCTTAGTTGAGCGGTTACTATGTTAACCATTCCATATTCGCGTCTTCCCCGGCGAACAAGACGTCACTTTTCATTCAGTGAAAATCGTCTTTACGCGCTTACCCATAGGGTTCTAATTAAAAAATCTGAAATGACACCTGTCAAACTCGGAATACTGAAAGGGTTTCGGGTTTAAACTTGAGGTCATATTCAGGTTACTAGACTAGTCGATTATTATAGTAATATTGGTTAAGTAATTGTCTCAATCACCAATATTATGTCACAATAACTAAAGATAATAATGAATCTTGACGTGGTATTGTACTCTGTGAACATTTGATTACGTAATCATTGATCAACGAACAATAAATCGTGATATCAAGACATAATTCATAGGTAACTTTTATTATGTATGCCTACGTATACCTATTTCAGCCGCCGCTGTCTGCGACATACATACGTTTGGATAGTACTCCCAAAAGTTAGACCTTCGCAATAAATCGTATAATTTTAAAGTCCTCCAATTTTGAGATGTATGTAATTTTATTTTGCTTAAAAACTACATCTACACTTATCTATACTAATATTATAAAGAGTAAAGATTCAATTGTATGTTTGTTTGCATTGAATAGGCTCCGAAACTGCTAGATCGATTTGAAAAACTCTTTCATCAATATAAAGGTCCATTATCCCAGGGATTATAAAGCGGGACTTTTATCCCAGAAAAATTCATTCACGCGGACGAAGCCGTGAGCAGAAGTCTAGTTTAAAATATATTAGCTATCGATGGAGGGGTCTAATTTTTTTTATGGATTCAAGATCCATATTTTTGTCCTTTTAATATTCGTAAAGTTTGAGCCGTGTTAGATTTTGAGGCCCAGCACCCATAAAAAAGCGGACATCTTTTGTCGCAAAATAAACTGCTTCAGTATTGTTTAATCGTTTATTGTGACGTAGTCGCGGCTGATTCGTGTCAAGCGAGTTCATTTGAAATTCAACATCGCGGTACCTGACGCGCCGGTACATTAGACAGCTGTAAATGCAAACAGCGCTCAGATATCCTAGCCTTAAGGAAATGTGACAAAAAAGGGGCTGACTTAAGAAGAGTAATGGAACACAAATTAGCGATTTTTGTAATTCTTTTCTGTGTGTCTGTTTGTTCGTTACTGCGCACCTCCAAAATTACTGAACGGATTTCGATGAAATTTGGCACACGGATAGATCACATCCTGGATTAACTGTTTGTTCCAGGAAAATATAAAGCGGGACTTTTATCCCGTAAAAACTTTGTCACGCGGGCGGAGGCTCGGACAAAATAGTACTAAAAGCTTGGCAAATAAGCAGACGGGTTAGTTCGTTGTTTCTTGATAATGAACATTATAATAATATACATTGCCGCCGGTGTATTTTCCTAGTATCGTCGTACGTACGTTCCCAAGTTTTAGGAAAAGTGATGGAGATTTGAATAATTACGGCCTCCTGTACTGTCTAACTGTAAGAAATACGGTAAAGTTATACTCCACGTTTTCTTTTATATTTTTTATAAGAAATTATGTTATTGAACATGTTATATAATTAACTTCGCACCATAAATAATCGACCATGGAAAGTAGAAATTATAAAATAGCTCAATGATTAGAAAAATATTATGTAGATATTTTTCCCCTTTGGTACATTAATCAGGTAGTTTGAATAGTTTTTTTTTTATAAAGCATTTTTATTAATCCTTAATTTCTGTCTTTATCCAAAATCGCGGAAATGCAATATTTCAAATTATAAAGGAATAAAGCACGCATGGTGTTTTAAATAAATGAACATTATGAATTCCATGTATGATAGTAATGGAGCGCCCTCAAATTCAATGAATGCACACCTACTATAACGAATTGCGGCAACATTAAATTAATTTGTGGATTGCATTACATAATATTAATATTTTGTAATGGAATTCACAAATTTCACCGTTAATATTGAGAGTTAGTTTCCAGGTCTGTTTGATACTGAATACACCATTGTACATTTGTCATTTGCATCGATGGAATATGCCGAATAATATATAAAATTGTATTAAAGTTATAACAAAAATATTTTTTATAAAAGTAGGTACGTTGATCCAAAATTGTAATCCAATTTGTATTAAATTGATTACATTGCTTATACTTTTTATTGCACAAAAATAAATGTATTAAAATATCTTAACCAAGAGCATAAAAGGCACATCTCTTACTGAACTGATATTTTGTACTTTTAAATCATTTTCCATATTATAATAATGACCAGCTATGCACATATTCCCTTCACTATATCACTATATTCACTATATCTAATAGTTATACAATTGTATTGTTCCAAAGGTATTACAGGAGAGATTTTAAGTCGTTGCACGGTTTAGTCGGCTTTTACGGAGTTTCCGGAAAAGAACACGTGTGTAAGAGGCTTGAAGGTAGTCGATATGCGACATAGTTTGAGAGACGACTGAGGCTCGCCTCTATAGCCTGCCCGCACACACACAATAATATTGTCAATATTTTTTTATTATTGAACAATACAGCAATACGCGCCGCATACACACAATATTGTCGAAAATATGCAACTTTATTGAAAATATTATTGTGTGTGTTCGGGCACCCATAGACAAAGCATGACTACCGTGGCACGAAGGGTGGGTTGGGGACAAGTAAACATTATATTATATGAAAAGGTATAGCAGATATTTATGGACTGCTTCGGTGGCGTAGTTTGATACGATTGCAGTACTGAGATCTCAGATCTGATCTTTGGGTCGGATAAAGTGATATTGGGTTTTTCTGCTCAATGTCAACTCAGTGTCTGGAGTTTGTTCCCGATGTCGTGATAGGCGCGATCCCTATCACACCATGGGACGAAATACGCATGGTGGGTACGCTAGTATCGCCTTTGCCTACCATTTCAGGAGTAAAAGATGTGAGTGTGTGTGTGTGTGTGGTACAGATATTTATTAGAGAATCAGTGGCAAAATTTTGAAGATAATAAAATGGAATTTGGTTATATAATTTGGCAATAAATAACTTACGTTAAAAGTTTCATAAATAAAAAATGGCTGATTTTTTTCATTGCATCGAATGGTGAGACGAACATGCCGTTCACATGATGCTAAGCGATACGACCACCCATAAACAGCCGAAACACCATCCAGCACGTTGAGTTACAAAGTACTGTGTGGTATTCCACTGCGTTTGTCATTGTGAGACAAGATGTTAAGTCTCATTATGTCCTTTAGTTACACTGGCTACAATGCCCTTCAAACAGAAACATAACAATGCATGCACACTGCTGCTTAGCGTAAGAAATAAACATTGCGGTAGTACCCACCCAGACGAACTCTTACATATGAGGGTCCTACCACCAGTAAAGCTAATAACAGTGGACTACTTAACATATCATCAATTAACAATTTCGATAATGAATGGATTTAGATGAAACGTAGCTCTCAGGTACTGATAGATCATGTCGTGGATTAATACAGGGATTAGGTTTAATCCCTGTAAAGCGCTCCCACCTCAACACATTTAATAATTCAGTATTGTGTTTGTTTCGAAACAAACAATTTTGTAATTCCTGGATCCGATATAACTCGTCCTCAGTCATGAAACTATGGAGTAAATAGATTAGTCCAAGTGGTCGTATTTTAGAGGTCAGCCGATCTAAACTTAGTATAGATCAAAATGGTAGCCCATATTTTGCTGTCAATGTATAGTAGCGATTTAAATTCTCACAATAAAATCTATGGACAAATAAAATATGGACACTTCGTTACTAGGTATTTATAAACCAATCTCAAGTTTGAGTAAAATCTCAAGTAGAATCTTAAAATGTTATTTGAGCTGAAGTTAATTATTTTTGATTATTTATAGAGTTCCGGACCTCAAAAGGAAAAAAGGAACCCTTATAGGTCAAGATATCAAGTTGAAATTTATGTCAAGTACTTGGGTCTACGGTCTCTGTCGCTGCCAGGTGTAAAAAAATTAAACTTGTATGTCAACCCGATCAAAAGATATGACCCTTTATGTCGCATATTTCGCAAGCGAATCAAAACCTATAGGGTACTTCCCGTTGACCTAGAGTCATGAAATTTGACAGGGAGGAAGATATTACACATGTTAAGGAAAAAATCAGAAAACTTTAAATATGTAAAAATTGGTACCTATAGTGTGCGTCATCCAGACAAGTGTTAAAGATTTGTCTATGTGTGCGTTTATAACGAAACAAAGCTTGGGGCCGTACTCCGTAGCTATGGTGCTTTTCTACAAGCTCAAAAAACAATACATGGGAGTGACATTTCAGTGCGATAAACTTACCTACCTATGTCTTTCACATATATATACTAGGTTTTGCCCGCGGCTCCGTCCGCGTTAATAAGTTTTTCTGGGACAAAAGTATACATAAACCTTCCTCTTGAATCACTCGGCACATCTATTAAAAAAATCGCATTAGCGAATAGGGGATGATGGAAGAAGGTAGAAATATTTAGGGTAGTATGTATTTTGTAACCCGTCAAACACCGCTTATATGTATAGATGTATGGGGAAACCCTATATACTCGGACGCCGGCGTACGTAGCGGGCTTGACGAGTCAATGCCACATCATAAAAAAATCTATTTATCTGAAAAAAAAAAGAAAATTTGGGGTGGGCCACCCTTATCATTTAGGGGGATGAAAAATAGATAACAACCTATTCTCAGAACTACCAAGTGTGAATATAAAATTTAATCAAAATCGGTTCAGCCGTTTCGTAGGAGTTTGGCAACAAACGTCGTGACACGAGAATTTTGTATATTAGATTTTTTAAACGTGTATGCTTGGCTTGGCTACGGCCCCTGACCTGTTGTTCCATATTCGATTACAAATGTATTCGGCCGACATCAACCTAATGTCTTCATATTATTTGTTCGAACATAAACGATGTTTGCGCGTGTCCATTATTGAATTTGTAAACAGAATTATTGTTAGCATTTCGTTCCGTAAATAGCTTAGTCCATATTTTCTAGATTCAAAATAATTACAATAATTACGCGCTACTTAAAAAGTGTGTTATTAACCACTCATGTATCGTTTCCACGTTAATAGATCGCTCGGTAATTTTTAATTCTGTTTGAAATTAATTGTTTTGATTTGTAGACTAAACAATGATTAATTGGAAAGTACCTATAGATATACCAATTGCGATTTCTTCACAAGATAAATGTTACATACATTTATGACATGGATTTATCATGTCAAAGGAGTAAAATTTGTGTACACGGGAGCGTCTGGATATGTACTAGGTACCACTGCAATATCTATTTTTACCGCCAAGCAGCAGTATGCATACACTGTTATGTTCTGGTATTAACCCGTCAAGCCCCGCTTATATATATGGATGTATGGAAAAACCCTATACGCCGATTACGCTCTAATGTTGTAGATATATAGTCGTTATTTCTGTAAAATCGAATTCTAAAGCACTTCCGTCGTGGCACCATCCAATTCCCACGAAGTATGCGCATAATACCTTGATTACAGGTAAAAGCGAAGGAATTATCTATAATTCGTTCTCGTGGACTATTGCATTATGAACGATGTGACTGCAATTTAAGGGATTTATCGTCTAACTTCATCATTATGTAGATCTGGATCATTTAAGTTTTCCCTATGTACAATTTTAAAAGAAACTTTTGTGTAACAAAGAAATATATGGATATTTTTAATCATGATTTTTAAGGTTCTTTTCACCTACTCAGCCTGTGAGTAAGAATAAGAGAATTTAAATACAACTAACATAAAGTTTTAACTCCTAATATGAGAGACATTCAATACTATATAAGTAAGTTATGAAGAGAGTAACACGATTAACACAATGCAGTCTCCACTATTCAATAGGGCGCGCGGTCGCGCAATCAAAATTATGCTGTCTTTGTGTGTAAAACGCTGAGATGTGTCAACATGGTGTGCATACTGATATAATCTATACCAATATTATGCTTAAAGCTGAACAGTTTGTTTGGTTGAACGCGCTAATCTCAGGAACTACTAAAGGACGATTTTGAAAATTCTTTCACTAATAGAAAGCTACATTACTCCTGGGCTAAAGGCTACTTTTTATCCCGGGAAAATATTTGTGTCAGTGAAATACTTTATCACTCGGGCGGAGCCGCCTACATCACTAGTTCTCTATATATAAAACGATAAGTTGCGTTTATTTGTGTCCGCACAACTGGAAATTTTACTCACCGGACTTTGAGAGAAGAGGGTTTTCAAGAGAATTTGTATTTTAATTTATGTACAGGTAGTTGACTAATATTTTTTATCAGATTGAGTCACATCCGAGCGTGGCCAGTTTTAGCAAGTTAAAGTATATGTCATTAAAGCTTACAATAATTATTTATCATTATGTTATTGTGTATCTTAATAATAATTATCGTTCACCCACGATCGTCAGTGATGAGATTGTACATCCCGCGGAGATGCGGGGGCCGAGGCTTACTTAATGCTAAGGACTTGCATAACCGCGAGATATGCAATCTCAGAGATTATTTCCTCCACAGCAAAGTGGGCATGCATAAGGTTGTAGTCATGGTGGATAAAGGATTTACCCCGCTTTCCTTGGCAAATGAGAACTGGCGAAAACCTATGGCGATGGGCATTAAGGAACGCGAAGAGACATGGAAGAGCAAAGAATTACATGGTCGGTTCTATCGGGCCCTTCACGGGCCTGATGTGGACCAGCTTGCATCCGTATCTTGGCTACGTTTTGGTAACCTTTTTGGGGAAACTGAAGGTTTTGTCTTTGCAATTATGGACGAAGTTATGAAGACGAACAATTATAGGAAATACATCATGAAGGACGGTACGGTCGACATCTGTCGGGCATGCCACCGTCCTGGTGAGTCAATCAGGCATGTGATTTCCGGTTGTTCGTATCTTGCTAACGGCGAGTACTTGCATAGACATAACCTAGTAGCCAAGATCATACACCAGCAAGTTGCTCTTCGGTATGGTCTTGTGACTCCTGAAGTGCCATATTACCAGTATATGCCTCAACCAGTTCTCGAAAATGATCATGCAACGCTGTACTGGGATCGATCTATTATTACGGACAGGACTATTGTTGCCAATAAGCCTGATATTGTAATAGTAGATCGATTGGCGCGCCGCGCAATACTTGTTGACGTCACCATTCCACATGACGATAACCTTGTTAAGGCTGAAAAATGTCTAAATATTTAAATTTGGCACACGAAATTACTGACATGTGGGATGTTGACTCCACAATTATTGTTCCGATTGTCGTTTCTGCTCATGGGTTGATACCGAAGAGTCTCGACCAACACCTCCAGAGGCTCTCAATTGGTCGTTGGGTCAAGAGCCAGATGCAGAAAGCAGTACTTCTGGACACGGCACGCATTGTGAGGAGATTCCTCACTTTGAATCCCTGACCACCGGTGGCTTGGGTCTTGAGCCTCGCCATCGATGGGTGATTCACTTATTTTATATTTTTATATGTATAAAGGTTTTTTTTTATGTATAAAAATGTAAAAAAAAAAGAAAAATTAGAAATAAAGAGATAATAATTATCGTTCGATTAATAATTAACATGTCACTTAAAGCGAGCAGCTATCATTTAATTTATATATTGCGGTTCAATATAAACAAAGTGGAATAATTCAATGTTAATTCGACAAATAATGTGTCGGGTGAAAGCCGATTTTCAAAATATTGATGAAAGTTTCGTAAATACTTGCTTTTGTCTAAAGGAAATTTAAACGGAAATATTTTTGTTCGTTACTTAATAAAATATTTAATATTTATTTCATAAACATGGAATATCATAATATCAAGATAAAAATCGAGAAACAATTTACAAAAGGTATTGTAAATATTATTTTTGAGCTGAAATTCACTACATCTTGCTGTAATATAGGTTTGATATTTTGTTTCCGACTGGAATGTGGAAGACAAGTTGATATTTGATGTGCTTTAGATTACTAAAGTGAGATTACCAAGAGCCTATATGAAAAACGCTTCTGAAATATATAGATTTCCCATTTCGTTCTGGTCGGTTTTCTCTGTCAGGTATCTCTACTCAGTGCAGCGCCTCCTTGGCGCAGAAGACTTAAACGCGTCTCTCCTATTGAACTTTGACTTTTGAACAAACCAACAATATTAAATCATAACTGCTATAATATCTGCAATTGATACAAACGAGTCTGAAATGTGACTTATATAAGTCTTCTAAGTTGTCGACGTTTGGTCTGTAGAGTTTACGAAGAGTAAATGCTGGCCCCAATCTGTCCTTAACATGGGAAATTTTTTAAAGTCTAGTGCATTTGGACGACCTAATTAACTCAAATATAAACAGCTTCCGGAAGCTAGAATCAAGATTACGTTTTCTAAGCTAGAGGCAAGGTTGAGTATTGAGTTTGTAGGATGGTCTAATTCGAATGTTTCAGAGTACTTAGGATATAACAATCACTGTTGATATTTATGATGGGTGTGATACCCCCGTGCCTCGGAAAGCACGTAAAGCCGTTGGTCCTGCGCCTGATCTCTCTCCGGTCATGTCGGATTGCCGTCTCACCGGACTATGAGAGTGAAGGAATAGCGAGTGCACCTGTGTATTGCGCACACACTTGTGCACTATAATATCTCCTGCGTACCTGGCTGATCTCCGTTGAGATTGGCCGCCGTGGCCGAAACTGGCTAGGAGGATTTTCATTCATTTATGATGGGTTTGCAATTTATTTACATAATCTTTCAAGGCCTTATATATATGAATAATTAGTTTTTTAACCAGTATTCTAAACAGTAGGACTGCTCTTATCCTTGGACTGGCTCATTCATATTGTAGACAAATCTACATTATCTCTGGCACTTTCAAAGTTCAAGGCAGTATGACTACAGTATAAAGAAGTAACAGGTTTACTGTGCCATTTCGGGCTATCAAAGAGATTGCTACATGTCAAAGGTGGAAAAAGTCCAACTTCGCTCTACCTATAGTGGATGTACAATCAGCCATATAAATAGCTGAACAAATTCAAAACTTGAAATCGCGTCTACACTTTCGTGTTCGTATCAATTTTTGTTTTCTCTTCACAAAAAAAGGCGATTAAAATTACTTCCCACAAAGGCAAAAAAAAATTCAATTAAACTTAACGCGTGAAAGTGATTTGAAATTTTGAATTTGTGAAGATACTTATGTGGCTGACTGTACATAGACAATCCCAATCACGTGACATTTGCTCGTTCACTATGTAACTAAAAGCATGTCGAATGAATGGACAGCGAACTACTAAGTGCATGCAATAGTTACCGGCAGCCTAGTACTACGTGGCCGGATATTAAAAATACTCTGAATCTCAGACGCAATGTAGCGTGATACTATTCAATGTAGAAATATGATACATATTTCTTGAGCTACGCGCGTGAATGTAAGCTTCTCTGGAATTTACTATTTAGCCACACTTTACTAGTAGGTGCAAGGTCACAAGTGGTCACATTAAAAACGCGTTAAAAAATAATACATATCAACATATTATTTCACACGAAATAATAATGTTATCAAATTCGCAATAGGTAAAATGCGAACGATGTCTATTGAAAAGCACGAATAATCACTTAGTCGCGTGGAGCGGCGGCACTCTTCGAAATACCAGGGGCAGGTGTAGGTCCCTGCGGGGTGCGGTACCCCTAGGCGAGGGGCGCGAACCACCTGCGAAACTACGGATCGTTGTTACGTGCAATACCGCAATGCGAATCTCCCTTTGTAATGTGAAGCACCAAAATATTATATTTACATCCACTTGATGTTTTTGTAGTAATTTCCAGTATTGTAGTAATCCCACTAATATTATAGCTAATGTGAAGGTTTGTGAATAGATATTCTATTTCCTATTGTATAAACTATGAATTTAAATAAAATGTGTCTCGTGTCCGTTTTGAATTAATGTAATGTTTTATTGCCGTCCCGTAGTGTGTCGGTTTTTTCGAGGTCGGAATTGAAATTCCACAACAACTTTTGACATAAGTCTATGTTTATTTGCCTTTGCCTCTTTGCCTAAGTGATTGTATTAGTATCGGATGTTTTCAGAGTGTTATAAAGTGTAAATAACTTTACTAAATCCAATATAAAATGATGCGGTGTAGTAATACAAAAGTCACTTGTTAAATTCTCGGTTTCATGTAGCAAGCGGAAGTGTTCCTCATCCTTCCCCGTTGACATGCGTGATCTTGTTTCAAATACTTGTCATTTGCGCAGCGCTTTAGTTTTCATTCTGTGGGTAAGGTGGCTTAGTGCTCATTAACGTCACTAAGCGGTTTAGCTTATGCTGCGTTGATTATATGATTAGCATTATTAGGCTAGCGGAGACTTAGTACGGAATTGTGTAAACGCTTTACCATTGTTTGGTAGTGTTTATGTAGTGAATAGATTTGTAATTGTATTAAGTGATAAGAAAAACGATCGATATAGAATATGTACACATTTTTTTTATTAACACGATAAATAGACAATTCGCCTAATGATATCCAGATGGACCTGTCAAAACGGTCTGCATCCAGCGTGTTTCTTTTTTTTCCAGTCATCTATCTACCTTGCAAGTGGATATTGAATGCTGGACTTGCTTGAGGCTTATGTTGAGCAGCAGATTTCATGTCGCTGATGATGATGGTTCAGTAACAATTCTGATAATCTGTTGAAAATATCCTCAACCACTGAACGGACTTAAGTTCACCGTATATAAACACAACCCTAAATTATTTTTATTTCATTCTGGAAAAGTAAAGTATTATTTTTTATTCTTGAAAAGAATTCACTCGGGTGGTGTAGAGACCAAAAGCTAGTAATTTGATCCACGCTCGTAATTGCTTAGTCCATTTATATATAGAAAAATATCGATAGCCGCGTAACAAAGAACTATTGATTGGTGAAAAGCACAATTTAACTATAGAGTGGGAATATTTTACTTTATTCTTATTGTAAATATTGCACTATATTCATATTTATTTTAACTGTAACTGATCCTTCTTTGTTTTTATTTTATTTCTAGAAAAAGCTTAAACTTTTTACGATAAATTATAGATATATTTATCACTATTAAATCCTAAATTTAACAGCTTTAAAAATAAGTATATTATCACTAAGCATGTAAATGCTATCCATACACAAAAATATGATAGGTGGACCCAAAAAAATTGCTACAGCAAGATGAAAAAGACTACGCATTTCGTAGCACACGAGTACGTAGCTTGCTACAAGACAGTTAGGATTTTTGTAAGATCAACTAAATGAAAGCAAATGTGAGAAAATTTATTTATATTATACAAATAAATATATAAATGGAAATTGACAAACCAAATGTACTATTTTCAGAAAAACCTACGTGTAATGTAAAATATGGAATACACAGGGTGGATTTTTGAGACGGGCAGTAAGGGCTGGTTAACTGCTGTAGCTACAAAAAAACTTTCTCACGAGACTGTCCATAATTTTTGGAGCCATTAAGATCTACATGCACTGATTATAGAAAATTACAGTCAGCTAGAAAACTGAAAATTTATGTCATTTTTTACATCTGTAGGGACACAAACAATTGCGCAACTATGTGCACGCACACAGTTGTGCGGGAACGCTGTGTCACACCACGCCTTCCATATATAAGCGATGTACGCCTGTTTATTCAGTACGTCTGACATATTATTACTGTTACCATATAAGTATCCGCTGTATATACGTACTCTGAAGTCTTGAAATATAATATATACATGTGCCATCTCTGGAGTTTTAATTACAAACTAGAGCTCACACTCCCATACACACAAGCTCTACAATATCAACGAGCATAAATGCACTTAAGCTGTTATATTATTTTTATACAAACAAATAAATATACATAATACCTAAGTGGTAAGTTTGAAACACCCTTACCCACTGCAAATTGCCTTGAACTATTAAAGACGTTAAAGCCATCTTGCAGTGCTTTATACTTCAAATGCGAGTCGTTTGAGTGCCGATCAATTTTTTCCAATTGAACAGTTGATTGCTTAAGCCAGCGAGGTGATATTATAAACGTGTTGCCACCGATCTGTTCCGTTTTATGTTATCCCTGACATTTTTAGCACGTGGTAAATATATATTAAAAAACATATTGTTTGCTATATATATTTGGTGACTTTATTATTGTATGGATTGATTCATCTGCACTGATTTGATAAGGTAATCTGAATAATTGAAGTAAAAAGAAATTCACGCGGGCGGAGCCGCGAGCGGATGTTTGGTAATATTATAACGAGTAAAAGTTTGTAACATTTTAGGGGCTCATCTCTGAAACTGATTTTGAAAATTCTTTCACTAATAGCAAGTTATATTACTCTTGAATGCTATAGGCTACTTTTTATCTCTGAAAAATTTTCATACCGCAAAATCTCTTTCACCCAGGCGGAGCCGTGGGCAAACGCTAGTATGAGATATAAATATAAAATAATATTGAATGAAACTCAAAAATTATGCCTATGAAGTTATGCAACCGTCGTTGCTGCACGGTTTAATGTAATATGCATTGATGTATTAAAACACCCTACATCAATGGTAATATGACATGTTTTTCTTATTTTTTCCTTTCAGACATTTTGATATTTGTTGCTTTCTTAGTAGTATTTTATTCATATCTTATTAAAACAGTTTATTATTAGCACTCACTGAAACTAGTTGTTTTATTTAGTTATATACACGTGTACAGTCGGTAAACTTAGAACATAAATATATGTCTCAACAATTTCTAATAAACTTGACTGCCTCGGTGGCGTAGTTGCATTACGGTACGACTGCAATGCTGAGGTCTCGGGTTCGATCCCCAGGTCGGGCAAAGTGATGTTGGATTTTTCAATTCAGTATCAGCCCGGAGTCTGGAATTTGTGCCCGGCATATGCTCACCCCCTATCACATGATGGGACGGAATAGGCAAGGCAAAAAGTGGGTGCATTAAATGAATTGCGCCTCTGCCCACCCCTTCGGGGATATAAGTGGGTGTGTGCGTGTGTAATGAAGTGTAATTTCTAATATAAGTGTAGTTATTTTTTCAAAAGTATTTCATTTCAAAATTAATCGTTCAATAGGAAGAAGACCTTATAAATGTGTGTGGTATTTTTAAACTGTAAAAAAATATAATAACATTTCTTGTCTCACTAATGCAACGCAGTGATCTTATATTGTAACTATAGACTTTGTATATTATCCTCTATATATTCTCGGGTTCGCCGTTCAAACTCCATATAGAGGAACGGGATGTAAACTACATGGCCTAAAGAGCATATGATACGCATGGTATAATATCATAATGGTTATATTGTCACATAATGTGTAGGCGGACTTATGCCCCGTGACGTCATATTCATTTATAAATAAACAAAACAAAAAGTGTCTAAAACAATAGCGCAGACTCACGCCATTGTCCCCAAAGGTGTGTTAAGGTTGATTTATTTTTAAAATAAATAATAACTGGCAAAAATAAATGAAACTTTAAGGATTCTTAACCATAATAACAGATATAAAAGATTTGTAAATTAAATCTGTTGGTATGGGCGACCAGAAACCGACTTTTTATTCCATTTATGTCTCTGTTAAAGGAAATAAAATCACCGCAACTAGGAGATTTATAAAATGAACTAAAATATTTCTTTTACAGAATAATGTCTAGTGAATACCAGTTTTTTCATCGGTAAATATATTTGTCTTCAAAAGGAAGGTAATTTATGCAAATTGCACAAAATTATTGTTTTCTTTGTCGTTAAGAACAAGACATCTTTCAAACGAAATCTTTACTTATTTTATTTCGAAACACCATTAGGTATAATACACAGTACAACTATCTCAAATAAAATCTTAGCTTAGGTAAAGAGCCATGTGCTTACCTCTTAAAGCTATTTACAACTTACTCCGAAGAAAAATTATGAGGTACTTGATTGGATATGTGTTAATACCTCAATTCTAATATTTAAATTTGAATAATTTTAAATAGAGAAGTACAATAACTCAAATCCAAATCTTACTGATTAAGACAATAATAACAAAGCTAAGAAAAAGAACACAAGTGTACCAGCTTGAATGAGAATTACTTAGGACGGTATTAATAAATGAATCTCAAGTTTGATTTACGTCTCAAGTAGACATAATATATTGAACTCTTCATACATTATGTCTACTTGAGATGTAACTCTAACTTGAGATTCATTTATTAGTAACGCCCTTAGTTAACAATAATGTTGACCGATTTAGTAAATCTTTTACACTACTTCCTTTGGAAAACTCTCCGTTTTATAAGTGATTGATTTGTCACAAAAGATGTCAATGTCATTACAATTAGGCAAAGTTCTCACCATTCTAGTTAGTGGCGAACTATAACTAAAATTAGTTTTAAAGAATGGTTCTTTAAATTATTTATAGGCTGAGAATCTCGGTAGCAGACTAGGAGTCGATATGTTTATTCCATTGAGGAACTGTGGATAATTGTCAATACCAGAATTCAAAAGCTTTTTAAGGAAGACTAAGTCTAAATATATTCTGCGTACTGTTGATGACTGCATTGTATAAAACACGAGACGCTTACTGTGGGATGTCACAAGACTTGCACTGTAATTTTTTTAACTAATGGTTAATATAGTTACTTTGATACTATCCTACTAATATTATAAAGGCGAATGTGTGTAAGTATGTATGGATGTCTGGATGTATGGATGTTTGTTAATCTTTCACGCAAAAACTACTGAACGGATTTCGATGAAATTTGGCACACGGATAGATCATGTCCTGGATTAACACATTAAGGCCAGCCATAGACGGACCGCATGTTGCAGTCGAGACCGACTGCTCTAGAGCGGTCGCGTTGACGTCGTACAAGACTACTTGAGATGTGACTCAAACTTGAGTTTTGATTTAACAATCGTGGTATTAATATACCACCCTAGGTATCACCGAAAGAATGAATTAAAACAAGAGCACCTGGCACTTCCAAGCTCCCGCCAAAACTCGGATAATGTCGGTTGGTATAAATGTTGCCAGGTAAATTATAAATAATAAAACATGACGCGATCGCCCTGTTTAATATCGGTAATGAAGTTTTTAACTTATCAGTGTTAAGTCCTTATTTTACTTGAACTTTAAATCTACACACCGAAGTTATGTCTTTGTAGTGGTTGAAATTGATTATACGTCAGTAGATATACTCTCTGAATATCATTGCAATAAATTTTAATTTAAACCATAAAAAATCTAGACGACGCCATTAAGCCCGTGGGACTAATAAAAAAACCGAGACTTTCTGCGGGAACCATTGCACCTGGCAACGTTATTGGGAGCGCAAGTAAGTGTACGAATTCGCTACTAAATAACAATGTACTGACCATTTCTCTTCGGCTCCGTCGACTTTTATGTCAGGGATGTTCGGAATTTTCTTGTTCAGATAGGCTGAGGATATTTTCAGCAAGGCCTGTGAACAAACACATGTGTTAGTGACGTAACACTAAAGAGAATAAGGGATAGACATTATTGTTCTAATCGTTTCTTTAGTTTGAATATATTATCATCAACGGTGAAGAAATACATCCAGATAATATCTAGTTTAGGCCGCAATCCGTGTCGATTTTACTCAAGCAGAGATATTATACTTGGTGCCCCACCAATCTTTTTAAAAATATGTCGGGAGATTCCAGTATTGCTCAATTTCAAGTACGTAAAACAAACTATTTAGTCTTAAGCTGTGATTCCGCAGAACGCGGCAGACGTCTCTTGCCGCGCGTCATTTGCCGTCGTGTGCGGAATTGGTCTCATACAATTTAATACTGCAGTATTGAATTGTACTATGCATAGTAGAGCCGTCTGCCGTCGCGACACATGCCGTCTGCCGTTGACGTCTGCCGTCTGCCGCGTTCTGCGGAATCACAGCTTTAGTCGCTGCAGAGACACTATCAAATGTACGGCAACGACACAAAAATTATGTCAATATTCGTCAGTGCTTTCATCACTCTATTTGGTTCTAATACACTTTCTCAAGAAAAAACGCCCATTTTTAATATTTCGCCAAGCAGGTGCGATAAATTCGGAGATGGACAAAGGAAACAACACATAACTCTTATTGTTTATATTAGTTCTGTGTAACTGTTAGTTTAGATTGCCTCGGTGGCGTAGTTGTATTATAGTACGACTGCAATGCCTGAGGTCTCAGGTTCGATCCACGGGTCGGGCAAAGTGATATTGAGTTTTTCTATTCAGTATGGCGAAAAGTGGGTGCACGAGTTGTGTCTTTGCCTACCCCTTCGGGGATAAAAGGCGTGAGTGTGTGTATGCGTTTATTTTAGTTGTTAGTTGCACGTTGCTGACAGACGACGCGCAAACAAGGAACCTTAAGGTGTTGGAGTATACACTTTTCTGATTGTACATTAAAATGCTCAAATCCATTTGTTTTTGCAAAATAAACATTATTGTTCATGCCATATTAGGTACCAAAAGTTTATTTATTAACGGCTAATCAGGAAAGCAATGTGACGTCGCACGGGTATAGTATACCTATGTAGTTGCCGTACTTTGGTTTATTAATCAATATTGGTTCACATAACATCGACATTTAGAATCCTCGCCAACGCAGCCTGCCAATGTATATTATATTATATGATACGTAACTGTAAGGTACGTATCGTCTTGAATTAATTATGTAATTTCGACAGCGTAACACGCTGGCGGTTGGCATTTATAAAAATAAAAATAAACTTCATACATTTAAAAATATTTGGATTGAAGGATATTTGTCAAGGCTGAATAGAACAATATACAAAAGATTTATTTTTATAAATTCTATAAATGTTCCATAAAAGAAGACTTGGCGGTCCTCTACGTATTAACTTTTGGTGGAAACTATACTGAATTGAAACATAATAATATTGTTCCCTTAAATGTTTGTAAGTTCTCATATTATTAAATACTAATATAATGTATGAATTTATAGTTTGTTTCCTACAAATTAATAAACAATCTTATGCCAATTTGTTCCATTTTATAGAGACAACTATAGTGTATAATGTATACAATTCATCGCGGAAATGGGAATCTATGTTACAGTGCTGTGGCGTATAATCAGACGCTGATTCACACAGACTATTGTCAGTTATGGCCAGTCATTGCTATTTAACAATTAGTCAAACCAGTCATTGACTTTATTGTCATTTAGTACGTCACAAAAAAAACTAATGCTGTGCACCATACCATACCATGCCAGCCCTGTATTCTGTGACTGATCAAGAGTTCTGACCGCCCTAGGCTAAGTATGAGGACGCGCCCCCGCCAGATGTGAGTGATACGGTCGGCCTAAAAAGTAGTACATTAGTTTTGACTTTGTTTACTAGTGTGAAAATTTTAACATGGTTCATAAAAGTTTTCAAATCGATCTGCAAGTGAAATTAACGTTGTCCTTTAATCAGCACGACATTCAACCTTAGCGTGGCAAACCATTTTTTTAGCTGACCGTACATAAAGGCTAGAGGGTCTGAGCACAATGCTCAGTGACCTCAACCGAGTTTCTCAACTGGTGGGTCTCAGGATGAACATCGACAAGACCAAGATCATCACGAATGTTCAAGTTGTGCCTACCCCGATTACCGTTGGGACCTCAATTTTCGAAGTTGTAGACGAGTATGTCTATTTTGGCCAAGTAGTCCAACTAGGCAAGTCCAACTTTGAGAAAGAGGACAATCAGCGTATCCAGCTCGGATGGGCAGCGTTCGGGAAACTAAGCAAGGTCTTCTCGTCCAAAATACCTCAGTACCTGAAGACAAAAGTCTTCAATCAATGTGTATTACCAGTGATGACATACGTCACTGAGACGTGGCCTCTCACTATGTGCCGCCTAAGACGGCTCACGGGCACTCAGCGAGCTATGGAAAGGGCTATGCTAGTTGTTTTTCTACGCGATCGAATCAGAAATGAGGAGATCCGTAGGAGAACGAAAGTCACTGACATAGGCCAACAGATAAGTAAGCTGAAGTGGCATTGGGAATGGCACATAGTTCGAAGAACTGACAGCAGATGCGGTAAAAAAGTTCTCGAGTGGAGACCACGTACTGGCAAGCGCAGCGTCATCGGTCCACCTGCTAGGTGGACCGATGACTTGGTAAAGGCCGCAGGAACGCGCTGGATGCGGGCCGCTTTTGACAGGTCCATCTGGAAATCTTTGGGGGAGGCCTATGTTCAGCAGTGGACGTCATGTGGCTGATTATGATAATGATGATGACATAAAGGCAAAGCACCTCGCGCATTATACGACCAAAATCATGACAAGTGACTGCAGGCTACCAAGTAGAAAATCAAATCCATGTCGTGTTTAGCCGCATGACTTGTATTGGCTTAGTTTTTATAGACAAGTTAATTGTTGCGGCCATTGACCATGTGCGTCGTTATTTAGTGTGTAAAGTTGCTTCAACTTTAAGTATTTTTTCTAATATGTATACTCCTGTGTTTATCTTTAAATTATAAAACCTTAAAAAACCCGCATTATTAAAAACCAACGGAAATTGAAAATAATTTTTAATAAACTTGAATTGAGAATAGATATAGTGTAAATTGGCACCAAGTGGTTCGTGTAATATTACACTCGGCGCTGGTTAGCCAGTTCCTTTGCTTGAACTTGGCTTGACACGCTGCCGCGTGTCTAGATAAGAAAACATGTATTTTATTGTAAAAAAAAAAGTAAAATAAATCAACAGAACGTTCTTGTAGCTATGCACTAACTATATTTTGAAACTTTACGAGCACAGAGTTCCAAAAGCACAACATTATTGTAATTTCTAGAGTTCTCATTTTTTCTAATATTGCTTTTGCTTCTATTTTGGTCTCTTTACTTTGATTTTCATCTTCGAAAATAGTTTAATGCTTCCAGAACTTGTCTGTATGAACTGTATAAGCCTTTGCTTGCATCTGATCGCGCACTCCATCGAGTTTTTGACAGATTTTTTAGTACCGTCGATTCATCATCCAATTTGAATAACAAAAGTTGCCATCTGCTTGTAGATCCAGAAAAAAAATTGTATAGTTGTTGTTCCATTGTAAAAAAGCAGCTGACTCGTCACTACTTTCCGCGGCAGCCGATCCCATGAGTTGGAGAGAATGCGCTGCACAAGGAACAAAAGTAGCCAGAGGATTTACAGCTTTGAGCCTTCTTGACTGAATACCTTTGTATTGACCAGACATATTGCTAGCATTATCATAACTTTGGCCACGACAGTCTTTAATATCAAGTTCCAAAGTTTTATCAATTGTCGCAAGAACAGCCTTCTCCATGTCTTCACCTTTATGACCGCAATTGGGTAAAGAAATTTTTATGGCGCTTTTTTTCTGTATGCTGCTCCACTTGGCTTTTTTACTATCGAATTACTTTCATTACTACTCATAGTCTTAAGGTAAAGACAATAAATATGACGGACGAAGGACGAATAACGAAAGAGATACTTAAGACAAATAAAAGCGTGTTATTGAACGAAGCGCGGCAAAGTATACTAACTATTAACCACCGGGGAGTTCCCGCGTGTCGTGGACGTGTTTCACCGCGCGCGGTGAGCTGCGCTGTTGCCAACTCACTCACTCGCTTGGAGCGATTCAAGGGACTAATCAGTGAATGTTTTACGCGCGCTTTTTAAAATAACAAATCAGGGAGTCCCAAGCATTTTCAGTTCACAGCGCATTTAGTTTTAGTGTTTTGGCTCTGTCTAGTTGAAATATGTAGGGTAGATGAAATGATGCTAGATTAATAGTGTATGTGAAGACACGATTTCAGCGCGCCCCTCCGATCCTCGCGCCCTAGGCTACAGCCTAATTAGCCTAATGGTTAATCAGGCCCTGCCTGTATTATATATTGCCCACTGCTGAGCACGGGCCTCCTCTAAAACTGAGAGGGTTAAGGCCTTAGTCCACCATGCTAGTATACTGCGGGTTGACAGACCTCTCATACCTTTGAAATTCAGAGAACTTCTCAGGTATGTAGGTTTCGTCTCGATATTTTCCGTCACCATTAGAGCGAGCGACAACTTGCAAAGAATGCACATATTAACGTTTTTAGATAAGACTGAGGTGTGTGCCCTTGGGTTTTAAACCTGCGGAAATTCGTCTCGGCAGTTCGGTCCCCTAACTGGGCTATCGCCGTTAATACTGTGTAATATAGCAATAATATTCCTTGCAATTCAATTTGGAGCTTAATGCGTACACCTATACAGTTAAGTTTTGCATATTATTCCAATAATGCATAAATGTATTACAAGCACAGAATGTTATCAACCAAGTTATGTAATTTTAATTTGCCATCTTATAATACCGGCGCGCTATGGATGGCCGTTTTGGTACGTTTGTCCAAGTCATAACTACGCTGAAGAAGATGATTGCTGTACATTATTGTTAATAGAGGCGTGCAGCCAAATTTAAATGTGTCAAATCGACCATCCTACCGTGTCAGTACTATTGTAGCGCACTCGGGAGCATTAAATTTGATATTGTAGCGCCAGAACGTGTTGCTGTGAGTACAATTTGCAAATTCTTGCTATTTAGTATTAAATCTAAGTAAAAAATTGAATGCTTTACACAAATAACTACGCTTTTAGTCGTTGGTAAATACAATGAAGGTTGGAGTTGTACCTTCTAGTATTGTAGCCTATTATTTTATTTAATAAATTTAAACCATAATCTACCAATTATTTATTGCAGAAAAGCGCTAAGAGTATATTTGAAAATGAAGAAGACAAAAGCGTATAAAGTAGTTTCTTCATTTATGGCTAATATAGATTTCATACTCAAAAATTACATCACTATGGGAAAATCCTACTATCCTACTAATATTATAAAGGCGAAAGTTTGTAAGAATGTATGGATGTCTGGATGTTTGTTCCTCTTTCACGCAAAAACTACTGACCGGATTTCAATGAAATTTGGCACACGGGTAGATTATGTTCCGGATTAACACATAGGCTACTTTTTATCCCGGAACAATATAAAGCGGGACTTTATCCCGGGAAAGCTCATTTACGCGGGCGGAGCCGCGGGCAAAAGCTAGTAATATATAATTTTGTGGATAAGTGAGTATAAACAAAATTATTTAAGTAGTGGGATGTCCTCCTACAAGGTGGACAGACGACCTTGTAAAGGTCACAGGGACCTGCGGGATGCAGGCCGCTTCCGACAGTTTGTGTTGGAGATCTTTGGGGAGGCCTATGTTCAGCAGTGGACCTCTAAAGGTCGAAGCAGAAGAAACTTGATATTTGTTGAAATGAAACTTTTTCTTTTCGCGTCGTAATGATACCTCTTTACAAAAATGTAAGGAGGCGTTACATATTATACCTATGTTATCGGAATGTTCAATAAGTATACAATGTATAATACGGTCCGAAAACATGTCAAACTTAATTCATTACAATAAAAATGAATATTGAGCGACTTTCAGTCTTCATAAAATATTATTTGCTGTCTTTTGTAAAATGAAGACGAAAATGGATATGTTTTCTATAAAAATGCTCCACTTCTAATTTATTTCAATCCACCTAACTGTACCGATATTATCATAATCAGCTACATGAAGTTCAGACGGTACCGACATGATCACACGATGATCATGATCGCGATGTACGCAGCCACATAAGTAGTAACTTCAAATCGCGTCTACACTTTCGTGTTCTTAACAATTTTTGTTTTCTCTTCACAAAACTAAAATAAAGGCGATTAACTTTACTTCCCATAAAGAAAGATTTTTTTTTCAATTAAACTTAAGCCGTGGAAGTGATTTGAAATTTTGAATTTGTTAAGCGATTTATGTGGCTGACTGTACTTACAAATGAACACAACCGGATTTTAGAGTCCAAACAGCCAGTTGAATTATAAAGTACGACGTGACATTTGACATCGTAAACGCAGTAAACCACTGAGGCACATTGAGCATGAATTAAATAATTAAGCAAGTTGCACACGATAGATTTAACCAGAATTTAAATGCCAATGCAACCACAGTTAACGTTCGTGTGGACTATGTGGCGTTTGTTAATTTATATGGCGAGTGGGTGCATTAGTTGCGCCTCTGCCTACCCCTTCGGGAATAAAATCCATGTGTGTATGTATGTATGTGTGTGGTGTGTGGTGTGTGTGTGTGTGTGTGTGTGTGTGTGTGTGTGTAATAATGTAAAGAAGGTGGTAAGTTATATATAAGTTAAGATTAATATGACTTCAAAGAGCGGGTTGTATCAGCAGTGGTCAGTCACTCTTACCACACCGTTAGCATCGTAGCCTGCTAGCCTAGTTGCACGACGTTAGAGTGACGTGCACGACGTGGGAATTGGATGCTATTGGATGTAAACTATACTTTCGTAAAAATCTTTCTTTATGGACTTTAATTGAAGTATTAATAACAGACATAGAGAGTAGAGTGAGTGTTAATATTATAACTGATTATGAATTAATATGACACTTCACCATATGATATGTAAAAATATTAAAATAAACACCTGCACATCATAAAATTAATTTCAACTAGTTGTTCAGTGTCCTCAGTTAAACAACAAAATAATCTATCATATTGATGATTTAATTAAATATATTCATTCAATAACATTTGTTGAAGAAATTAATACTGTCAGATGGCAAATTCTTTTCATGCCCCCGTTATAATTCCCGGAATAACCAATACCTACATATTCGGGATAAATGAGTTATACAGCATTCTAGGAAATAATTAAAGAACACTCCTCAAATCCAATATCAAATACTAGCGTTTGTTCGTTATTTATAAATAACTATGTTAACTATTCAATTGTAATACTTAACAAATCTTCAATATAGTTCATTATCCTCATCTGAAGGCGCAACACACTTTCTTACGCATGTTGCGAAAACCATTTCCCAGACGTCAATACTTTCCCTTATTCCCGTGGAAATCCTTTTATAGTCCGTCCAACCATTTGTTTAACTTTTGACATATGCACGCCTATGAAATTTTATAATTCTTGACAAGGAATCGAAACAAAATAATTGACTACTTTAGGGATGTCATTTTTTGTTTTACATAGTGAGGCGACTTGCTCTTCAGTTCCGATATTAATTATCGATCGATATTCGTTAAGCCCACCGATTGTGTAACAAAGATAATTCAAAGCTTTTCCATTGTAAAATGAAATTTGGCAGTGTAAATTAAATATTTTCTTTTTATATATGCGTAAATATATGATAACTAATAAAATACACTATTAAAGTTAAATATTCACTAAAGTTATATTGTATCTATACTAATATTATAAAGCTGAAGAGTTTGTTTGTTTGTTTGAACGCGCTAATCTCAGGAACTACTGAACCGATTTAGAAAATTCTTTCACTATTAGGAAGCTACATAACTCCTGAGTGCTATAGGCTACTATAGGCTGATATATTTAATCGATAAAAACTTCTTAATAAATTAAATCAATTTTTACAAGAAATCGAATCGTACATCCCCAAATGGTTAAAAACTTAACTGTCAAAAGTTAAATAAATGGTTGGAAGGACTATAGTCCCAAAAGTACACTGAATTGTTTATTTTGATATTCTTTGCAGGTTTTTGGTTACTAGAGAAAAAATATTTGGACTTTACATTGTAATTTTTTAATTATTATTTGAGATTAGACAAAGGAAGAAGACGGAATTCCTATGCACTTCGCCACCTAGGCATGATTTCCATAATATCATTAAAACAATAAAGCCGTAACTAACTTGGACGGCATAATGAGCTGATCATCATGCATTCCTTACAAGTCAAAAAAATCCTTGGGCTTTTAACGTCAGATGCTGAGTCGTTTCCATGCTATAATAAAAAGTGTCTTACCTCAGAGTAAGACTTCTCGATGGCGCTCCGCTTGATGATGTAGGTGCGCAGGTCCTCCAGGAGGTCACACTCATGCTGGTTCTTAGCATGGAGCTTGGCGATTTGCTCCGTGTGCAAGTTTTTTAGAAACTTCGTATAGTTGCTCTGGAACAATACACTTTAATTACCAACGAATGCTAAACAATATTTTATAATATACAATTATTAGAAGATTTATTTCTGTTAGTGCTAAATATGCACAAAGTGTGCCTCCTAAAAAATGCTAACAGGTTCGATTGAAAGGCAGAAAGTCAGAGAGATAATTTTTGATCCCAGAAAACGTTCAATTACTAATTTTATTGTTTTTAAAAATCCTTAAACAATATCATACAAGCCGAACTTTGGTCATAACCAAAGATTATATAATATATCCGGTATTCACTAGGAATACTAATATTTAAAGATAGGTACTTTAAGGTCCAACCAATTAGTAATTACGTCACACGAGTTTCACATTTTTTTTTACCGCCGGTTCTTGTCACAGGTGGCCCCATTTGTGTCCCTCCTCCAACCCCGTCAAATGTTTTACAATTACACACAGACTTTTTTTACACACGAATTGAATAAACAAGCAACATCAGTTCGAAAATTTGGGATTACTTTAAAATAAATATTAATCAATCGCAGCGGGTGGTATTTTGGCATATAACGTTACCGGCATTCTCCGGCATCTAGTCACACTTTGTTGACCCCCTTTGTTGACGTCTTAGCGTGGGACATAATTTATTTATTTATTTTACAAAAATCCACAGCTCTCTAAAGTAATATATAATACTCTGTATACAAACAAGTATGACACATCTCACAGCCAAATTCGGATTTACAATAAAATTTAATTGAATGAACCCTTTAAGGTTCTTCATTAAATTACTAATATCCGTCATGGTCACATCAATCAGATTTAACCAACAAAAATGTTGACATGCAAATGCAATAAATGGATTGTGTCCGCGGGCTAACTTTGTTCGGTTTTCATCGCGGTATTTCGAGCGAAGTTTCAAAGTTTTCACCAAATCAATGTCTACGTCAAAGGAACGGGTTTGAATAATCATATCGATCCGAAACTGAGAGGGATTGAAGTCTAACTTACCGCTCTAAACATAATAGAACAAACAATGGGCCAGTTTATGAAATAAGAGTTTTTTATACCTGGTAACGGTCCACTAATCCTTCTACTAATAATTTTAAATTCATTTCTAAAGATGTTGATTTGTAGTTAAAGGCAGATAGGGCCCAATGGATTTGGCTAAAAGTTTGGCGCAAGGTAGATCTTGTCTCAGATTGACATACTTGTATCCAGGAAAACTAACAAGGCGTAAAGGTCTTTATTCCAGACTCGCGGAGCAACAAATAATAATAAGTGTAATTTCACGATGCAATAAAATTCTTAAAAATATAGCTTACTAGCTTTTGCCCGCGGTTCCGCCCGCATTAAAAAGATTTTCCGGGATAAAAGTCCCGGTTTATATTTCCCCGGGATAAAAAGTAGCCTATGTGTTAATCCAGGACATGATCTACCCGTGTGCCAAATTTCATCGAAATCCGTTCAGTAGTTTTTGCGTGAAAGAGGAACAAACATCCAGACATCCATACATTCTTACAAACTTTCGCCTTTATAATACTATAGTAGGATAAAAGACACCATTTATCAAAATCAGTTCAGATAGATCAAAATGATGTACTACAGTATTGCACAAGTTAAAAAGGTCTACAAAAAAGTCCACGGTGGTATATTAATTATCTCTATCTCTTAGATATAACCCACAATAACCATTTTTATCATTTACTGTTTTAGAGAAATAATGGCTTATTTACGAAGTGATTTCAAGTAATACAGCATTAATCTTTAACCAATTACGTACCTTAAATACATTGTGCTTTTAATATCTATACTAATATTATAAAGCTGAAGAGTTTGTTTGTTTGAACGCGCTAATCTCAGGAACTACTGAACCGATTTTGAAAATTCTTTCATTAATAGGAGGCTACATAACTCCTGAGTGCTATAGGCTACTTTTTATCCCGGGAAAATATTTTTGTCCCGGAAAAACTTTTTCACGCGGGTGGAGCCGCGAGCACTACTAGTGGATCAATATAGCCCTTTACAGTATACAATTTACATAAACATTTCCTAAGATATTGCAGATTTCAAAATACAGGGACATAGCGGTTGCGACGGTACCGGCCGGAGGGTCGGTGGCACGTGGCTATGTATACCGCGCCTCGAAGGTCGCGCTTCGCCCTTCAGCAGTTGATGTTTATGTGTGTATTTAGGTGGATTCGAAAATGGTTCAGATTTAAAATACGATCTGGAAAATGTATGAAAAAATGAAAATCCTCCTAGCCAGGTTCGGCCACGGCGGCCAATCTCAATAGTAATCAGCCAGGTACGCAGGAGATATTATAGTGCACAAGTGTGTGCGCAATACACAGGTGCACTCGCTATTCGTGAACGTGATTCGTGAACGGGTGCTGCTTGTGTGGACTGGTCTGCTCTGTTTGATGGTTGACTTTATTTTTTACCTAAAATTAAACATGTAGGTGGTTGTTTCACTTAGGTACTCTCCGTTAATTTTCGCATTTAATATCCATCTTTAAAATTGAAGTAATATTGTGATTTTCAAATTGTAAAATATATATATTTAAAAAAATAATGATAAAAGACCTACGCCGAGTTTCTTGGTGCTTCTTCTCAGGTCAGTGGGCTTTTCCGAAGCACCGGTAGAATCTTTTAGAATAACAACATTGTGAAAAATGAAAAATGACGTGTAAAAGTGCCCTTAGGGGCCTAATTACTGAATAAATGATTTGAATTTGAATTTGAATTCCTTCACTCTCATAGTCCGGTGAGACGGCAATCCGACATGACCGGAGAGAGATCAGGCGCAGGACCAACGGCTTCACGTGCTTTCCGAGGCACGGGGGTATCACACCGCCAACTTCCTGACTCCGAGCTGTGACTGAGTATTTTTTAAGATGGAAAAACCCAGTCACAATTTTTTTTGGCACGACCCGGGATTCGAACCCAGGACCTCAGCGCGCAAATTTTACTCGTAACGCGTACGCAATACAACTACGCCACCGAGGCAGTCAAAATGTATAGTCACCGGAAAATGTATAGTTTGTATATAAAGTGACTTTTATACAGGAAAAACTCTTTAATGCAGCCGAAGCCGCGGCCAAAAGCTAGTACATTATAAGAAAGAATAATATTATACTTATATAACATATTTGATTTAATATTGTAAAAATGTACTGAAATAAATAATATAATCTTGACTCTTAACTCTACGCAACGCTTTGACAATGTTGTATTTTGAAGTTTATGAGCGTTGTGTTGGGAAAGTTTTAAATCACTTGGTAACCAAACGTAACTGATTACTTAAAAACGTCGAAACTTTCGATGGAAATAAAAACACTGCTGTAAATTTAAAAATGGTTGTAAGTACATTTTATATATAGATTTATCCATGAATGAGTTAGATATTAAAAAAAAAACATAGATCATAGAAGATCATAGAAGATGTATAGTAAGTTTTTATACAATTTTTGTACTTTTCCATTGACATTTGACACATAAAGGTCATTGACGATCTTTTTCTTATTTGAATCGCACTGTACATACATAAGGCGTTACAGTAAGTACTTTGTTATAACAAAGAAACTTTACTTTTACTTCATATTAACTTGTATTTTAATAATACATTCTATAATAATATATTTTGTCTGTAGCGTGAAAAGCGACAACTTCAGCGTCGAGCCAGTGAAGCGTGAAGCCGCACACTCGCCGCAATTTATAACGTGATCGACAGCACACTCACGCTAGTAGGTACGTTTACTCGCTATGAATAAACGTTCATTAAATTAAGAATAATAATAATTTATAAAAAAAAACATACGTATCTAAATAATTTTATAATACATAGTTGCGAAGATGTTTGCATGTTAAATGTTAAAACAGAAACCTCTGAACGGAATAAGATGAAATCAGTAATAGACAATGTCCTGAACTAATGTATGGGATATTTTTATCCAGGTAAAGTACACAGTGGTACTTGTATTTGCGAAAGATCGTTCTTGTGAGCAACACTTTTTATATATATTGCCATTGGGCGTGTAACGGTTATGTTTCGCTGGTCATAATATTTTTACGGATGGCTTACTACAAGAAGAAGTAAATAAACTTTTTCTCTGCAACTGACACAACTGTATTCGAGGGATTTGTACAATTAGTACGAAATTTGTACTTACCGGCGTCGCACGATGTCGCACAATCGATTATGTTTTGGGGTGAACGCGCCGACAAGCTGCGACTCAAGATTTAAGGGAACCGCTGTTTCTCTTAATCTTGCGCCTTGCCCTAATTCGGTAAGTCAGTAAATCCAGAATTTATAAGAAATATTTAGCATAGAACGCGGTTTATTGCACGCTGTGATTTACAGCTATGCGCCATTGCTTACTATACAGGTCGTTTTGACACTGCGATATTCAATGAAACCACATACGTATCTCCTTGAAAATAACAATTTCCATTAAGTTATTTTAACCATAGGCCTAAAATAAAAGTGTAAGTTTCGACCAAAATAAACACCATTAAGTTTACACGCCCTAACGCTTACTACTACGACTCTAAAGCTGTGATTCCGCAGAACGCGGCAGACGGCAACAGCATGTGCCGCGACGGCAGACGGCACTACAATGCAGTATTACATTGTATGAGACCGATTCCGTACACGACGGCAAATAACGCGTGCCGTTTGCCGTCGCACGCCATGTGCGCACTGATGAACTACAAATTGATAAAAAAATCAGGAAAATAAAATTGAGATTTTTGGTGAAAATATTCGTTATTCATAAATATTTGGCACGATGTTAGCAGTGGTTATGACGAGTATGTGGTATCATTTAGTAACTAACGCAATGTCAAAATGACCCTGTATATGAAATGTTTTAACTTTAATGAAGACATTATAAAAAAAATTATCAAAATACCTCCTATATTTTCTTTCACTAAATCAGCGATGACGCACGATGGACCGATGACTTGAAAAAGGCGGCGGATAGTGGATGGATGCGGGCTGCTAAGACCGGGATGGTTGGAACTCACTTGGGGAGGCCTCCGTACAACAGTGGACGTCGACAGGCTAATTGATGGATACCTTGGACTGACAACAAACTGACGAATGGCTTCCATGTTGCGTTTCGTATTTCTTCTATTAAAGTCTAAGTTCCAAATTGCCTAAATTATTCAATGTTATCATTAAGTCATTCCAGTATATTATAATAAATGTATATTGAGACACATCGAGTACTTTCAACGAAGTCTATTAAAAAAAAGTTGTTCGAGACTTTGAAATTTGTGATACAGTTCTAACAATTTAATATTCTCAGTAAAAGCTTGGAGTTTTCCTCTAAAAGTACTAACTAATATGTACAGAAAACTTATTTAATATTTCTAAGTAAAGCCGCGTTGCTGTTTTTGATGTATGTTTTTCTTTACATGCTGGAAAAGGAAAATATTCTTTTATGAATTTAATATCATCCTTACAAAATATTTATACGGGTAATTAATAAGTGCATTCAGCATCGTACTTATAAATGCGTAAGTTGGTGGAAATGTTTGGAGGTTAGTATGGTTTTTAGATATAAATGCAGAAACAGCTTAACGGATTCGGATGATATTTGGCACATGGGTAGATCATATCCTGGATTAACATCTTAGAGTTTGTATCCCGGTAATTTGCTTCCATGGGAAATAATGTAGTTCTTTCAGTTACAATGGCGGGTCGCAAAGGAATACTAACAAAGCTCACCTATTCTTTAATTAAGTTTTAATTAAAATTTAAATAACCCCCGATACAAAAAATCTCTAAAAAGTAAAATAATCGCTAAAGAAGTATTTTCGTCTCCCAGGTCCGGAGTTCGGTCCCCCGACGTGAGGACGCTTGGGTCAAAATATTACTAGGTACTTAAACGACAAAGACACTATTATTATTTTACTTTTTAGAGATTTTTTGTGTCGGGGGTTATTTAAATTTATTTTTTTAATTCAAACTTTTTAAATTACTTTATTCTCCATCATGGGGCCTTGATAATTAACTATCTATCACCTACTCGATAAGTCCATCCTTATGAGCCCAAACACACTATATCTGCTATAAGTTGCTAAGGGGTTGGGTATCCCGCAGACTACTTGATGCCGCAGCATCAGCTCATGTTTAAAAATATTATCTAAGTCACAGTACACCAAATTTAAAATCATTCGGACTTTTTATGTTGGAAATGAGCTGATAATCTTCAAACGCCTGAAGAGATCTTCATAAATTATAGCTAAGAACCATCGCAGTGACATTAGCTTTCAAACGAAAAAAAACCGCGTCCAAATCGGTCCATTCGTTTGAGAGCTACGATGCCACAGACAGACATACAGATATACACACCCTAAACTTATAACTCCCCTCTTTTTTTGTCGGGGGTTAAAAATGACCTCAAAACAGTAGTTAGTTTTAATTAGAAAAAACCACTGTATACCAGTAATCAGATTGTACTGCTTGCTATTCATCAATACTTATAAGAAAGCTTCGAATGGTCCTAATATTTGCGAATCAATACTAGTACAAAATGCTCGGTGTCCGGTATGAAGACTTCCATAATAGACGAGTAATAGCAGTTTGGTTTGCTAACAATTAATTAATTGCAGCTATTGTATTTCAAGGTGTAATTAAACAATTTGATTTGATTTACGCGTATAATAACGGGTAAAGCACTGCACAAACGCTAAAATACGATGATAGGTATTACTGGTGGTTTCTCATATGTAAGAGTCCGTCTGGGTGGGTACCACCGTAATGTTTCTTTCTACCGGCAGGCAGCAGTGTGCATGCACTGTTGTCTTTCGGTTTGAAGGACATTATAGCCAGTGTAACTACTGGACATAATGAGACTTCACGTCTTATGTCTCAGGACGACGAGCGCAGTTGAATGCCACACACTACTTTGTAACTCAAGGTGCTGTGTCGTATTGCTACTGTTTATGGGCGGTCGTATTGCTTACCATCAAGCGAACGCCAAGCTTGTCTCGTCATTATATGCCATAAAAAATCGGAAATGTTGGATGCAATTTGAATTTACTAGCATTAGGCGTTTCACACACTGCCCCGCTCTACGATGCGGGATGCGTGGCGACGGAACTACGCGCGTTGGTGCGGGGCGATACGCAACGTATGGGCACACCGAGTCCTGCTGTATGGTGCGTGATTTCTTCTCATTTGAATAAAGGTACAAACTTAGAATAATAACACTATTATTCTATGGCTACAAAAAACAGACAGATAATAATATCACTGCAGCATCGTGAATGAGTTCTGCATTAACAACAATTTTTATATAGCAAACAATTCTCTGCACTGTACTATCCCGCGAGCTGTGCTGTAAAATGAGGCCTGGGCCACCGCATACTATACTGCAGTCCCGCGCGTTTGTGCGGAGGAATCTGCACGATGCTGTAGTGATATTATTATCTGTTTGGTCTTTGTATATTCAAATTAGAAGAAATCGCACACCGTACAGCAGAACTCAGTGTGTCCATACCTTGCGTCTCGCCCCGTACCCACGCGTTGGACGCGTGTTTCTCTGTATATGGGCGCGGAATCTTCAACACAGCGCGTGAATGCGTTTTCTGTGTGTTGCACAACATAAGAACATTCCCGCGCTTCGCTGCGTAATGCGGTGCAGTGTGCGAATCGCTTTAGGAAGCTGGAAGCGTATTCAAGTAACTTTTGTATAATCGTTGGCCAATCAATTATGAAATCAGGAATATTTTGTTTTGCGAATGCATAATAGTCAAAGAATTGCATTTTATGAGCTACGAATTATTTTTATTGTTCACTCACTATAAAATTTGTTGTTAACAAATAATGGATAATACTGGAACAATGATGATTGAAATAATATCGAAACAAGAACAAAACCCACGCTGAAATGTTAAATAAATAATTGTCTTATCTATTCTCAATTGTAAACATCAAGCCCCAATGACCGTCGTCACTACCTAGACCTGCGTCTGACAGTAATGACATTGAATTATTCATGTACCAACAGCTAACAGTGATATCCGCTTAGATGTTCGACCTAAACTTAACTTTAAAGCGCGTTGCTGTGATATTTACTACTAGCTTTTGCCCGCGGCTCCGCACGCTTTAAAATTTTTTTCCGGGATAAAAGTCCCGCTTTATATTTTCCCGGGATAAAAAGTAGCCTATGTGTTAATCCAGGACATGATCTACCCGTGTGCCAAATTTCATCGAAATCCGTTCAGTAGTTTTTGCGTGAAAGAGGAACAAACATCCTTACATCCAAACATCCAAACATCCAAACATCCTAACATCCAAACATCCATACATTCTTACAAACTTTCGCCTTTATAATATTAGTAGGATTAGTAGGATTTATAAGACTTTGAGTGTCTACCAAACCATTTGCAAATATTTCTAGTAACAAAACTAACATCGTCGCAATTTATAACATTCCATTAAAAGAATAAAAATCCAATCTGACCACGGCCATCTTATCCAACAAATCCTCTGTAATTATTTTCAGAACACACTTCAATATTCGTTCACTAGTTTAAGTTATAAAGTTATATGATGACTGCCTCGGTGGCGTGGTTGTATTACGATACGACTGCAAAGCTGAGGTCTCGATTCCTGGGTCGGGCAAAGGGATGTTGGATTTTTTTATCAGTATCAGCTCGGAGTCTGGAATTTGTGCCCGATATGGCGAACGGCTTGAACTTTTTTGGTAACGGTACTTGACGTTTTTAATTAATGTATAATTATTTGGAATGCATATTTCCAGCTATCAAATGATATATTTAAATTAGTTTGTAAACAACTATTACTGGTGAATATTAAATTTCTCGCAACTCACAATGTTATCCAAATTATACATTTATACGTTCTCTACCATACAATAATGAATAAATTATATTATGAAAACTAGCAGTCTGTCATTTCATTTTCTATGGCGTACGCGGGTGCGAGCAACTTGCAAATAATAAAATCCTCTATGACTTGCGAATTTCTTCCTTGTTATAATGTGCACATTGCGTCTGTGATAATTGGTATAAAAGCCTAACAAAGAAAATCTGCTGGAAGCTCTTTCGTTGCTCGTATAGATCACGAAACATCGACCATACGGGTCAAAATGTAACTCATACACTTGTTTGACATCGGTAACTTCTTAGGGATCGGGCTATCTAGAGACAGCCTTTGAACAAGCTAACAATTGTCTATTACATCAAAACTTTAGCTTTGAATTACCACTGTAATTCGCATGAAATTCGTGATTTGAACAGTGCACGAAATCTATGACGCGTACAGTTTGCACGAAATCCGTGACGCGAACAGTTTGCACGAAATCCGTGACGTGTATTTGAACAGTGAACGCGAGCAACATGCACGTAGCACACGTCATCGAGGCAAACTGCGAAAGCGATGGACATTGGACAGTGTGAGCTGGATCCGCACCATTGATGATATGTATATTCACATCACGTGAGTTGTAAGCTCATCTGTCCTACAAAGATAATGAAAGATCGAAGCATTCTAGATCTTTGAAATAACAGGCCAAGAGTAAAGCTGTGATTCCGCAAGACGCGGCAGACGGCAGACGGCAACGATAGATGGTGGTACTATGCGGTATTAAACTGTATGCGACCGATTCCGCACACCACGGCAAGTGACGTCCTGTCGGGCGTCATTTGCCGTCGTGTGCGGACTCGGTCTCATACAATTTAATAGTGCACAGTAGTGCCATCTGCCGTCGCGGCACATGCAGTTGGCGTCTGCCGTGTTTTGCGGAATCCCAGCTTTATACGTAACGTAGTTGGGGCAGGTCGCCAATATACATAAAATGAAAACTATATAACATTTAAAATATTGTGGCACGTCATTGGCTAGGGGGCGCACGTGACTCTTATTTATTGAAAATACTTGATTTTCCTCCTCGGCCGCTGCCTTGTGTCCGCTCGGGGAATTAAGCGGTAACATTAACTGATGCACGTATTTGTGTTATTTACCCACAAGAATTCTTCGGGCCTTATAAAGGATGTATACAGTAATTGTTTTGAGTTCATTTGGGTGGTGGTATGAGGAAAATAGTAAAAACGATGCACATGGATACTGGTGTGTTTACTTACTAAAAAATTTTGATATGCCCTTTAACGATAGGGTGTGGTGCAGAAATTATCATCATTAGCAACACAGGTCCACTGACGAACAGGCCTCGCCTAAAGATGATGCATACGGTATATTTTAAATTCGGGTTACCTACATCAGACTGGGGACTGACGAATGTACTATTGCCTGAAAAAATCCATAAATAAAAATCGTATCTATAAAATATTCGCAAGTTCCTTCGGTAAAAATTCGACTGTGGAAATATGATGTTGCGTACATTTAAAAACGTATCATTTCTGAACGTCTAAAGAACTTTATTTCTTCAAAGACATTTCGATATTGAATTGAAAAATCTTTTGGGGCCTTTTTGTCTTAATTTAAGCATGGTATTGTAAGGAATATGGAACCAGTCTAAAGTACAACATAATTTATTTCTGCCTCAGTTTTTTTGTGTGATCTGCTAGTTAAAGTCGTTGCTGTTTATATATTGTGTTCTATTTATAACGTAGGCTTTCGTTTAAGATAATTTTATTGCTTTTGTATTATATTTTTAAAGGACATGTCCAAAAGCGGACTTAAATTGTAACCAAGATATAACTTTATACAGTGTCATTTTTACATTGCGTTACTAAATGAAACCACATATTTGTCTATACCTCTGCTAACATCGTGCTAAAAATTATCAATGAATAAAGAATACTTGCGCCAAAAATCCGAGTTGTAGTATTCCATTTTTTTATAATTTTGTAGTTTAGTGTGAATATGGTGTATGCGTAAGTGCATTTCTGACTGAAAGTGTAATGTTGCTGCTGCGAGGAATTCTCCTCGAGCAGTCATAGTGGCATGAGGGCGTGTAAATTTACAGTTACATTTTATTGATATTTATTTTGTTCGAAATTTACACTTTTTCATTTTAACGCTATGGTTAAAATAACTTAATGAAAAGTGTTATTTTAAACGAAACAGTATGTGGTTTCATTTATTAACGCAATGGCAAAATGACCCTGTATTTGGATAGTCCTCCCAAAAACTAGGCCTTTGCAATAATTAGTATAATTTTAAAGTCCTACGATTTTGAGGTTTATGTAATTTTAGTTTGCATAAATCACATCTAAAAAAAGTTACTATACATATTAATAACATTTTAATAAATGCAGGGGTCTAACAATTTCTTTGTAATGGATCCAAGATGCATATTTTTGCCCTTTTTATATCCATACATTTTGAGCCTGGTTAGATTTCGCCTAGCAGCCATACAAAAAGCTGACATCTTTAAATAGTACCTACGGCATTATAACAATAACCAAAAAACTCTATACATAACAATTATTTCTAAAAATGTGTGAGTTCAAAGTTTCTATATATCTTATTAAATTATTTGTATTACGTAATTATGACCTCATTATAATATTATTATTCCAATATCTTATTTCTAATACATGACTACCATAAAGCTGTGTGAGCACCATTTCAGTCTTGTGCCTACTTTATTAATAATTTATCAAATGAATTACATTACACTTTACAATAAGTCAAATAAAACACTTTGGAATGAGAAAATGTTTATCTTGTTTGCTTTATGAACAACCCTACATTTCCTCCTATGGTATTGCATAATACGAAGTGAATTCCATATGATATTTAGTTTAGTCTGCAATGCTATCCTTCATAACTTTATAAAAGCAGAAGTGTGTTTGTTGGTTATTCTTTACGTTGCAGCGGATCAACATCTTTTTTTTTCTTTATCAAAGGGTCGGCGTACTGTTATTTATATTATACTACTCTATACAGCAAAGAATTTGGAAATAATGATACGTAAAAATATTCTGAGAAAAATACGACAGGAACCTGTATTTCTCATATACTTATAATCATTAGCAAGTCATTTACGCAAATTCAAGTGTCCAATATTATTATTTGCGTTTGTATAACATTTTATATGAAAAATCATAAGGAAAAGAATAGAAAAGGGACATTTAACTTTCTCTCTTCAAATAAGTTCAAGCCGACTTTGTGTAGACAGCGTTCTGACCAACTCTCAAGTCTGGGGTATATTTCAAAGTACAAAGCTTTTATATAATAAGAAGATCGGTTATACACAAATGTATCGTGACAGTTATTTTTTATTCAAGATAGAACAATTCTACTCCCTTTAAATAAAAATAATATAAAATCGATTAGCTCGATGAATGTTAAATATTGACACCGAAAATTATTTGCGCGTGATTGGACCATATGTCTATGATCGCCCAGAAAATAAATAAAATCGGATTGCGATCGTTTGTGACTTTTGTTCGTTGAAACGCGTCGCCTGACTAATAAACGTTGACCTGGGGTCTCTGTTTTAATTAGCAACATCTTCATTGCAGGAAAATCAAAAACACATGATAGTTACAAGCAGTTGACTTGAGTCTGTTTCAAGAGTTCTGGCTAAATAAAAGTCGAACTGTAATCTTTGCTCCCAACTGGTAATCAAATGAGTATTATCTACAATAGTTGTTTAATATGATAACTGTCATCAATAAACTTGAACATTGTGTAACAGGTTCATATCTGAAGTGCAGATAATGATAAACTTGTAATTTACTTACGGATTTATTGTTACACCTACGCTTGCAAATTTATAGTTTTTACGTATTTCTACTCCATTAGTTCTAATAATTTTTTTTACGAACACAACTTCCAGTTTTATTGAAAACAAATTAATTTTCGCAATGAAAGAACGTTTCCTTTACAGCTTTAACCTTAAGCAAGTTGTCATAACAGATGTGATGTCAGTAGAGGATAATTGATGGATTATAATTATATAACTCGCTCTTGCCCGCGACTCCGCTCGCGTTAATGAGTTTTTCCGGGCTAAAAGTACATCAAAACCTTCCAGTTAAATCACTCTACCTATAAAAAAACTAGTAGTTTTAAAGATCTAAGGATACGTAGGGACGGACAGCGGGAAGCGACTTTGTTTTATACTAAGTTAAGACACGTTCCTTTTCTCTTTACTTTCAATTCGTAATTATTGTTGAAAATCGGTATTAATAAAAAAAAATCGTTGTAGTTGCCCTTCTTTTATGTTTTTTTTACCATTTTAGTCACAAAATATTGGTAAATATTATTTATGCGTCTTCCCTATTGTGTGGATTGGTCAGGGATAAAAATCTCTCATCAGTCAACACTATCTGGACCACACTCCACTTCCCATCATGTGCAGTGGGCAGATACTTTTCCGTGGCATCACTACATAGTATAAAACAAAGTCGTTTCCCGCTGTCTGTCCCTATGTATGCTTAGATCTTTAAAACTACGCAACGAATTTTGATGCGGTTTTTTTTAAAGATAGAATGATTCAACGGGAAGGTTTTTATGCACTTTTAGCGAGGAAAAACTTATTAACGCGGGTGAAGCTGCAAGCAAAAGAACTAAAAACACGACCATTAGTAAAACTTTTTAAAACTTATCCATTGAATAAAAAGCGACGGGGATTATATGGGGATTTAAGGATTTAATAAATATACCTGATAAATCTCCGTTGCACCGTTAAATAAGGATGATATAAGTCTTTTTACCAGATTTTAATTTAATTTTTAATTTAGGTTTCGAATAATCCTAGTTGACAGTGTTCACAAACGCTGTCGGAGGCACAACACGTGCTCACTTCTCATAATTTGGTTGGTGATACAGGTAGAGTATCAAAATTTTGGAGTGAGCAGATGCCTCCTACTGGGTTTGTGCACACTGTCAACTAAGATTATACAAAACCAAAATGAAGTAATCAAATTAAAATCTTGTTGTAACTTTAAGTTCTTCAATGAATTTAATAAAAATGGCAGATATTGACGCACTTGAGTTTTTTGTTTGTTTTTAATATTTTTTCTTTAGTGCCAGGTAACTGGCCGGTACGAATGTTTGAATATGGAAGTGCGAAAAAATTATTAGCTACAAATATGAGACAAATGACAAACATAAAGAAAAAAAACTGTGTTATATTTTAATTAAATTATGATTTCCAAAAAAGCAGGCTGTAGAAAAATACTTGCACAGATATTTCCATTCCCGCATGTCAGACAATAGATACTCTACACTCTTCGGTGGTGTATTTATTTTAAAATAATCATTACTATTCATGTGGTGACAGTATTCATGGATTCAAATTTTGTTGAAATTCAAATTGGTAGTGTGCCATCATACATTATAAATATTAAAAAATAATGTGAATCAACACTGCAGACTGCTTCATAAATCTCATTAGTAAGCAATAGCAAATATGTTGATATTTTGACATTATTGTATATCTACTTATAATCTACCTTTCAACCAACAGCTGTATGCGACACGAGAACGTACGAGCTCATTATTTGGAAATCTAATTCGTAGCCAGCTTAATATCGTTCGTAGGAGATGCACGTATACCGTACACAAACGCGGCTAAAAACCCATAACAGAGAGGCCGATAACATCGTGTAACTAGGAAACTCTATTGGGTGATGCTATAGATGCTCCACTTTTTGAAATCGATTTGTGATTTGAAGACGATCAATAATAAAAAGAATGTAATGATATTATTGAAAGATGCAATTTTGAAAATCGTAATGTAACGTGGACGATAGCCTAGTTGGGAATGGGACGGTCTGCAGAGACAATGTCCGGAGGTTCGAAACCTAAAGCACACACACATCTCTGACTTTTCGAAGTTACGTGTGTATTGTTTATCAATTTATCGTTCGCTTTAATGGTGAAGGAAAACATCGTTAGGAAACCTGCATACCTTAGGAGTTCTTTATGAGAATTTCGAAGATATGTGAAGTCTACCAACCTGTACTAGGCCAGCGTGGTGGACTAAAATAGTCTAATAGATTAACATGAAAAGGATTTTTTAATGGAATTGTATGACGAGACGAGCATGCCGTTCGCGTGATGGTAAGCGGAAAGTAGACTACTTTAAAAAATATTATTTAATTAATAAATTAATTATATAAAAGTCACGATATTGGTCCTTATTAGCATAGAATAATAACGTCTATTAGCATATTCAAATTTTAAACCAGCATCATTGATTTAAATACCTTTTCATTGTAAAACACATTGAGTTAGATATAAATTTGTGCGCGTTAAGGTGATTCAACGGTCAACCCCATATTATGGAACGGAAATAAGTTCAATGAACTTTAATTGTACAAGCACCTTTCCGGGAACACGGGAGTAAGTGCACATGTTTGTAATGTAAATTGCGGCAGATTCATTCCATATTCCAGGTCTTACATAATTAGTTTGAACAAGTGTGATTACAACCATAGTGCATATATTTACGATCGATGATCCTCTACAAGCAAGTACCATGTTCACTCAAATGCTTCTTCACGGTTCAGGAGCTTTTATAAATAGTAATATATTTATATGGAGAGTCTTGCATTAAAAAGGAAATAAATTCTTAGAATCCGAGTTCAACGCCACCTACCGGATCCAATTGTTAATCTAAACCATTCACGAATCCACCTGAGGACACACAAACAAATTCATTAAAATCGGTCCAGCCGTTTAGGAGGAGTTCAGTGACACACACGCACAGATGAATCATATAAATAAAGATATGATAATATAAATAGTTTATCAGTTAATATGGTGTACATGTATCGGTGCCTTCCTGGTAAACTGAATAGTAATCTCATAATGGATTTATTAAATCAGTTTTCCATCAACGGTAGGATCGGAATGCCAAATCAAAACTAACCATTAATTTCGAAATGGACGGTTTTGGTTTAATCTATAATCGTAATTTCGTTAGTGCCCAAAATTGGCCGTTCTAACCGTGACTTAGTTTCGATTTGTCGGTGCGATGATTCGTCATTTCAGATATTCGAATCTAATCATTTTATGTAGTTTCAATGCGCCTTTCATTGCCAATTTGGTCATATTAATACTGTTGCATATTATCACATTTTCATCTTACAGTAGCGATTTATATTGACGATAGACTGATAACTTTCACCTGAGGAGGAGAGAACTCCGAGGAGATATTACGAAAACAATTTCATCCATCGATAGACGTTCAAGTGCTGTCAATAGTTAAAAAAGTGTAGCGACCCGACGTTGACTCGGACAAGAGCATCATGATATTAACAAAACTTGATTGAAAAAAAGCTGTGTTCTATTAAAAAAAATAATTAAGTTATTAGGAAGTAGGCAGGCACGTACTGAAAGACCATACCGTCTCGGATATATACAAAGATATTTGAGTTGCCTATTTCAGTATTCAAACAGTGAACAAGCATTCTTATGTCTCAGTTTGGGTACATTAAATTTGATAAAAAAAGAGTCATCCTCGGATGACGAGGCTCAAGACCCAAGCCGCCGGTGGTCAGAGATTCAAAGTCTTCTCCATGCTGTCCAACAGTTCTGCATCAGGTATATTAATATTAAATTATCAACACTAGAACCACTAAAAACCATTTATGACCATAAATACACGAATAATCCGATCATAAACGAATTTTAATACCCTTTCAATTTCCTCAGTACTAAGACTGGTGTATTAATTTAAGTGCGGTTTGGCCACTTGGAACTTCTTTAGTTTGGTTGCTGTAAATTGGTTTAGTTCAGTTTGCCCCCGTCTGTTCGGTCTATTCTATATTAATAACCACTCTGTATATGACTACGAATGTTCTAAATCTGTGGGACTAGATATTGAAATTTTATTTCGTGTCCACCATTTCAGTTTTAGAAATATAAGATTAGCTACAAAATAATTTTGGTTTTACAAATAAATGGATCATTCATCAAAATTGATACTAAGTTTTGGGATTAATTTATTTCACTTGACTAGCGTTTACATTATTACTTATAAATATTTTTTTAAATAAGCAATCGGATTTATGCCATTATGGTTTTAAATTGTGTTTTACTTCAAATGCTTTCCAATTTAATTGAACATGATTACTGAACTTATTTCAACAATAATATAGATATGAAAATGGAGATTGAAATTTGCAGTTGCGAAAATAAATGATTTCAGATATTTTTTTATATGAATGTTTCAGTTATAAAAATATTTGCAGAGCTAAATAAAGGATGGAAACCAAAATCAAGCTGTTCAAAATATATTTAATTATAAACCAATTTCCAATGAACAGAAATTTAATTACAAATTTGCACATTATACTGTCAAAATACAGCTGTGATTAAAAATGAAAGTTTGTGTACGCATGTCATGTGTTTGAGCAACTCAAAACAAACGACTTGAACTTAAACACGCAACGTGCGATACGAAAGTAGGTAACCTCGTATGTTATTATTGTGTTAACAACAGCTGTTCTAATTAATCCGATTAAAAGTACCCATTAATTATAGACCATAACACATCCAAAACGATAAGTACTCGCCAACTTCATTAGGAAACGGGTAGCAAACTTGGGTAATAGACGCAGGGTGCAATTTCCGACGCATTGACCAACCTGCGATATTCGCAGCTCACTCTATCTAGTTACACTTTCAGATGTATTGTTTATGGGCGGGTCATCGAACAGCGCGCGAGATAATGCCGCTAGTGATATTTGATGCAATTACACCACGGTAGTCACATGATGCGGTGCATGTGTCCGATATACGCGCACATGTGCTCGTGTCTGTTTCCCCCTGCCCCCTTCTCGCTTGTGCGCTTCAGTACTTTCCACGTCGGTACGGCATACTGTGCTAAGGCAATTTAATTAACAACATCGTTTCCATATTCTGGACTTTGAGGCGAAAAATTCTAGAATAAAAACTACGTACGTTTATATTTTTCGTAATATTCAAATAAGAATTTTGTGGTATGAATTTTTATATTTTGACTGTATGTGTAATACCACCTGAGCTGTGAGCGCAATTTTAAGAGACGTAATTAAATGCTACAGTTTGGAAGACAATTTCATTCGGACAAAGTGTTACGTATACAATTCCAAGAGGGTGCCATATTGCACAATTTGACGGAGGGTGTCTAACATTTCAGCCCTTAATTTCTGTAATACGATGCGGAACTAGTACAACGAACTTATTCTGTGTCGTAGAACAAATACAAAATACTGTCTTACCGTTTCATGTTAATATTACGTTTTATATTAATATTAGGTAAGTCCAGCTAAAATAAAGAAAAATGCTATAATAAATCTTAATAGCAAGCTTCACGTTAGGCCCGTTAAGCGTCGCCATTATTTGTTCACAGATAAAATGGTGACAGTTGCACTGTAGGATGAGGTGATTAAATGAGACTTCAAAAAACCATTCACAATTAGTATAATCCAATAACGCAAAACAGTGTGACTGATGCAATAATCTAATGTACCTGGGGATTTAGGACAACTAAAACGAACAGCCACAGTTATGCCCTGGCACGACTATCAGTGTCGGACAGAATTGTGGAACGTATGTACTCTATTTAAAACTGAATAATTTATAAATATTTGTAATTACAGTTTTAGTATTGACAATGACCAAATATATATATATGCCATAGCTTTCATTATAAACTATGTTTTTATTTAATTAAACAATACATGCACATCCCCAGAAAATTAACAAAATGCATCTTTTACCAACAAATCCATGTCCTTTCTAACTCAATGTTGGATCGGTCCGATCATAAAGGTCAAGTTCATGTGTACCGCTATGTTATGAATTGGAAGATACCCGGTGTGCCTCTGGCATCTCACTGCAGACTAGGAATTAGTTTGAAACGCTCGATGCAGCGGATCATTGACGTAACAACCGAGCTGTAAAACTCAGCGGTCACTCTTCAAAACAGTGCGCTCTCATTTTATAGAACGCTTACTATGTGCGATGAGTTTCTCGCTGATTCTAATTTTAAAATTTCCAATTCTGAAAAGATGTTAAATTGACATGTTTTCTCTTTTGCGGAATTTTAATGGAAAATCTAAACCCAGTAGTTTTAAAAAAATATCTTAAATATACAAGGTGCATGTTGTCACCCGTTGTACTTTGGCTGTAATTATCTTTTTTTAATGCAAATTTTGGACCGGCTTTTGGATTATGTTCATTTGATGTTTTGATTAGTTTTTATTAATTTCAGATAATTATATTAGCGAAGTGCCGCCAGAATTGACAACATTTGGTCTTGACTTATGGGATTTTTCATAACTCTTGTTAAAATTTCCGATGGTAGGGCCCGGCATTCTTGATGCATATTCTTTTTTTGGACTTCGAAAGTCTGTGGCTTATGGAAATAGATTCGTGTTTTTAAAAAACCCACAAAGAGAAGTCTGACGTAAAATTATATCAGTCGATCCTTCCAAACAGTGCTATATATATTAGTGCTATAGGTACAACTATTATTATTTCGATTAGAAAGTAAGTATTACTCCGCGTTCTCTAGTGTACCTAATATTACGCCGATTTATATTTCGTTGACATGTATTCTCAGTGCATTTTGTACCTATTTACTTCACAAAAATCCTGAGCAAATATCAAAGTAGAATTGAGATTTGCCGCCATTTGCAAAAATTATAACATATTTTGTCTAAGTTAAGTTTAAGTCTTGCGCAGCAGACACAACTGACATACAATAGCATCAATTATAAACTAAGAAACACACATATAATACAATAATACTTTATTCTAAAATTGTAATACACACTATGTATTAAAAAATCCACATCAATGATACACACCCAATAATAATATGAAGTTGCATGTCGTGGCCGTGACAGGTAGATGGCCACTCAACATAATGCTGCTAAATATTTATTGCTAAAAAATAATCACACGAATTAAGAACCACCTGCTTTTTAGAAGTAGTTTAATAAATGAAACTCAGAGTCGGATTCAATTTGATGTACTCATAGCTATTGAGCTATACAGAATATGCGAGTATATATGAAGACAATTTGCGAGAGAGGAAATTAAAAAGAGAGTAAAGTAAAAGAAGCGGCGATAGCCTAGTTGGGAGTGGAACGGACTGCCGAGACGAATGTCCGCAGGTTCGAAACCCAGGGGCACACACCTCTGACTTTTCTAAAAAAAAAAACAAAAAATAAAAAAAAATGTGTGTATTCTTTGTGAATTATTGCTCGCTTTAACGGTGAAGCAAAACATCGTGAGGAAACCTGCATGCCTAAGTCTTTACATTTTATTACGAAATGAAACATTCAAATAAATAATATTAATGAGCCTTGCTTCCTAATGATCTGTAATGCTTTGTTTTCTGACATTATTGAAGCGATTTAAATTGAATAACAAGTGGGCGAAAAAAAGTTGTATAATTTTACTTTGTATTATTTTGAAAACATTGCTTACATGTAAGACGTAAAAGCACAACTCATAATATATAAAACTAGCTTTTGCCCACGGCTTCGCCCGCGTTAATAAGTTTTTCCGGGCTAAAAGTACATAAAAACCTTCCCGTTGAATCACTCTTTGACTATGACGTTGATACAACTCTTAACAAATAATGCATTAATTTCGACCAAATTTCATTACCATAAAAACGGTTCTAGTAAGTTAATCTTAAAAGATAGACATATACTGTTGCGGACATTTTTTTAGATAATTTCAAGAGGAATAATTCTTTCATACATATATTTTTGATATCTTGAACCGTTTTCGCAGCGCACGCAATGGAAGCCCTCAAGGATGAATAATTTTCCCCGCTTTTTTCACATTTTCCATTATTTCTTCGCTCCTAATACAGTGCAACCTCGATATAACAAATAGGAGGGGAACAAGAAAATATTCGTAATATCAAGTAATTCGTTGAACTGAGGTTTGTTATGTTGAGGTTAGATTGGTCTAAAATTCGTTATAAAGAGGTAAAAGAATAGTTTTATTCACTTCAATATTACGTACTTATCTTGTTATAGCGAAGAACTTCTACTAATAAATGATAACACATTTTTATCAAATTACTATATTATGTATTTGCTATGTATTTAAAAACAATTAGGTAGATAATAAAAATTTTTTCTTACATTAATAATCAAAAACAATTAACAATGTGGTTATTATAGTAGCTTAATCTCAATTTTGTTCATTGATTAGAAAAAAAGTCAATGATAGTTGTCTGTTTACCACTGGTATGAGTTATGACATCCAAAGCGCAATCTAATTTCGTGATGGATTTCACTACATCCTCACTCAAACCTCCCTTTTTGAGAAACACAGATTTTATTGTATTCAAAGCATTATAAGCATTAACATAATGATTACTGTACAAACAAAAGCGTGTCGAAACATGTCGAGACATGAATCACATGATAAGATTAAGAGTTATATTATTGGTGGAAACTTTATATAAAGGTTTTGGGTTGGCAAAATTCGTTAATTAGAGGTATGAATACTTTTTCTTCATAGTTGAAAATTCGTTATAAAGAGGTTGTACGCAAAGAATGTTCGCAATGTAAAGGTATATTTTATATTAACTCTTATGGACAATTCAAGGGGATAACGAAGAATTTGTTAAATCGAGGAAGTCGTTATATTGAGGTACGTTATATTAAGGTTGCACTGTAGTTGCATCGTGATGTTATATAGCCTATAGCCTTCCTCGATAAATGGTCTATTCAATACAAAAAGAATTTTTCAATTCTAACCAGTAGTTCCTGATATTAGCGCGTTCAAACAAACAAACAAACAAACAAACAAACAAACAAACAAACTCTTCAGCTTTATAATATTAGTATAGATCTGTACAAGTCAACACGCCACGAACAGTCAAACAAGTGGCGGCACGACGCGACTGCCCAACGTTTTGTTGAAGTATCTTGTAATAAATTATTACTTACGTGGAATATTTGTATAGCTGACAATAATGGTTTCTCAGAATCAATATTCCATTAAATATACACGTAGAATATTCACGAACTTAAAACAAATTGTGATTCTCATTTTGTTGTATAAAAATAAACCGTACTGGCACCGTTTACCGATATCGCCTTTTGGAAATTGAAAATTAATTTGCTTTGATGTTACTTGTTCATAATTGACGTATTCTGATGTTATTTTGTATAATAGTCGTATTAAAAAATTATGTCAGTGACGTATTTAAGCCGCTGTATAAGACCAAAAGTCCTGCTTAATTCTTAATTGCATTTACATACGATTGTACCTCAACGTAGTAATGTCAAGAATACGTATTATATGAATCTTCTATACACAACATTCAAAAATGTTTATGGTATATCAACTATGTTCCACAACACGTAGGTATTCGTTGTGGCAAATATAAAATAGGTAAAAGAAGGGAATAAATGTCATCTTTTTACAAAAATAGTAACGTTGATCTCAATCCCATTGGAAGTTGCAGCGCGGTGTATTGGGCTCGATTTACGTTCTTTTTCACATTTCAGCGCGCTTGAACAGCTCTTAAAGTTATTTTTAAGTAATATACTGAATTGAAACGATTAGATCCTGGGTCAGTTCAAAATTTCGTCAGCTATTTCCTCTCAAACGTTAATTGGTGAGACGCATCAGAGAATAGTATCATTAAGCCTCGTGAACGTCAGCTGCGGTTTCGTGGGAACGATGAGCAATGAGATGGTAGCCGCCCAAGCATAAAGAAAAAATATATATTCAGTCATTTCCTCCTAACTCCTACTCCTTCTACTCCTAAAATCTTTTTTAAATTGTAGCTAATCAAGCAATATCTTGAAGAAAAAAAAATAGAATCGGCTGTAACTTGGGGCATTATGCGTCAGCTGGTCGATCAAACATGAAAAAAAAATGTACTTATACGCAACTTGGTCATGGAATTATGTCATCCATGTCTGGCCCATGGACCAGATATGTTGAAAGTTTTTTTGCGAATAAATACATAGCACGTTTAGAACGAAAACGACACATGTAAAAAAAATAAGTATCGTCATAAAATCACTTATTTGCTTCACAAAATGAAATACAGAAGATTTATTTATTTCCTGTTAGAATATGTGTCTGAATTGAGCAACACTATACCTATACTATGCAGTTGAATTGTGCCGCGTACAAAGTAAATGGAGATACTCAGATTCATTTACACTACGGTACACCGCACATTTAGCGCCACTGAGCATTTGCACTGCATTGAACTAATTTTGATAGAATTTAAACACTTAAAATTATAAAGATTATAGTAGATTGTAGTAAGTAGTATCGTCCTCTCCGTAGTAGAGGAAGACCAGAGGAGTAGCATTGCTGGGCACGGCAATGTATTTTATTGCAGTTAAATGATGAGAAGAGCATGCCGTTCCTTATATTATTATGATAATCATCATCATCAGCCACACGACGTCCACTGCTGAACATAGGCCTCCCCCAAAGATTTCCAGACGGACCTGTCGAAAACGACCCGCATCCAGCGTGTTCCTGTGACCTTTATCAAGTCTGTCCACTACTTTGTTGCTAATATAGTTTTTACTAAATGCATGATTGAAAAAACTAGAACTCAAGAACGACTAAATTAATATTAGAGGGAAAACTGGAACGGAAATTAGTATTTTTTACCGTTAGCAAAAAGGAAAAATAGCGAAAAGTTTATTTCAATATTCCGCGTCGAAATAGAATATTTTTCCGTCTCTTTGGTTCTTTAAGCTGACTAGCGCTCGCTCCCTCGCGGCTCCCTGCAGCGTAGAGACAGCTGCTTCCTGAAGTTGCGGAGAAACTGATTAGCGTAACGACTTCAAACGCAAATAAAAATAAGTGTTAGAATATTTATATTCCTTTAAAAATATAGTAGATTTATATGAAAGCGGTCTTTAAGTGGCTTAGAACGAAACAATCTAATATATAAGGTGGATTGATTAAGATGTATGGCAAAAATAAAAGCACGTAAATTGTATTGATTATTCAAAGATTTGGCAGATCATATAACGTTACACAATACCTCTAAAACCTAAACCTATTTGTAACGTTTACCGGCGCGTTAACAAGAAAATACGAATGGAAATGTGTTTATGCCTACCGAAATAAGAAAATGTGAGTCATACAAGTTCCTAGTTAACCTGAACGCGGAAGTAAACGTCAAAACTCACACTTAGGCTGTAGAGCTGCCAGTCGGTAACTTTGACACCTGTTGACCTTGCTAATCTAGTTTTGCGTTTCTGAATCAAACGTTGTGGCTCCGTTGAGATTGATGTGGTCACTGCGCCAGGAAATTACAACAATCTCAGCCTTACATGTGATGGTGAGTTCCTATCACAGCTGTGGTTTGTCAGAAACACTTTACCGGTTCGGGATGATGTGGGTAGGTACTTAGATTAACAATAAATAGAGTTCTGAGCATAGTATATGTATGTACTGCCTGTATGTAGGTACTAGCAATTAGCAACAGCAATTATGGGTCTGGACACTGGACAACTACGAAATAGTGTAGATAAAAAAACTAGGTAGAGTACCTATTATGGGCTATATAGATTTATAAAACTAAGAAAAGCCTGAGGATTTTTTTGAAATCACACAATCCTTACAGGAGATAGGAGTAAAAAGAATAAATTCACTTTTGTTATTTTGCAACTTTTAAGTTTCCATATTATGTATTCCACGTTACCACCCATTCTCAGGATAAAACGCTCAGAGGTTATATCACTACCTAGAAAATATGTTGTAACATAATTAAATTACTTACGTTTCAGAAAAAATATTTTTTGTTCAGATATTGAATAAATATTTCGCGTAAATATCAGAGACTATTTGCGTTGTGATGATAGCATTTAAATAAAGCTTTCTTACTGAGGTTTCGCGAAAGGTGACTGGATAAATATCGGCGATCTACTTAGACCTACAACGGTCTGTTGTTATATACAATGTATTTCGGAGAAGTATAAGTCGGAATCGGGAACGATGAGCAAGAACTGCCTGCTGCCGACTCAGAACACTCTTACTTGTAGAATCTTCAATGTAATCCAGAGGGACTCTTCTATACCTATACTAATATTATAAAGAGGGGAAGTTTGTCAGTTTGTAGGTTTGTAGGGGCTAATCTCTGGAACTGCTCAACCGATTTTGAAAATTATTTCAATAATAGTAAGCTAAATTACTCCAAAGTGCTATAGGTTACTTTTTATCCCGAGAAAATATAAACCGGGACTTTTATCTCGGAAAAACTTTTCCACGCATGCAAAACCTATATGATATAAGACATAGCTAGGAAAAGACAAATCATACCCTGAAGTCTTTACAACGTACATTTGATTTAGCCGCTAGTATGGACCGCTTCATTTCTCTAGTACTATTATTTCAGTAATTGATTACGAATACTCTTTTTTTGTCGGAACCAGTTTTTAATAGCGGGTGTCGAGTGCATATTGGAGCGGCGTTTCGGACAGTGCTGATTAATCCACAAGTTCATAAACCTCTAAACTGCAAAACCTTACTGAAGGTGTAATAACTTAGTACTGCAAATTGGGGAGATTAAACATCTCTATGCATTCGAATGATTCCATTATTTTTAATGTGTGTGCATTTTTTACACAAAATTTTGCATGGGTTTTTCTAGCTTAAAAATTACTCAGTCGCATCTCAGAGTCAGGAAGTTGGCGATGTGATACCCCTGTGCCTCGGAAAGCACGTAAAGCCGTTGGACTTGCCCCTGATCTCTCTCCGGTCATGTCGGATTACCGTCTCACCAGACTATGAGAGTGAAGGAATAGCGAGTGCATCTGTGTATTGCGCACACACTTGCGTACTATAATATCCCCTGCGTACCTGACTGATCCTCATTGAGATTGGCCGCCGTTGATTCATCAATTGGATTCATTGACTAGAAGGGTTTTTTATTTAATTTCGCATGGCAACTTTCGAAGGGAGCCCGTCGTTGGGTGACGTTGACGTGACGTTGTACACTTTGCGTGATATAGTTAGACCATGTACTGTCAGATACATAAGTAGCTGACGAACTTCAAAATATCAAATCGTTAAAAACTTTCATACGTCTCAAGTTTAATTGAAACTTTTTATACCTTTTTTTATTAATGTGACTGTACCTGCGTATCAGATTCTGTACAATCTCATTGCCGTGCCAGGGTAAATATTTAAAAATATTAAACTATTGTACAGGGTCATTTTGACATTGCGTTAATAAATGAAACCACATACTTATCTCGTTGAAAATAACCTTTTCCATTAAACTGTTTCAACCATAGATGTAAAATAAAAAATGCAAGTTTCAAACAAAATAAATATGAATAAATAGTAACTTTAAATTTACACGCCCTAATGCCATTATGACTGCTCTAGGAGAATTCCTCGCAGCAGCAACATTACACTTTCAGTCAGAAATACACTTACGCACACACCATATTCGCACTTAACTACAATATAATCAAAAAATTTGAATACTACAAACGAGATTTTTGGCGAAAGTGTTCGTTATTCATTGATCATTTTTGGCGTAATGTTAGCAGAGGTATAGACGAATATATGATTTTATTTAGTAACATAATGTAAAAATGACCCTGTATAACTATTCCCACACAACTGAATGAATATAGTTTAGTTCACAACTATACTCTCTCTCGTATCTTTAAGTATCTTACTCTAATAGAAGAAATAAGATGGCAGCCTTGTCAACTTTATTCAATTTCAACTGGTAAAACGTTCAGTAAAAGTAATTTCATCAATGCCTTGTTCTCTGCTACAAAGTCTAGAGAGACAATAAAATCTTTTAGATATCGTTACTTTATTTCTACTTTTGCGTCTAAAAGCTTTCCGAAAGATCTAACCTAATGCTTATTCCCAGTGGTAATTGATAGGTAAATCCTACTAACATTATAAACGCGAAAGTTTGTAAGTATGTATGGATGTATGAATGTATGGATGTTTGTATATTTATTACTCTTTCACGCAAAAACTAACCAGCGGATTTCGATTGCCTGAGCTTATCAAGGTTTTTTTACAAAAAAATATAATGCTAGCCTTGTATTATATACTGCCCACTGCTGGGCTCAGGCCTCGTCTACTACTGAGTGGGTTTAGTACACCACACTGGCCTAGTGCAGGTAGACTTACAAGCCTGTAGTTTTTGATGGAGAATTCTTAGACCTATTACCTATGTAGTTTTCCTAACAATGTTTTATGTTGACAGTAAAAATAATAATTTCATTACCATTTTTATATAACAGTAACACATAGGCTACATTTTATCCCGGGAAAATAAAAAGCAGGACTTTTCCCGGAAAAACTTTTTAACGCGGGCGGTGCCGCGGGCCAAATCTAGTACTTAATAAAACAATGACCTAATCCAACATTTTGTCGTAATAAAATTGTGTTGTATAGGTACAGTTAGTTTTTGTGACTATTCACACAAGTCAACGATTTGGGATTAGGCCATTGTTTTATTGAGAGTACGTTAATTAAAAATAACTGTAATTACTTATCTTGCGTTTTTGCCGTCGATTATACAGCAAGAAGTCGAAGAATTTCGCTAAGATTTGTCTAAACTATTATACCTATCGACCAAATTATTTAGGTTATTGTTACAACAATTAGTATCTTTAGAAATAATTTTGGGTATAGCAAATAAAAAAACGAAATCTAAATGTAGTCATATAGATGACTACGTTTATATAATAAAGCAGTAGAACCGGTGTGTCTGTAAATTTAAATATATGTGATAAAAAAGTAAGAGGGTGACTAAAGGAGAGTAATGGAAAACAAATCAGCGATTTTTATAATTAGTTCGTGTTTCTTTGTTTATTTTCATTGTTTCTTTTGCACATTTCTGAAACTGCTGAACGGATTTCGATGAAATTTGGCACACGGGTACGGCTACTTTTTATCCCGGTAAAATATAAAGCGGGACTTTTATCCCGGAAAATCTGTTTCACGCGGGCGGAGTTGCGAGCAAAAGTGTATGTTACATATGCAATTTACTGACAACTAGACATTCCATTTTATATACAAACCTGAAAAGAGAAATAGGCATGATACCATGTATGTATGTATGTATGTATGAATTAAATTTATACGCGAACTGACAATGTCACGCGCTGTTGCGCAACATTTTTATAATGATGAAATGTGTGTACTGTTGGAGAACCTTATTTAAATAAATAAATAAATAATTGTGAGTAGGTATTTCGTTTTTTGTATCGAGTTAATGCAAAGCTATAAACATTTTCAACATTCACATATGACCGTGCTCAAACGGAAGTTTTTCCTACCACGAGAAAACGACTGCACTCTATTTCCCTCACCACAGTTGAAACCGAATTATAAAATAAAACGCGAATTAATTAACTCTCAGTTACGCGATATAAAATGCAGCGCGCACCTCAAATTAAATTTAAATTCGACTTTGTGGTGTAACTTGATCGTGTTATATTGCATCAAGATTTTCTCTCTACATGTATAAGTATAGAATGCACTGTATATCATACGTAACTATCGTATATTTTTGTCTGTGAATAAAGGGCCCAATTAAAACTCAGTCACCATAACTACTCGTAAAACTGTTGTAATATACCTAACGAGTGGCCGTTTACAACAATAATAAAAGTTGCAACACCAAGTATTTTTGTAATAACTTGGATATGAGGGAAGTAATACTTCTCTTTAACTTTACGTACTGGTATAAAGAAATAAATTCTCCGGCATTTTCAAAATTTAATAGACAACTGTAGTCATTGGTCAGCTATTATGTACCAGCAAATTTCTATCTGAGAATGCTATGAATGCTGTATATATTCTTAAGATACTTTTTAAGTGTTTTGTGTTTTTAAGCAATAGATACGTAATCTATCTGACCACTTACACATTTTTCAAAAATGAAATATTACCTGAATACATTATAGTGTCTATATCTGCAGTTAATTGATTTCCGACGCCATAAAGCTAGAATGCAATAACTGTAACTTATTCATTAGGATTGAACGGAAGATTGTTCCATTTCTATCCCCGAAGCAGACCAAAGATAGAAATGTGAACGATAAACAATGGTCTGTTTGTTCATCGCATCACAAACTCTCGGCCCCTAGTGTTGAAATTGGCGAACCGGTGTTGGAAACTCCCACAAAGGTCCATGTTAGTTGCACTGTCTTTATCCCGGATGTCAAAGCTGTAACGTGACAAAGCGATAGCGTAACAAGAGCCGAATACAGTTCCATCTCGAGATTTCTACCAATTTTGCACGTTATTACAAAATAAATTTAGGTATAATATTTTATGCACATAATTACAGAATTTAAGTTACGTAAGTCCAGTTCACCAGTTTCCTGCTTTCATAATAAAAAAACGGGACAATTGCGACTTGGACTCGCGCACCGAGGGTTCGGAACAAACTTTACATTAAGAAAACAATATCTAACATAATTTTGTTTTATTTATATTCTAAAATACCTATTCGTGGAAACTTATAATTGGCTGTAAATTTTATAAATACATAATAACTTATAATATATTTATATCCTAGCTGTTTGTTTCCCTATAAGAATAAAATAAAAATAAAATAAAAATAAAATAAAATAAAATTGCACTAATTTAAAGTCAAACTAGCTTAAAGGACAAATTTAACTTTGCTGTTCGATCCCTAGACGGTTATTGCACCAACTGAAAATATAAAGTTTGTTTTAGTAAATACGATTTTTTTGGAATTAAAGTAGATATTACAGTTTACAGATATTTCCATTACATGTGCTGAAAGACCTTGCTTCTATCCAAATTTCATGATTCTAGTTCAAGGGAAAGTACCTACCCTATATTTTTGATCCCCTTGAGAAATCGCGAATATGCGACATAAACGATCACATCTTTTGATCGTGTTGTCTTACAAGTTTTCGTAGCTAAAATAGACCATAGACCCAAGTACTTGATATAAATTTCAACTTGATACCATTACGCGTTCATAAGAAAAAGGGTCTTGACAGGCAGACAGGCAGACGGATATCAGAGTAATCCTGTTAGGGTTCCTTTCACGGTTCGGAACCCTAAAAGGATAATTTTATCCCACGTGTGCGAAGTATTTTACGAGATCAAGATACTAGAGCTTATAAATTTAACTACTTAAGTGAGAGTATTCTGTTGATTATAATATTGATAAAGGATTAACTACCCTGGTAGCTCTTGAAATATTATTATTATTATATAACTGAAAGTCCCAAGCGAATAACATTGACTAAGACTGAAGTATGCGATGTTTATTAGACAGCCTTGAACTGGCTCAGTATGAGATGCCGCTTGGACCTTCTCGGTACTACACTGATCGATCTCTTTGGCTAGCCCGAATAGGCACAAAACACTATATCGCGTCGTGGCACCTAAAATTGTATTTCAGACTGTTCACCGCATTACGATTGTCGCGTTTAGCAGTAATTTTGAATCAACGCCCTTCCACTTGACCTGAAATCACTCTCATATAACTAACAACTAACTATAGTCCCTATTGGCTTTCCAACTATTAAATCCAATATTAAAAGAGCAATAGGAGAGGGGTTGCAACTTGCAAATGAAACTACTAACTTTATTAATTTAATTAGTATCAGGTTAAACTTTAGATAGCTTTTTAACTTTGCTCTATGAGGTGCATTACTGTAACTTTAACGTACAAATTCAATATTTTGTTTCTGTAACACATTTTAATACTTTGTATTTTAATCTCATACCTTTATATCAAATAGCAGATGTTATTTTTTGTATAAATAAAATCTGAAGCTCTGTGGGTTTTAATATTAATATTGATAATATTGGAACATAATATTGGAATTCGTTGCATACAGACAATATTATATAAATTATTTTTATAACTAGCGACCCGACAGATGTTGTCCTGCCTTAAAAAGGAATCAAAATCCTAGAAGCCGAGTTTAGCGCCACCTACAGGATCCAATTGTTTATCTAAACCATTCCCGAATCCACGTGAAGACACACAATTTTTTTTATTAAAATCTGTCTAGCCGTTCACGACGAGGTCAGTGACATACACGTTTAATATGGTGAGTTAAGTATTCTTAAATATTCTAATTTTCCGCGCAATTTCCTTAATTTTGTCATTCATAAGAACCGTCTCCTAACAACTAACACATCAAAAAAAGAATAACGAAATCGGTCCAGCCCAAGAAGCTTATATCTTGGTCCAGCCGTTTACGCGTGATGCCGTGACCAAGGAAAATAGGGATTCATTTTATTTTTACCGCCAAGCAGCAGTGTGCACGCACTGTTGTGTTTCGGTTTGAAGGAAATTGTAGCCAGTGTAACGACATGACATAATGAGACTTAGCATCTTATGTCTCAGTACTTTGTAACTCAAGGTGCTGGATGGTGCTTCTACTGTTCATGGGTGGTCGTATCGCATACCATCAGGCGAACGGCTTGCTCGTCTCGTCATTCGATGCCATAAAAAAACATAATATTTCGAGAACTCGTACTTTTTGGAATGTTTTATGACAAGCTGCCTGGTTTGAATCGCATTTTTCAATTAAAAACAATGCAACTGTAAATCTAAGGACTTATGACATGTCAAAATCGAAAACCTACCAGGGCCCTTATTCTATATGCCACTGTATATTCTTAACATGGGCGTACTACGTTTCCGTAGTATATAATGTACTTTTTGGTGATACTTAAATTATCGTGGAATTGTATGCCAATAGCTGTATAACAATTTCAATTGCCACAAAGGCTATGAGGCGTGTTACCTACTTCTTATAAACTGTCAATAAAACGTGTGGCGTAGGAAAACGGGGCCATGTACGAGTAACTTTCGGACCCAAGATATCTAACGCAGAACAATACCTAATAGTGCAGAATCGAATCGTATTGATTTTGTATGCGCGGTGTTTCGGCTCGGCACACCGCGGTGCGTCTCTAATGGACGCAGTTTTATAGTAAGTAATTGTTAGTATTTGTTGTATATTATTGATGTGGACGAAAGCCTTGTTGGGAATGGAACGGTGCGCGGAGACAATATCCGCAGGTTCAAACCCAAGGCACACCTCTGACTTTTCGAAGTTACGTGTGTATGGTTTATCAATTATCGTTCGATTTAACGGTGAAGGAAAACATCGTGAAGAAACCTACATACTTGAGAATTTTCCATAATATGAATTTATTTCGAGGTTATGTGACGTCTGCCAACCTGCCCTAGGCCAGCGTGGTGGACTAAGGCGTAACCCCTCTCAGTAGTAGAGGAGGCCCGTGCTCGGCAGTGGGCAGTACAGATACCAGCATAAGTAGAGAACAAATTTAAAATTACAAATTGCCTACACACTTTTGTGTTCTTACTAATATTTGTTTTCTCTTCACAAAAATAAAATAAGAGATATTTACTTTACTCCAAACGAAAATAAATGTTTCAGTTTAACTTAACGCGTATATAGGCGATTTGAAACTTTGATTTTGTTCATATACTTATGGTGCTGACTGTACACAGGGGCAGTATATGATATAGGGCTTGCAGGCATTGCAATTGTATATTAAAATGCAACGCAATTCTATTTGACTCAGTTCACCTAGTCGACGTTGGGCATTACGGATCCAGAGGCCGTCTTAGACGGCGCGATGCTCTTGGTGAGAGGATAAAGGGATCCGATTTAAAAAAAACGTATGTTTAAAGGATGGTAAAAAAGGTCCTCAGCCAAGGCGCCCGCGAGACCTTGGGCGGTTTTCCGGTTCGCCTCCCCCTAAGGCTGCCGCTGCCAGAAACATTTGGGAATCGAATTGTCGACCTTCTACATTCCAGCTCGCGCAGTTGAATGCGTCAAAAGACAAAATAATGCCACTATTGAAGTCACATCGCCTTTTCCTTATAATTTTTTATTTTAAGATTCTTCCACAAAGTAACAGCGCACATCTAATTTTCTCGCGTGTGATGCATTATGAGAGCATTTCCATTATACTATCTACGACAGGGATTCAAAGTAGTTAAGCGCTAAGCGCCATGTCTTTTAACCGACTTCCAAAAAAGGAGGATGGTTAAAATTCGTATGTTTTTTCTGTTCTGCTTAATGACAGTGAAACTAGAAATTTCTAGTTCTTTCGTGATGCTGCTTGTAGCCAAAAATGCATAGGAGTGGTACATACTTACCCGAACTCTCGCTATGAGGAACTACCTAACGGTCTACCGGTATCACGTGGTATAGAGACCGGGCGATGCTTATACTTATACTTTACTCGTGCCAATAAACATATTTCAAAGCCGTTTTAAAAAATAAAACACTATATATTTGATGATATGCTTGAATATACTGATGTCTCATCTCCTCTCAGTAACTGTCCTGAGCCGAGGTTCGTAACCCGTTAATGGGTTGCACTCAACATGGTCACTTAATTCAAAGGGTTGCGAGCGCCTTAAGCGTTCACCCTAAAGACCAGTGTGGCCAGAAAAGCCAACTCGCGTCAGGCTAATGGCAGTAGAGTCAGGACCAAAAAAATTTTTTTCTATAAATCAGGCTTTTATTCTAATATTCAATGCTAAGCAATTCATGTTTTATGATTATGAAGTACCTACATATTATTTTTCATCGTCAAATCATTTTCCACAATAAATTAACTAACTTAATGCTTACGGTATAACTACCGTAAGCATTAAGTTAGTAGTAGCGGTAACCCGCAGCCTAAGTAAAAGATAACTGAACAAGTATTTTTAACTATTGATGGATCTAAGAAATTAAATGGCATACACTCAGAATTTGGATTTATATGAAGTTTGCACGTTCTGTTTCCGTTGCCTTAAACAAAAAAATCTTTCACAGCACAGAGATAAGCCAAGAATATGTATTTATTTATGGTAAATGTTAAATGTAACAATAAGACCTAATCCGTGAATGGTTGATAACATTTAAATTGCGTAATTTTAAACAGAGGTATTTTCAATAGAATCTGTCTTAAATGTAAGTTTGTAATTTTCATGGTGAAATAATTTGATAATGCTTCCATTACGAGATAGAATTGCAATGTATAAAAGAAGTTTAATATCATAAACATTATTGCTGAATTTGGTTTTTCCTACACCTATTATTAGGTATCTGTTGTCAAATATTGATTTAAAAACTTATTTATATTTTAGATTCTATAAAAATTATATGAGATACATTATTATAATGAATGAAGCTAAGCAATGTGATAATGTAGCCACTAATATTCGCTTAAGGGGGATATTGTTTATAGCTCATTTTGTTCCATATATGCATAGCCACATAAGTTACTCTCATAGTTATGAACCTACACTGTGCTTATCAAGTCTCACCCGTTATAAAACCTTATAGACATTAACTTTTTAAGGTGGTAGACCTACACTGCAGATATTATTTGTCTCGAGTATAGAATATGGGTCGACTCGACCGCAGTCAGTGCTATTGCCTCAAAGAAAGGAACATGAACCGACAGCTGCTACGTTTCGTTTGGTGAGTGAGATATCCGAAGACCCAAATATCCCTCTAATTTAGAGAGACAAAAACAATGTCGGAAGATATTTTAAGAAGGGATAAATCCTTCTTAAAGTATTTTCCGACATTATTTTTGTATATTGTTTATTATTACATATATTTATATATATATTTATATTTATAATACTTTATTGTACACGTACAATAGAAAAATACAGTATATCCACTAGAAATAAAGTACAATGGGCGGTCTTATCACTCTAGGCAATTTCTTACAGACAACCATAGCATGAAGATAGGGAAAGGAAAAGAAAGGGCAGTTGAGGTGTACATACCTAACTTCTTGTGATCCACACACAAGTTTATCAGCTTATGATATACCTACATACTAAAACACGCTAATTTCATAAAATCTAATTCGTTGGAACAAGGCTGCTCAACCCCAGGCTCGCGGGCCATAATGCGGCCTGCGGAGGAATCTTATATGGCCCGTGCACGCAATTTAAAAAATCCCTGAATAGTTGAAAAAGTTTTGAGTGCCGCGGAAAGAACGTGTCGCACGACCACCAAGTCTTCTCCCCCTTTTCTTAATGTTGAGTTTTTAGAAGAAAAAGAAAAAGAGAGAGAGAAAAGAAAAGACTTAAAAGTAATTAAAATAGGATCCGCCATTAGCCCGTGAAAAAAATATTGATTGAAACGTTGACCAGCCCTGCTTTGGAAAGTATAAAACCGAGTAATTCTTGAAAAGTCTCGTTGTTATAGTCACTTAATTTTTATCTTAAATTACTCCCGCAAAATTATATTGGGTTCCCTAAAGAATTCATAAGAGGCAATATATTTTAGACAAGCTTCAATAACAAAATGAATATGGAGTGTGATTATAGACCGAAATAGCAGGCAAATGAGAGACATATAAATAGTTTTTATGCCGGAAACCCAATATGAGTATTCAAATACAGAGTAGTATAAGAATATAAAATAACTGGTAGTTTACAAACTCTCAAAAATAAATTGGAAAAATCTAGATATATCCCGATTGGATAAAGTTACAAAGTGAACACAAATATCTAGTGGCTCGGACGGCGCGCGGCGTCATTTGATTAATATGTTGTTTTTTTATTATATTTCGTTTCAATCCTTTTATCCACGGTACGTTGGGTGCTTTTAGAGTCTATACAATGTTTATGCGATTGCATTATAAGAGAGGAACTGTTTAATAGTATGAACAGATTAGGTGTATAAGGTAATATTTTGCTACAACGGCTAGTAAAATTACTTTGTCGGTTATTATAAAGGTATCGATACAATTGTCTTGATCTACAGATGATTAGGGAATATACGTCTTAAGAAATTGAATATATCCCATAACTGAGCTTGGCTTAAAGATTAGAGAGTTGTGTATCGTCTTGCTATAATCGCCCTCTTGTAGGATAAAGTAAGTCGAATATATTTCAGTCGCGGCAACGCCCGTATAATTCCGAGATATAACGAGTCGAATACATAACCTCTTTTTTTGTAGTCTGTTAATAAAAGCCGCAATAGGCCTACAAGTTATTGTAATTTAAAATTGATAAAATATTACTTTCGGGATAACGGCTCCACGCTATCACAATAGTTATTACAAACTACTAAAATAGCGTTCCAGTTACTTCTTCCCGATCATTTTATACTTTGTCTAAAGGTCTATTTTGGATCTACTCTTTCTGAGAAGGTAAGTTGATCGACTTATTCTACATTAAACAAAAAGAAGAGAATAATATAATCGATGATACAGGTAAATGAAAATATACCTACGTGTAATTTTAAAAAGAATTTTAATATCATTGAATCAAAGTAAGACATTTGTTATAATTTTTAACTTTTTTAAAATTAAATATAGGTATTTCTTCTTGGGAATAAAGCTGCTTATGACGCAGGCTTTTGAAATGATATTTTTTATACTTATGTGACCCGAATTTCTGTGGAAACTTTCGCGTCATGTCAACAGAAAAACAAGAACAAGGGATGACTCAACTGTTTATCTCAAGTGTGATTAATAAAAGCGAAATGTTTTAGAGGTCTGCGGGTGTCTATATCAAATGTAGGTGTTGTGCGGTAATTTTTTTTATATCTTTATTGTACATCTAAAGATTTAACACGGATTTTAACAGGGATAAAGGTAGAGAGGTGGTAAAATTAGCGACCTTATCGCTCGAGGCAATGTCTTACAGACAACCATGGGATGGTATATAGATGATAATACAAAAATGAGATACTAATCGTTGGGAAACGCATTATTTGAGAACATCACGACCGAATTAATTTGTAAAAAAAACTGTGAAACGGTAATCTTTTTACAGTAGGTAAAATAGTAGTTATATCTCAAAACTGTAAAATTTTGTAAAAACTGAAAGTGCTTTGTCATGATCATAGCTATATTTGAAGTACGTGTAATTATTTTCTTTATTTCGTAAGATGTTTGCCGTATTTTCTTTCATTTCTCGTATTAAGTGTTACTTGTCACTGAGAAATTTTAAATGATGATTTGATTTTTGTTTTTTATTCAATATTTAATAATTGTATGATGCCTGAGAGGCTACTGCGAAAAACGAAATCCGAAACGTCGGTCCGAAACGAAGAAACGACGAACTTTGGATTTAACCTTACTACCAAATTACTTTGGATCCGTCACCGTTGAACGAAGGTTTCACGCAGTTAGCGACGCTTCCGACTTCGCTCAACACTTTCGTCACGCAACAACTCTTCATAAAGAAGGATCCGTAACACTTCGTAGTAAGAAAACGTGCGATCCGTCACCCGAAACTACGGATTTCGTTTTTCGCAGTAGCCTCTCTGTTACTTCCACTTACCACCTACTTAGCAAGCATGGCGGTAACACCGTACCCCAGATACAGGGCAGTATGTCACAAACGACGGATCACACTAAAGTGCAATTTTAACATGTTTTGTTGACTGTTTGATTAAGTTTTTTGAGTTCAGGTACTATAAAGCCGAAAGATCAAATATTTGTTTCGTGTTAAATAAAAGTTTAGTTCACATAATTTAATTTGTCCTTTTTGTCACACTGTGCCTATTCTTAACCCTGCAGGTTAGTTTGTGTTATAATATTTTTTTTAAATATGACTTATTTCATATGATTATTTAATATTTTTAATATGATTTTACTGCAGCCATTGCAACACAACCGCAGCACATATAATAATGGTTTGATTAATTTGGCATCAAAACTAACTACACGACTTGAGATAAACACAAAAGTTACATGACAGATAGACCCATGAAAATGATTTTATAGTTCAAAAAGTTAATTGCGCCATAAAACTCGATAGTAGGTAAGTATAGGAAATGTTAAACGATGCGTAATAAAATGACCCGCAGAATGAGAACAAGGCCACAGACGAATGCCGAGCGACTGACGCCCAAGATTTGCCCGGCCCTAAACTGCCGGTTAAAATCTAAAACCGAGTAGGCAGAGATACCTCCGCATAAATATGAATCTTTGCACTTTGTATCGTGTTTTTGAAGGAGATTCGCTGTGTTATTTACTTTTTGAAGATTTAGAGAGGCGAGTGGGCCGAATAACTTCTCTTGATAGGAAATCAAAAGTCTATTTATTTGTATCGAAATGGTAAAGTATGAGATTGTATTCCCTCAATACATTATAAAGAAATTTAAAGTATATGAAAAGTAAGTAAATGTTATTTATGTATAGTCGTGGCTTATTAAAACTTATTAAAGCGCCATCTTTTGTTTTAAACAATAACTAAAGATATTTGACTTTGAAGTGTCCTCTAACCATGGACTAATATACTCTTATTAGTCCATGCTCTAACTAAAAATAAAATATTACATTCCACAAGATTCGAAAAATAAAATACCTTTTTCAAATAATTCGTTTACTCTAATCTGAAATATAAAAGTTAATCCAACAACGGTAATAGGATTACATCACTTTTAAATAAAAATCACAGATTATGTTTTGGTGAGAATTTTAACACTACTCCGTTGATTTCATTTATCAAATAAATAAATTTCACCAATATTTGTGAATAGTTAATGTGGTATTGGTCAAATGGGTATAGTTTGTTTAATGTTTATATTAAAACGTGTTTTAATATTTGATTTGGTCAATTTAGGTGAAAGCATACTAATTATAATTATTCTTGATGAAAGTATACTACGTTATGTATGCACTAACATCTCTGCCGCAAATTTAGGTGCGTTATCTTCGGATAGTATAAGTTATGGACAAATGTAGGTTCATCATAAACGCTCTGCGTAATGAATGACTAATTACTCAACTGAAATTGAGTCCCAACCACAAATTACAACGCGTGGAATGGTAAACCACTAATTTTAGTCATCGTAACCTTTTGTGTTATTTTTTATTTTTATTTTATATGTGGAACATTAAGTATGTTTATTGTTGTTCTCCGATAAGCTTGTTCACTTAGATTGATATGGGCTAATAGTATCGAAATGCTATTTACAAATTCGGCAACTCAATTGATAACTGGTATCTGGAGTCTTCATTCCCGTCGGCTTTTTTCAAGTCTGTGTATACAATAAAATAGTAGATTGGACGACGCTAAGTATATTGTTAAATAAAAACATTGTACAAATACAATGTACGAATGTTGACGTATTCGACTTCTCGTTGATTTAAGCTGTATAGATACAAATACAGCCAGCGGACGGTGAGAAGGATTTATTAGGATGCAAATAAAGGATGCAACAAATTGTAGATGATTCATAATTATTGGATTATTTTTATTATTTTATGTCTTCGGATAGACATAAATATACACGCGCACATAAATCGCAAGCATGATTACTGTATTTATCAATGTTTACCGAAATTTGGTGGCTAACAAACGCCTCGTAATATTTTCGTAGCGTTTCGTAGCACGGGCTACGGACCGTGCGCCGTGCTAAGAAATGTTTAGCCGCACAGTTATTTACTACGTTACCACGAAGAGCCATAGCTACGCTTCCCAATAATAAAGCGGCTACATGCTTTTATTGTATTTATTATTATTTATATAACTATTATAAAATATGTTTTACAACATAATTAAAATTATCTATACTAAAAAATAAGATTAACACGTACCTAATGATTTGTTATTAATCCACTTACCTTTTGTTGTCATATAATCGGATATATTAAAATTTACTTCACCTTACCACATACAAACTGCATTTTTTTGGCTACAATATTTTACGCATTATTGATTTATTTCCGCTCTCATTCACAGCTTCTTATTACACCACAACCGTAGCGTAAGCATAATTTACAAAAACATCGGACGATGTTAGATCGCATCAAATAGTAATTAAAAAAATGCCGCAGCACCTGTTTTGGACTTTAAAATAGTCCTTAATTCCTTACAAATATTACGTTGTTCAGGTTATATAATTTGGGAGTAACGTGCGACCCACCAAAAAATTTGGGGTATTTCATTCACTGGGTGACACGGTCGTGATTGTTGATGTGAAGATAAAGGTCGGCGAGGCTTGGGATCGGCTCGAAGGTCTGGTTGGAGAAGCTGGCAACACTCACCTTCCTCGGCGGGGGCTGCATTTTAGTCGCGTCGCCGCGGCGTCGGCGCTCGGCAGCAGTGGGAGACGCGACCGCTCTAGCTCGGCGGATCAATGGGAACGGCACGCACGCGGGCAACCGTCTGCCGTGTCTTAGCGCGTCCGCACGCCCACCTCGCACGACGCGCATGCGTTTCTCAGTTCGCCCCACTTTCCATAGTCTATGATATTTTACTTTTTTTTTTGCATTACAGTCAACTAAACGATGATAATTATTTGTATGTATGTATTTGTAGAGTGTAACTCGAAAATTCGCAATGGAAACACAAAAAACCAATCTTGGTATTTAATTGTACTTACACATAATATTATTATAGTTTGCTAATTAATAATTAATAATTTTCATAGAACTTATTGTATAATGAGAATCTTATTATATATAGTTACATAGGAAATTAGATCGGAAAAGTCACATAGATATCTGTAAACGCTTAAATCAACGGTTAATTCAAACGCTTAATTCAATCAAATAATTATGTTCTTCTTATAAATTAAACAAAATCAAGATCTGCCGTTATTACTGCATATGATGGCCACGTATCTTTTATCTTGATATAATTATGTTTTTTTTTATGGGGAAACTCAGTATAAAGATTTAGCTTTCAAGGCTCAGAACCGGTGTATTCGATCCATAGTTAAAATGGAATCAACTTTCTCTTGCGTACCATGTTTTAAGGAGCTAAAAATATTATCACTTTCCTACATGTTTATTTATGAGTGTGCCATTTTTGATAAAAACCAACCTGTTTTTAGTAACCGTATCAGGTGTAATAATAAAATGACATTTATACCCCTTAAAACTGCATAATAAATAATTATAATAATAATTGAATGAAATAAATGTTTATTTTATTCAATTCCTGACACATGTAATAAATTACCAAAACCTAGAGATTTAAATAACTTTAAAGATTATAAAAATAACAAATTGTTTCGATATTTACATGATAAATATTATAACACTTCAAATGATTACCTTAATGATTTCGACTTGTCAAGCCCCGCTACGGACGCCGGCGTCCGAGTATATAGGGTTTCCGCATACATCTATATATATATATATATATATATATATATATATATATATATAAGCGGGGTTGACGGGTTAAAATGTAGAATGTATACGTTATTTTAGGATTGAAATTAGGGTTTCAACACCATAGTGGCATCACTATGGCGGGACATAGCTGTACGGCAACCATAAACCTGTCACACCATATATCCTCCTAGTCAGTTTCGGCCACGGCAGCCAATCTCAACGGAGATCAGCCAGGTACGCAGGAGATATTATAGTGCACAAGTGTGTGCGCAATATACAGGTGCACTCGCTATTCCTTCACTCTCATAGTCCGGTGAGACGGCAATCCGACATGACCGGAGAGAGATCAGGCGCAGGACCAACGGCTTTACGTGCTTTCCGAGACACGGGGGTATCACACCGGCAACTTCCTGACTCCGAGCTGAGACTGAATAATTTTTTCAAGAAGGAAAAACCCAGTCACAACGTTTTTTTTTTTGGCCCGACCCGGGATTCGAATCCAGGACCTCAGCGCGCAAATTGTACTCGTAACGCGTACGCAATACAACTACGCCACAGAGGCAGTCATAACAACATAATTCCACCTGTGTACCACAAAAAATGCAATTTTAATAATCGCTTGCTCTATCAATAAGGGCATTCGACATAACAAGTCCATACATTACACAAGTAGGTACAACTTACGCATAGTTTATAAATGAAGTGTAAATGAAGTCTAATAATGGACATGTCCACTTTTTTGTATGCTCGCTGGTTCTTTATTTTCAACAGAATCTAACCAGTCTCTAACTTTATGGACATTAAAGTAGCAAAAATGTGGATATTGGGTCTGTTGAAATAATATTTTTCGACCCCTCCATTTATAAGTAACATAGAAAGGAAATATTGTTGGTATAATCGATGATTTTGATTTATTGAAGAGAGTGGAATTTAAATCTATTACGTTTAAGTGAGGTAAAAGGCAAATAAAATCTATATGAATAATAAGACAAATGAACACGCACAACGGCCCGACTTTTTACGGACTAAGTGCGGAAAAAGGAGCCCCACAACAGTAAGACAGAAATGAAAAAAAAAACATTTTATCAATATTTTTACTCTAAGTCTTATTTGCAAACCTATAATATCACAAATCCTGACATCGGATACATTTAATTATATTGAAAACGCTCAACTTAAGTGTAATTTTTAAGCGTAATAAAATTACATAAATCTCTAAATCGGAGGACTTTAAAATTATACGATTTACTTAATTTTTGGGAGTAGGTACTATACAAATATTGTGTAGACTGGTCTCCCATTTCGCTTAGGTACTATGTCTCAAAACTAATAGTTAATAATACCTTTATTGGACAAGTATAGATCATCAAATTATTACGGGATTCCTGAGAAGGTTGTACATTTGAATTGAAATTGATAATTTATTATTAAGCAAGTAAATATTTGAACTGTTCTAAACAATATAATTAATATAGGTACACTGTACGTAATTTATACCTTTGAACTGATTTTGAAAAGAGAAACCCTAGAGTTTCTTGCCCGTTCTTTCCTGGTGGAAACTGCTTTCCGAACTGGTGGTAGAGTAAAAATTTACTGAATCTAAGTAATGTTTAACATTTTATGAATTCGAATAAATTATTTCATTTCATTCCATATAGACTGTCTTGGTTAGAATTTAGGGCCGTTTTCGGACATGCCTTTTCACACGTTATTATAGTGAGCAGACGCTTTATGGCACTCATAGTTCTCTCTGTATAATACTCATCGCTCTTATGTGTATACTCATACCTATAATGACGCATACTTATACCTTATATCCCCGAAGGGGTAGGCAGATGCACAACTAGTGCATCCACTTTTCGCTGGGAGTATTCCGTCTCATGGTGTGATAGGGGGCAAGCCTATAGCCATATCGGGCACAAATTCTAGACTCCGAGCTGATACTGATTAGAAAAATCCAACATCTCTTTACCCAACCCGGGCATCGAACCAGAGACCACAGCATTGCAGTCGTACTGTAATAAAACGTTTAATATATTGTTTTTGTTTATTTCAGTCTCTTTGCTAATATAAAGGAGTATTTAGTACTACAAACAATCACCACCGGTAAAGCTTATATGTTTTGTATAAGAGCAGAAATATTTTTCTCATATTGTTTTTGTTTATCGACTCCTGGTAAATTGGCTCCACTGCACATGATAAATGAAGTGTATTTCAGAGAAAGAGTCGCCTGATAAGAGATTAAATCATCAGTCATCACAATTATGTCGGCCTGCGTAATAGCTTCTTCACACTCCGCTTGAAGGATCCCAAATCGTGGGAAGGAGGGGACACATATACTGGTATTTTATTGATTTAATTCCCATAATTCATCACGGTATACCAAAATATATAAAGTTAACCGAATTTTAAATATGCGTTCAATAAACGAAATATAAAAAACGTTTTCGCGTATCGCTATAAAGTTTTTGTCTGCAAACTGTAAAAAATTGAGAGGAAAAAGCTATAAAACAAACCAAACAAAAAAAAACACAACAATTCGATACATTCTATTATTTTCGGCGAACAAACTACAGTGACTGAACGACAAAAGCCCAATTTCAAATTCCGTGTATATTATTTTCATCGTTTGCATTTTTTTCAGACATTGTAAACTCAAATTTCCGACGAGAGGAGATCAAAGGCCTCTATATTTTTTTTATTAGCGAATAGTGACCAGCGTTTTGTCAGGATTCTGGGCTACATTGAAAAGTCTTCTTTTGGAAAGTCATGGCAACTAACAGAATCAACTAAATAATTGGGCAGAATTGCGAAAGTGTGGATATTCGAGTTTTAGTAAGCGACTATTGTAAATTAAGCTCATGTTACGAGAAGCGAGTCTAAACTCACACCGCATCTCTTACACATTAATCGGTATCTATATTGTTAGAAACTAAAGCGATATTGATGATCTATCACTGAATTTACAGACATACACAAATATATCACCAACCAACCGAACGGTACGAGCGTCAATCACAGAACACTATTTGCTCTGCTTCGATCTGTCAGACACTCTGTGCTTTAATAGCAAACTAGTAGTGCTCGCAGCTCCGCCCGCGTGAAAAAGTTTTTCCGGGACAAAAATATTTTCCCGGGATAAAAAGTAGCCTATAGCACTCAGGAATTATGTAGCTTCCTATTAGTGAAAGAGTTTTCAAAATCGGTTCAGTAGTTCCTGAGATTAGCACGTTCAAACAAACAAACAAACTCTTCAGCTTTATAATATTAGTATAGATTATGCCGGTCACGCCACAAATACCCTCAAAAAAATATTTCATTGCTAACAATCCTACTAATATTATAAAGGCGAAAGTTTGTAAGAATGTCTGGATGTATGGATGTTTGTTACTCTTTCACACAAAGACTACTGAACGGATTTCGATGAAAATTGGCACACGGGTAGATCATGTCCTGGATTAACACATAGGCTTTTTATCCCGGTAAAATATAAAGCGGGACTTTTATCCCGGAAAAACTCATTCACGCGGGTGGAGCCGCGGGCATAAGCTAGTATCACATAAAAATGTACGAAAAAAAATTGCTTGATAAATTAACACGTTTGTCTCCGTTCTGGATATGGCTTCATAATATTTGCCAGCAGGATAAAACAAATTTAAAGGACTAAAGGTACTACTCATTTGAGATGGAACTGAGTAAGCGTATCTATACTAATATTATAAAGCTGAAGAGTTTGTTTGTTTGTTTGTTTGTTTGTTTGTTTGAACGCGCTAATCTCAGGAACTACTGGTTCGATTTGAAAAATTCTTTTTGTGTTGAATAGACCTTTTATCGAGGAAGGCTTTAGGCTGTATAACATCACGATACAACTATTAGGAGCGAAGAAATAATGGAAAATGTGAAAAAAACGGGGAAAATTATTCATCCTTGAGGGCTTTCATTGCGTGCGCTGCGAAAACGGTTCAAGATACCAAAAATATATGTATGAAAGAATTATTCCTCTTGAAATGATCTAAAAAAATGTCCGCGGCAGTATATGTCTTATCTTTTAAGATTAACTCACTAGAACCGTTATTATGGTAATCAAATTTGGTCGAAATTGATGCATTATTTGTTAAGAGTTGTATCAACGTCATAGTCATAGAGTGATTAAACGGGAAGGTTTTTATGTACTTTTAGCCCGGAAAAACTTATTAACGCGGGCGAAGCCGTGGGCAAAATCTTTCATATAATTAGACAGAATCTTCGGTCAAATATAAACGTTGTAGGGTTTTTAGATAGAATTACTTGGATTTGGAAGTAAATACCGTCGAAGTAATGCAGCGAGGCGCTGCAACCTATCAATAACAGTTGTACAAACTTTAAACGAGCTCTGTAAAGTTTTACTGAAGGAAGTACCTACAGTTCCTGTATCTTTGCGATTTTACTATTCAAGAACAAAAAATAATACTCTTTACGTTACATATGTTTTACAGTTTTAGGTCGAGTGCGTATTAATCGTTTCGATTGATATTACCATTCGATTTTGCATAATAAATGTTGAGAAAACCGTCCAACATGGACAAACACAATCCCGTAACCCGTGTACATTTTCTTTGTTAAGTAATATAGTTTTATATAGAGGCTATGTACATATTTAATTCATTGAAATCAATATCTGACTGCCTCGGTGGCGTAGTGGTATTACAGTACGACTGCAAAGCTGAGGTCTCGGGTTCGATCCCCGGGTCGGGTAAAGTGATATTGAGTTTTTCTATTCAGTATCAGCCCGGAGTCTGAAATTTGTACCCGATATGGCGATCGGCTCGCCCCCTATCACATCATGGGACGGAATGTCGGCGAAAAGTGGGTGCACTAGTTGCGCCTCTGCCTACCCCTTCGGGGATAACAGGCGTGAGTGTATATGTATGTATATGTATATGAAATCAATATCCGTTCGATAAAGCAACGGACAAGCCATTGTAACGTTTACAAATTCTCATTTATTGGTAAGAATGGCACCCGACCATCGTCAACAGCGCCTACACAATTCTCATAGTTTAACATGAGTATTTATAAAAGGTAAAAAACAACTGACTGTCTTGGTGGCGTAGTTGTGTTACAGTACGACTGCAAAGCTGAGGACTCGGGTTCGATCCCGGGGTCGAGCAAAGTGATATTGAGTTTTTGTATTCAGTAGTCTGGAATTTGTGCCCGATATAGCGATAGGCTCGCCCCCTATCACATCATGGGACGGAATAACGGCGAAAATTGTTTGTACTAGTTGCACCTCTGCCTACCCCTTCGGGTATAACAGGCGTGTGTGTGTGTGTGTGTGTGTGTGTGTGTGTGTGTGTGTGTGTGTGTGTGTGTGTGTGTGTGTGTGTGTGGACAAAACATAATTCGGCATCTTGCTCGCCTATAACATGCCATTAAGAAAGTAACGTCAATATCGACATATAAAAACATCGTATGACATATTTATATCTATACTAATATTATAAAGCTGAAGAGTTTGTTTGTTTGTTTGTTTGAACGCGCTAATCTCAGGAACTACTGAACCGATTTTGAAAATTCTTTCACTAATAGGAAGCTATTTAACTCCTGAGTGCTATAGGCTACTTTTTATCCCGGGAAAATATTTTTGTCCCGGAAAAACTTGTTCACGCGGCCGGAGCCGCGAGCACTACTAGTCTAATATAAAAACTAAACAAAGAAACGCGCTATCAAAAAGACATCGGGCTAGAAACTCCTAGATCTCACGAAGGCGCATACGGCATAGTTCACATACAAAAGGGCGTTCGAATTGTTATGGGCGCTGCAATTAAACGCTCATAATGCCACGGGAAACGCACAGAGCCGTTGCTTCGACTGCACTCCGCGCTAATCATCTTAACCGCACCAATTTCGATTTATCCGCTTTGATCCGCTATCTGTTATGATAATCATTAGCCGCACGTTAAGTTATGCGATTTTGCATAATTGGGTGTTGGATGAATTGTTATTTGAGTTCCGTTTTTTAGATTTTTATATTGGACTAGCTTTTGCCAGCGGCTCCGCCCGCGTGAAAGAGTTTTTCCGGGATAAAAGTCCCGTTTTATATTTCACGGGGATAAAAGTCGCCTATGTCCTTTTTCAGGCTCTAAAATATCTGTGTACCAAATTTCATTTAAATTGGTTCGGTAGTTTTGGCGTGAAAGCGCGACAGACAGAGTTACTTTCGCATTTATAATATTATAATATTAATTTCGATCGAATTTGATTACCATAAAAACGGTTCTAGTGAGTTAATATTAAAAGAGAGAAATGTACTGTCGCGGACGTTTTTTAGAACATTTCAAGAGGAATAATTCTTTCATACATATATTTTTGGTATCTTGAACCGTTTTCGCAGCGCACGCATTGGAAATCCTAAAGGATGAATAATTTACCCGGTTTTTTTTCACATTTTCCATTATTTCTCGATAAATGGTCTATTCAACACAAAAATAATTTTTCAATTCGATCCAGTAGTTCCTGAGATTAGCGCGTTCAAACAAACAAACAAACAAACAAACTCTTCAGCTTTATAATATTACTAGCTTTTGCCCACGGCTTCGCCCGCGTTAATAAGTTTTTCCGGGCTAAAAGTACATAAAAACCTTCCCGTTGAATCACTCTATCCAACACATTTATTTGGATAAATATTAATATTATGACGTTTGTTTAATATTTATCAACATTGTTGAATAAACCGAATGAATATACGCAAATACACACAAACATTATAAAATATATAGTTTATTAGTTTATTATATTGTTCCTATTATCCTCTTTTGTGCGGCATAAATAAAAAAAGTGTGGTGTCAAAAAACTAAAGTCAAAAAACAATAAGTGTGAAAAAATCTTCGGACGAATCGGATCGTCGGCTCCCGGGAGCAAAATTAAAAGGAAAAATAAAACGGAAAAAACCAAGGGTTGCAACCCGGATTAAGGCGCAGCACGCACACCATAATATGTAAGTGATTTTATTCATATATTTAGTGGTATCGCACACAAGAACGAGAAGTTCGACACGGCGGCCGAAATTTCAGTTATCACCAACCACACCTAAGATTTTGTATGAACAGCTTATATACCTAACATTTTGGTCCTTCGAGCCGGATCGGTTGATTGCTAGAGGTTTCTGCTGTTGTGTGGGTTCTCGTTCTGTCACAAAGGGTACACAGGGAAATATCTATTCGTGGGTATGCGGTACCATAAAGCGGGCATAAACACGAATAATAAATTTGCGGAAAAAACTGTTTAAATTTATATTTTCGGTGCCATAGCGGCCATTGTTTCTTGTCACACTTCACAGAGAAATTCAAATATTGCGGTAGGGCTACACATATTTACTGTCACGTTCCCCTTATATCATTATAGTATACATTACACATTCATTGCGGAATTCATTTGGTTTTATTTGTTCACGTTTCTTTGCGGAATATTTGCGTATGTGTCATTGGTGTATTAAATACATCAATGGTATGTGTGAGTATAGTTCTATGCGGTTATAAGGATTATACTTACCTATTATAAAACGCAAATTAATATATTTTATGGGGACATATTTTCTTTGTTTTTTGACAGTTATGTGTCAAATTAAATATTTTAAAAAAGCGGTTTTCTAAAGCGGTTGACGGCACAGCGGTTGGTGCAGTTCAATAGTGTGATCTTGAACGCGGGTTCAAGTCCACCTATAAGTTTTTATATTTTTTGCATTTTGTGTAATTATAGTATTAATTTCGGGTATTAAATTGCCTGAGGGAGTACTATTTTATTTTATATAATAAATAATATATTTCTAAAAATGCCTCCTAAGGTTCAATTAAAACTTTTGAAAGTGAAGTATGATACAGCGTTATTAAATTTAGACAAGCTTCATGAGCTTTCACAGTCAGGGCTTGGTTCTGAGGGAGAAAGAAGTGAATTCAAAGTACGATATTCTGATTTGGAACACATTTACACGGAATTCACATCTAGTCATATGGAATATTTAGCTAGCTTGGAGGATGAATCTGAGATAGATGAGTTTACCAAAAAATACATGGTTAACCAAAAATATTACGATGTGAAACGAAAGTTTTTAGATTTATACCCTGAGGGCAGTTGTCAGTCTTCTGAATATGGCACTGCTTCTTCCATGGATAGGGCAAAAAGCAAGCATGCCATCTTGCCCAAGGTTCGGTTACAAACTTTTTCCGGGAAATTAGAGGAGTTTACATCTTTTATGGAATTATTTGAGTCGTTGGTTGGTAAAGATCCAAAATTGTCAGATACTGAGAAGCTATATTACTTACTGGGGTCTCTGGATGGGGAGCCAAAGAGTCTCACTAAACATTTGTCTGTCACCGGTGACAATTATTCAATAGCTTTGGAGTTGTTGAAAAGACAATATGGCAGTAAAAGAGCATTAGCGGATAAACTGTTGTTTAATTTGTTGGCAACGACTAGGGTTACCAATAATTATTCTTCTCTGAAACAATTTCTTAATACTTTGGTTGTAAATACTAAGGGTTTAGAGAAAATGAATTTCCCTGTATCGGCATGGTCTTACCTTTTATTTTACATAAATTTCCAAAAGCTTGACATCGGTTTAAGAAAACGTTTTGAAGCTAAGGTAGCTGACAAGGAATTGCCTAGTTTTTCTGATTTTATTCAATTTTTGGAGAAGGAAGTTAAGATCTTAGAATCCAGCAGTGATGGTTTTAGCGGCAAAGGTGGCACTGTGAGTTCACGGGTACACCATGCTACTAATATAGATGAAGCGATGGCTTGTAGGCTTTGTAGGCAGGGAAGTCATCATTTATCAAAATGTGTGCAGTTCTTATCATTGAATGCACGGCAGCGGAAGGACCGTGTAAAAGAATTGCGGCTTTGCTTTAGGTGTTTAGGAAAGCACAGCATTGATCAGTGTCTATCGGGTTGGTCATGTTACAAATGCAATTCTATCAAACACCACTACCTTATTCACTTTGATTTGCGGCCGGTGGCTGCACCAGGGGAGGTGTCGGGGGTTCCACCAGCGGACGGGGGACCACGTTCACCAAATGCTCATCAAAATCGGGAAGGCGGATGCAGAGTAGATACAAGTGGGGAAAAAGCTACTTGTACCATGGCTAGGGTAGGGGAAGCTGTTAAGGGCCATCATCGGGTTACTGCGTCGGCAGTAAATGGTGAGTCAGGTTTAACTGCTTATAACATAAATAATAATTATAGGCGGACAGTGCTACTAGCAACAGCAATAGTGCGTGTCATGGATAGATATGGGGAATATCATGAAGTTCGTGCGCTATTGGATGGGGGTAGTCAAACTACATTTATCACTGATACTTGTGTTAAAAGGCTTGGTCTAAAACGGTTTAAGTCCAACTCTATTTCGGTTACGGGTTTAGGGGGAGGACTTGTGAGTGATTGTAGAGGAGGGGTGAATTTGATAATGTGCCCTAAATTTTCGGAACACCCTAGGTTGGTAACAACGGCAACAGTACTAGGCACTATCACTCACAACCTGCCGACTGAAACACTGACTCAAAATATAGCGGAGTGGTATAGAGAGATTTATTTAGCGGATGACCAATTTTATGTTAGTCGACCTGTAGATATTCTTATAGGTGCTGATCTTATGGGCGAAATAATGAGAGGTGACTGTGTGAAAGTAAATGATTATTTACCACGTGCAATGAATACGGTGTTTGGTTACGTATTGATGGGTCCGGTAACCCATGCGGCTGTGCAAAGAGATCATAGAATCGGTTTTGGGAATATTTCGCAGTGCAGATCACCACCGACCAGATTTTATAAAAAATATGGGAGGTGGAGGATTCGGAATCAGATTTAGTTAGTCATGAAGATGTGGATTGCGAAATGCAGATAATTTCGTGATACGCATCAACGGGAGCAGATAGGGAGTTTACAGTGCGGTTATTTTTTAGACGAGGTTGTCGGACTTCGGATTTACTCGCGTGCTCTTTGTGGTGGTCACCCCAATGGCTTAAAGGACATGAAACAACGTGGCCTGCAGATCAGGCATGGCAAGCTAAAGATGTACCTGGATTGCGGAAGTCTTTGATAAATGTCCATGTGGGTACAGCGGAGCTTAATCCAATGTTTAGCAGATATAGTTCATTAGAAATGTTACAGACAGTCGTTGCTTACTGTTTTAGATTTTTTAGCAATGTTAGGAATCCGTCTAATAAAATGACAGGTGTTCTGACTGTTAAGGAGCGGAAATCGGCCTTGGACAGGCTTATTAAATTGGTACAGCAATCTGAATTTGTGGCGGACATAGACTGTTTGAATCAAAACAAGCAATGTTCGAGCGGTTGAGACGTTTGTATCCGTTTGTGGATGACGCGGATTTCCTCCGCGTAGGAGGTCGTTTAGATCATTCCAGTCTTTCATTCCAGTCAAAGCATCCATTAGTTTTGCCTAAGAAACATTTTTTGACCAATTTAATTATTGATCATGCACATCGGGTCTATTGTCATGTGGGAGCGACAGCCCTCCAAGCTATATTACAAAAGGAATTCTGGATTCTGTCGGCTCGGCAAGCCATTAGGAACCGTATTTTTAAATGTATATCGTGTTTCAGGACTAAGGCTAGACCGGTTCAGCCAGTTATGTCTGCGTTACCAAGCGACAGGGTGAATGCAACTGGTATATTTCATACAGTGCAAACGGATTTTGCAGGATCTTTTTCTATTAAATCATCGCGTCTTAGAAATGCAAAGGTTTCGAAGGCATATTTGTGTGTTTTTTGTCTGCTCTGCAACCAAAGCAGTACACTTAGAAGTTGTTGGAGATTTAACCACGGAGGCGTTCGGAGCTGCGTTGACACGTTTCACATCTCGGCGTGGACTCCCGAGTGTGATACGTTCGGATAATGGAACAAACTATGTAGGGACTAACAAACACCTCAATGAGGTTGATAAATATCTTCGGAATAGGGAAGTTGAGAATACTCTGACGAATTTTGCGGCCAAAAGCGGTATTACTTGGTTATTTAATGTGCCTTCTGGACCTCACTTCGGGGGATTATTTGAAGCGGCTGTCAAATCTGCAAAAACATTATTAAAGCGGATGATCGGGGAGCAGGTTTTGACTTATGAGGAATTGTTGACGGTGTTTGCCAGAATTGAAGCGGTACTCAATTCTCGTCCATTATGTCCTCTATCTAATGATCCTACGGATCTCGAAGTGTTGACTCCAGCACATTTCTTGGTTGGCAAATCGTTACTTTCTGTACCTGAATACAATTTGGAAAACGTCACTAATACGCGGTTAGGACGTTTTAGTCTAGTTCAGGCTATAGCACAACGATTCTGGAAGCAATGGAGTGACCGGTACCTGCATTGTCTCCAGAACCGAAACAAATGGACAACACCAGTGGATCCACTTAAAATAGGGGACCTCGTGTTGATAAAAGAGGACGATGTTCCTGTTCTTAAATGGAAGCGGGGGAGAGTTATAGAACTTTTGCATGGGAAGGATGGAGTGATCCGGACGGTGAGGTTAAAGACTCTCTCAGGGGATTTTTTGAGGCCAGTAGTAAAAATTGCTAAGTTGCCGCTGGATTAGATTATAGTATCAACGATTATTTTGTTAATTTTATTTTATACCGTGAACCGTTTTCTGAAGAGATAATTTGTTTTTAAAAAAAAAGGAGTTTGTGTTTTATTGATAAAGGCTTATCACAGCCTTTCTCGGGCGGGGGTATGTTTAATATTTATCAACATTGTTAAATAAACCGAATGAATATACGCAAATACACACAAACATTATAAAATATATAGTTTATTAGTTTATTATATTGTTCCTATTATCCTCTTTTGTGCGGCATAAATAAAAAAAGTGTGGTGTCAAAAAACTAAAGTCAAAAAACAATAAGTGTGAAAAAATCTTCGGACGAATCGGATCGTCGGCTCCCGGGAGCAAAATTAAAAGGAAAAATAAAACGGAAAAAACCAAGGGTTGCAACCCGGATTAAGGCGCAGCACGCACACCATAATATGTAAGTGATTTTATTCATATATTTAGTGGTATCGCACACAAGAACGAGAAGTTCGACACGGCGGCCGAAATTTCAGTTATCACCAACCACACCTAAGATTTTGTATGAACAGCTTATATACCTAACAACGTTGATACAACTCTTAACAAATAATGCATCAATTTCGACCAAATTTGATTACCATAAAAACGGTTCTAGTGAGTTAATCTTAAAAGATAGACATATACTGTTGTGAACATTTTTTTAGATCATTTCAAGAGGAATAATTCTTTCATACATATATTTTTGGTATCTTGAACCGTTTTCGCAGCGCACGCAATGGAAGCCCTCAAGGATGAATAATTTTCCCCGCTTTTTTCACATTTTCCATTATTTCTTCGCTCCTAATAGTTGCATCGTGATGTTATATAGCCTAAAGCCTTCCTCGATAAATGGTCTATTCAACACAAAAATAATTTTTCAATTCGAACCAGTAGTTCCTGAGATTAGCGCGTTCAAACAAACAAACAAACAAACAAACTCTTCAGCTTTATAATATTAGTATAGATTATGGAGACAAATATTGTATTTCGTAATTGGTGCTGATTTTTTTGCAATGCAAAAATAATTGAAATATAAAAATTTACTTTTATTTTATATCTTTCTAATTAAAAGTGATGAAATAATAATATTATAATCCAGCATACACTGATAGTTCATAACGGCAAAAAAAAATTAAAGCTTGGTTTTGGGGATAAATGTGTCGTGGCGTGTCATAATAATATACCGCTATTAAATTGTTTTTTCTTCTATTTTAATTTTATACATTAAATACAATAGGTGTGTCACCAATCTTACCGATATAGCATTCATTTCGCAAAGATAAGAGTCAGTTCGTTGACATCAAGAATAGACGTCTTGCGCGCACGGCCGGCGAAATGGACCAACTCCTACAACATACACACCATTATTACACACAAATGGATGTCAAAAGTGCAGTGTTGACAGCTACTTTATACAAGCTCTCATCTAACACTCGACATATCGAACGCAACAAACATGTAGATAGTGGATTTAGATCTATTTAGTATCGACTGATGGTGGAACTCTCATATGTATGAGTCCGGAGGTTCAAAACCCAAGGTACACACCTCTGACTTTTCAAAGTTACGTGTGTATTGTTTATCAATTATCGTTTGCTTGAAGGAAAACATCGTAAGGAAACATGCATACCTAAGAAATTCTTAGTACCTTGTATCGCCTGAGCCAAAAGCCTTTCCCGCTGCAAAAGACTGAAACAATATAACGATTTACAGCAACACCTGTAAGATGCTGGCGCTATCTATTTAAAATATTGCATTACATCCCTTGTTAGCAAATTACCGTGATAAAAAGTACCATATGTGATACTCTAGGTTATGGTCTACCCATATGCCGAATTTCATCCAAATCCGTTCTGCTCTTTCTGCGTTTACGGAGGAGATTGGAATCCTCATGAATCGGCTTCTGAAAGAACAAAAAACTTCAAATTATATAATGAAATAAGAGTTATTATCTTATTTCATTATATAATTTGAAGTTTTTTGTTCTTTCAGAAGCCGATTCATGAGGATTCCACTAAGACTTAGGGTTAACTTAGACTTAACAGAAGCCTCCGACCTGGATTTCAAGTCCGAGAAATATATTTCGAGAGATTTTTTGTAACAGCAGTACCGCAGTTTAATAACGAGGGAAACAGCTATGACAACTATAAACAAATCGTCAATTTCACCGCGCCGTTAATAAAACGCACGTGTGCACCCGACCGAAAGACCACCGTCGCGTCGAACAATCACAGAGCGAGTCTATCTCCGTCCTATTTCTATACAGGTACATTAGCGGAAGGAAGGTAATTGTTTCCTACGAGTCGCACATTGATAGGAAATAGTAATACTGACACATAATCGTTTTGCTCCGCAACACTTGTTTATGTGTTTTCATAGCTGGTTTTCTACGCATAAATTAATCTATCGGAGAATATGAATTTATTTTATTGTGTAACGAGATACCTGGTAGGTTGCAATTTGCATGCGTTAATTTAAAACAAGTTAAACCGAAAGATTAATGTATGGAATGGAGGTAACAATTTTCTGTTATTTCATGTTTATTTTTAATTAAGAAACTTTATTTTTAAATATACGCACAGGTAGATAAACAACTTCAAACTTAATTTGTTTTAAAAATGACGTTTAAGAGCGTATACCTAGACTATGCACAATATGAATAGATTGGATCAATGGATGCTGGCTGTTGCGTTTCGTATGTTGAATGAGAGTTCCCTATACCCTATTAATTTATTTTCAAAGCCGGCAGCACTTTTAAAATTCATCCGCTGTTGTGAATGTGGTGGAGTTCGTCTAGGTGGGTACCACCGCAATGTCTATTTCTACCGCCAAGCAGCAGTGCGCATGCATTGTGTTTTGGTTTGAAGGACATTGTAGCCAGTGTAACTATTGGACATAATGAGACTTAACATCTTATGTCTCAGGATGACAAGCGCAGTGGAATGCTACACAGTATTTTGTAGCTTAAGGTGCTGAATGGTGTTGCTACTGTTTATGAGTGGTCGTATCGCTTACCATCAGGCGAACAGCATGCTCGTCTCGTCATTCAATGCCATAAAATAATATATGGGAGAGCAGCTTCTTTTCTCACGATTCCACCAGCCTAAAAAGATTTTCCAGGATAAAAGTCGTCGTAAGTATAAATATTTTTCCGGGATTAAAAGTAGCGTATGTACTATTCCAGTCTATAATCTATTCCTGCGCCCAATTTCATCCAGTTCGGTTAAGCCGTTCTGGCGTGATTCACGAACATCAATAAAAACTTTCGCGTTTAAAATATTAGTAAGACTCTAGCCCTAGTCACTTTCAACGCAGCTCTTCTCAAAGCTAGTTACCTGCAATAAATTACTTAAACTACGGCGCGGCGTCTGTCTGTCTGATCGTGTTATCTTTTTTTGGTCATTGTTTGATAGCAGATAATAACAGTTACAAACCTAATAATAATTTAGACATATTAGAAAAAAGACGAGACTGCCTCGGTGGCGTAATTTTAATGTGATACGACTACCGTGCTGAGGTCACTTGTTTTTGTGCTCAGTGTCACTCTGGAGTCTGGGACTGTGTCGGCAAATGGCAATAAACTCGCCCCCTGTGAGACCTGACATATCTGTTAATATTTGGGTATCATAAACTCTGCCTACCCCCTGAAAAGGTGCACATGCTCAGGGTGAATGTATAAGCACACTGTGTACTGTAATATCGCATCCTATACTTTATAGCGAAGCGTTCAAAGTGGACCGTCATGATTTCATTTACAAGGTGCACCGTCCTAAGTGCAGCCAAGTGCCCCGAGAGGTCTTTTCTATAAAATATATGAAACATCGTGTAATATTCTTTAATTCCACTGGTCTTGGACGAGTGCAGCTGTGCTCAACCTGTTGTCGGCTCAGTTTTGGCAAGTGGCTCAGAATTTTTATATGAATACATAAAACGAATTTTTTAACCGACTTTCAAAAAAGGAGGAGGTTCTCAATTAGTGTGTTTTTTACTACGTGTTTTTACTTACGTTTTAAACACCTAAATAGAATAAATGTACGTTGTGGCCAAAGGCATCATAATTAAGACGCCTTTGTGGCCCGTATAAAAAAGGTTGAGTATAACTGGCCTAGTAGTAGTCAACTTGAGCTTGACCGTGAGGTACCTAGGAGCTTTCATAATGGTGATACTGATAATACTGAAGGACCAGTACCATAATAAAGGTACCAAGGATCTAAGGAACGCAGGAAGTTAATCAGAACACAGAGTTTTTCGCGTTCCGCCCTGTGGATTGGGGGCGTTTGGAGAATTCCACCACGGTATCCCCTGCCTATCGTAAAAGGCGACTAATAGGGGCCACCGGGGGTCGCGGGCGGGCGGCAGGGGGCTGTCCGTCTTTAGTTTTGTGCGTGTTTTTTAGCACATTGCTGCGACCCCCGTGATGGACGGCAGTGTGGCAGGTAGGCCTCACGCTGTAGTAGACGCCGAGGGCGTCCTTCGGTGCACGGGGGCTTCTGAGTCCCTCCAAACAGGAGACGGGCTGCATTAGGTGGCACCGCGTAGGGGCGGCTGCGGACGACAACTTAGACTCTATTAGTCCGGGGAAACCCGCAGCCGTCCCTAATGCGCCGCTGAAGACCACCGCGGAGTTTTAGTTGGTATGCCGTGCGGTGTACATAGGTTAGGGACTCGGCCCGGCGGTCGCCCGACGTTTTCCATCTCTCCGGGCGGCTCAACGCTGGGTCGTAAGGCACGGTGAACCCAACATCACCGCTTAGTCGCCCCTTTGAAGGCTGGGCGGTAGTAATAAGTCAATTTCTTCGCGAAAACAAAAAAAGTCTCTCACGTTAGAATGCCGATCCTGTAGTGGTTATTGCTCAACCCAATTGAGCACTCAAATAAGGATAAAGTTAACAATCCCGTATTTGCGCGACTAATTAGGTGCGTCGGCCAAGGCGAATATACACGACCGTTCCATAGAACGAATTTCGCGGCAAATTTCTACACTCCACCGGTAACAACATTTGAATAGTAATGAAGTAGGTGCTCGTAACTACTTACAAAATACACACATAATATTACGCCTTTATCGCCAAAGGGCTAGATAGAGTTATAGATAAAGGAAGCACGGCACCCATCTATATGGGTTCCATCTTATGATGATATAGGGGGCGGGCTATCGCCATATCGGCCGTTAATTCCAGACTCCGGGCTGACACTGAGCAGAACAACCCATAACGACTTTGCGAGACTCAGGATCCGAACCCGACACAGCGGTGTACGTAATGCGCACGGAAAATAACTAAGCCACTGAGTAACTCGCCACTTACCTAGATATATTTTAAACTATTATTTTCTCGGGTCCGCCCGCGTGTAAAATATTTTCCGGGATAAAAGTCCCGCTTTATATTTTCCCGGGATAAAACGGGATCCTTCCCAGGATCTCAAACTATCTCCATATCAAATTTCATCGAAATCAATTAAGATCACTTCCTACAAACAAACTCTCAAACTGATAATGTTATAAGTTTGAGATAATAATGTTAGTATAGATCAAATTGAGCCTATAATCACTTTAATTTAGACCTCTACCAATACATTGGTGATAACTGCATTCAATTCCATGCAGTTATTTTTTCTTGATGCGTGTACAATCATACAGACAGACAAAGAAACCATAAACTTTTGGGTTCTGTTGCTGTAATAAAGCTTCTTCTTCAATATCTTGAGAAATATAATACGGCAAAAGCGTAAAGTGCGAGCCAGACATTCATACCGAGTGAAACCTACATTACCAATTTGTCTTTTTTATATTAGATGATTGTTATGAAACCCCTCTTTAATCCGTACCTTTTCATAACGAAAACTTACGTACCAAAATACGGAACTCTTAAGTTCAACTCACCGCAAGTTCGACTTTCGAACGAAAGTTTGATAACTGTAAGTATTTCTTGTGCTTTTTGCTTTTTCTCTGTTATGAAACCTGTTAAGTAAAATGGTGATTAACATTTTACTTAATAGGTATTCATTTTACAGATTACCAAACATAAAAAACCGTAAGGCCTCATTCATAATTAATTTATAAACCTACTTATTTTAATTATCGAATGTTTCGTCTTCTTGGAAAGAAATTTGAATTGTTTTTGAAGAAGACAAAACATTCAATAATTAAAATATGTTTATAAACTATATTGTGGAATTTTTTACAGCGCCTTCATCAATGCCCTCATGGTAACTACTAAGGCTTGCAATCCCGCAACCTATCTTCTATTTCGGTATTTGTGGGACACGAAAATTTTCAAATCTGCGGAATTCCGGTACTTGAAAATATAAGGAGAAAAACAATGAAATAATCAACATAACTACACTTTTATTTCAGGTTTCCTATTAGCATGTACCTATCAATCTAGCAGCTCTGTATAAACCCTCCATAGTAACCCAGGTAAACGTAACGGAATCAGCCCGAGTATATCAGATTCCAAACAGCTGGGTTACTCTTGACGCCAAGATAATTCTAATACCAATGTCAATCCAATTCCAATCTCAATTTGTACGTCACATGATTTCGTACTCTTGAAACGCAATTTATTGTAATTGGATTAAAATTAGAATTGCATTGTCATTGGGTAACGGGTTCGTCATTAAAAATGAAGTTAGCTGACATTAGAGATGTCAGAAGCTTCAAAGAAATCGGTAAAACAAACATTAAAGACAAAAATCTTAGCAATTACCCGTTGAAATCCTTTATCCATAAGTAAAATTCATTTCTCTTCCAATATTTAATATTTTCACGCACGTCTCATTAAAAAAATATATTAAAATGAATGTATTTGAAAGATTGAGGTTGTATGCTGTTTGTCCTTTGCCATGGACTGTTTTTTAAAACGTCAAATATTTACGGGAACTAAAATAATTATTTGTGATATTTGATTTTATTGTTTTACTCCCAAATTTATTTAGCATTATTTATTCCACACATTCCACATACAGTTTCTTAATTATCAAGGTATGCTTACTTAAGCGCCAACGTTGTTGTGTTATCATCATTTGGCGCTTTGGTTAAGATTTAGAGTCTTGTAACAGGAGTTTGAGGTCATAACTGGCATTAGTTGTATTAGTTTCTGTTTTCACTTATAACAAAACCATTTTCGAGCGTAGAAGATGTTGTCTCTAATTTTATTATGAAGGTATAGTGTTTTATGTTTGTAAAGTTCCTTCAATTGGATTATATCCTTATTTAACGGTGATGTGTGTGCATTTGCTTATATAACTAATCTGACTGTGTGCATTTTGTTTTTATTTAGTTAAAATAGGTAAATAAATTCGCAAAATACTGAAAAAGCAGTATTTGGTTGTTAAAACTCGTTATGCGTGAATTTTTACACCTAGAAAGGCGAAGATATTCGGTACCATATACGAGACTATCCCGCCCTCACACCCACCACTGCAACTCCTGTAAGCCAGGATCAGCAGTGGCACGCATTTTATGACACCGAGCGGTGAAGCTCGGCGAGTCTCAGGGAACACTAATTAGTCTTAACCCGCAACAAAGTTAATCAAACAGAAGAATAGGGAGGAGTTAGAAATATATTTTCCACTTCCCTCCATAGCAAAGCGGGAGACAAAATAATGAACTAAAAAAGGTAATTTAACCTTAATTATTTAGAGTTTCACAACTGGAAAAGCCAGATGTAAAGCACCACGGATAAAATTAAAGGGGTCCTACTTGAGCTGTTAAACTTGATTCCAATAGTAGGTATGGCAAAAACGCCGGAAAGCACGGAAATTCTGCCTAGTGTCCACAAGGTCCATGTAGTATACAACTCCAGATGTTATTTGCATACTATCAAACATAATGTTACGCTCATTTTGCCAAAGACTACACTCCCAAAGTATGTGATGCGCAGATTGTTCGTAGTTGCAGTCATTAGATGAACATGGACACGCAGGCGAATCAACCAACTTAAAGGAGAATAATTTGCACTTAAAATTACCATGGCCTGTAAGGAATTGCAAAACACAATGGTCAATTTCGAGCCAAGATTTTGTAAGACGGTCCTGAACAGAAGGAAAAAAAAAAGGAAAGAAAAAATTGATACAAATGCCGCCCCTTCGTAGATATATCCCACCTACACTGCCATTCCTCTAGAAGATCGTTCATAACAACTGGGCTCGGCTTAAATAATCTGTTAATTTTTAAAAGTTCGCGCGAAGTTAAAAAGCTTTTGTCGACATCGTCTCTAGCAGAGTAATACATCGCGGCGCGACGCTGCACCTCCAGATCGACTGGGAGTACACCCGCGAGGACAGGTAAAGCTTCTGTACTAACTGTTCTATACGCCTTACATAAGAATATCAACGCCAAGCGCTGGCTCTGGAGCAATTTGATACCACACTCACTGGAGAATTGAAGCCTAAGTAGATTTTAATTTTGTAGACGTTAATGATTATGATAAAGATAGATCTAGAAGTACTAGTTTTAAATTTAGGTAATATTTCACTTTTTCTTTTGGGGACGGGTAGATATGGTTTCAACTCTATGTACAAATTTTCAAATAAAGGTTTTTTTTATTCGAGAAATTGCTCGAAATTCATCGTCTGGTAAGGACAATATAAGGTATTATAGGTATAAATATATAGGTATAATAAGGTTTTGAAACGCCTCGACATAATTCCCGTAATCGGGTATTGTGCAATAACTTATAGGCGAACACCAAAATTACCATTTCAATACATTATTCTTAAAAATTTCCAATGAAAATTTAATACAATAAAAGTAAAGTTACTATTTTTTTATTGAAATTTTTTCTTTGACTACGCAATCACACCGCAATCCAATATCAATTTGAAATGTCAAAATCACGTCAAGAGTACCGCTAACGAATTTTCCAATGTCAATCCCAATTGAGTTTAGTTCATTAAATAGCCACCTAATATTGGTCCAATGTGGCGCTGGTGTGATTTTCAAGAATACCAAATCCGATTGGACAATATCCAATCGATCGGTATTGGCGTCGAGAGTAGCCTAGCAGGACGGCATCTTGTGTCGACTAACAAGGGATAGTTTATTTTATTTATTTACTTTTTTACATATATATTTTTTTCTCTCATAAACCTATTCGAAGAGGCCGCCTCGGACCATGGCGCAAAGGTGCCCATGACGCTGGCAACATTTCCACGCTGTATCGCGAGAGATATGTGTTGCACCAGCTAGGCTACTCTCGACGCCAATACCGATCGATTGGATATTGTCCAATCGGATTTGGTATTCTTGAAAATCACACCAGCGCCACATTGGACCAATATTAGGTGGCTATTTAATGAACTAAACTCAATTGGGATTGACATTGGAAAATTCGTTAGCGGTACTCTTGACGTGATTTTGACATTTCAAATTGATATTGGATTGCGGTGTGATTGCGTAGTCAAAGAAAAAATTTCAATAAAAAAATAGTAACTTTACTTTTATTGTATTAAATTTTCATTGGAAATTTTTAAGAATAATGTATTGAAATGGTAATTTTGGTGTTCGCCTATAAGTTATTGCACAATACCCGATTACGGGAATTATGTCGAGGCGTTTCAAAACCTTATTATACCTATATATTTATACCTATAATACCTTATATTGTCCTTACCAGACGATGAATTTCGAGCAATTTCTCGAATAAAAAAAACCTTTATTTGAAAATTTGTACATAGAGTTGAAACCATATCTACCCGTCCCCAAAAGAAAAAGTGAAATATTACCTAAATTTAAAACTAGTACTTCTAGATCTATCTTTATCATAATCATTAACGTCTACAAAATTAAAATCTACTTAGGCTTCAATTCTCCAGTGAGTGTGGTATCAAATTGCTCCAGAGCCAGCGCTTGGCGTTGATATTCTTATGTAAGGCGTATAGAACAGTTAGTACAGAAGCTTTACCTGTCCTCGCGGGTGTACTCCCAGTCGATCTGGAGGTGCAGCGTCGCGCCGCGATGTATTACTCTGCTAGAGACGATGTCGACAAAAGCTTTTTAACTTCGCGCGAACTTTTAAAAATTAACAGATTATTTAAGCCGAGCCCAGTTGTTATGAACGATCTTCTAGAGGAATGGCAGTGTAGGTGGGATATATCTACGAAGGGGCGGCATTTGTATCAATTTTTTCTTTCCTTTTTTTTTCCTTCTGTTCAGGACCGTCTTACAAAATCTTGGCTCGAAATTGACCATTGTGTTTTGCAATTCCTTACAGGCCATGGTAATTTTAAGTGCAAATTATTCTCCTTTAAGTTGGTTGATTCGCCTGCGTGTCCATGTTCATCTAATGACTGCAACTACGAACAATCTGCGCATCACATACTTTGGGAGTGTAGTCTTTGGCAAAATGAGCGTAACATTATGTTTGATAGTATGCAAATAACATCTGGAGTTGTATACTACATGGACCTTGTGGACACTAGGCAGAATTTCCGTGCTTTCCGGCGTTTTTGCCATACCTACTATTGGAATCAAGTTTAACAGCTCAAGTAGGACCCCTTTAATTTTATCCGTGGTGCTTTACATCTGGCTTTTCCAGTTGTGAAACTCTAAATAATTAAGGTTAAATTACCTTTTTTAGTTCATTATTTTGTCTCCCGCTTTGCTATGGAGGGAAGTGGAAAATATATTTCTAACTCCTCCCTATTCTTCTGTTTGATTAACTTTGTTGCGGGTTAAGACTAATTAGTGTTCCCTGAGACTCGCCGAGCTTCACCGCTCGGTGTCATAAAATGCGTGCCACTGCTGATCCTGGCTTACAGGAGTTGCAGTGGTGGGTGTGAGGGCGGGATAGTCTCGTATATGGTACCGAATATCTTCGCCTTTCTAGGTGTAAAAATTCACGCATAACGAGTTTTAACAACCAAATACTGCTTTTTCAGTATTTTGCGAATTTATTTACCTATTTTAACTAAATAAAAACAAAATGCACACAGTCAGATTAGTTATATAAGCAAATGCACACACATCACCGTTAAATAAGGATATAATCCAATTGAAGGAACTTTACAAACATAAAACACTATACCTTCATAATAAAATTAGAGACAACATCTTCTACGCTCGAAAATGGTTTTGTTATAAGTGAAAACAGAAACTAATACAACTAATGCCAGTTATGACCTCAAACTCCTGTTACAAGACTCTAAATCTTAACCAAAGCGCCAAATGATGATAACACAACAACGTTGGCGCTTAAGTAAGCATACCTTGATAATTAAGAAACTGTACGTGGAATGTGTGGAATAAATAATGCTAAATAAATTTGGGAGTAAAACAATAAAATCAAATATCACAAATAATTATTTTAGTTCCCGTAAATATTTGACGTTTTAAAAAACAGTCCATGGCAAAGGACAAACAGCATACAACCTCAATCTTTCAAATACATTCATTTTAATATATTTTTTTAATGAGACGTGCGTGAAAATATTAAATATTGGAAGAGAAATGAATTTTACTTATGGATAAAGGATTTCAACGGGTAATTGCTAAGATTTTTGTCTTTAATGTTTGTTTTACCGATTTCTTTGAAGCTTCTGACATCTCTAATGTCAGCTAACTTCATTTTTAATGACGAACCCGTTACCCAATGACAATGCAATTCTAATTTTAATCCAATTACAATAAATTGCGTTTCAAGAGTACGAAATCATGTGACGTACAAATTGAGATTGGAATTGGATTGACATTGGTATTAGAATTATCTTGGCGTCAAGAGTAACCCAGCTGATATGATTCAGAACGGAAATCCGTAACACATTATACATGGAGTAAAGGCGGACTTAATGCCATAGGCATTCTTTACCAGTCAACCTAAAGTGGTGCAGAAATACAAGCAGGCAGGTGCGTAAATAATGGAGAATCAAGTAAGGAATAAAATGTCCTCAAAGTATACATCCTACTGAATAAACCTAATCTATACCTATACAAAAAATACAAAATAGTTTATTGATAAAATCATACTAATATTATAAAGGCGAAAGTTTATAAGAATGTGTGGATGTTTGGATGTATGGATGTTTGTTACTCTTTCACGCAAAAACTACTGAACGGATTTCGATAAAATTTGGCACACGGGTAGATCATGTCCTGGATTAACACATAGGCTACTTTTTATCCCGGGAAAATATAAAGCGGGACTTTTATCCGGGAAAAACTCATTCACGCAGGCGCAGCCGCGGGCAAAAGCTAGTGTTTACAATAATTTAACAATTTACATTGTTGTTCTATAAATTTAATCTTTTGTCAGTCGATAGGTACTGTAGACGGTACTCCACTTACCACCAGCTGTAGTGAAGCCACTTTGATACGCTCGTATTAAAAAAACATAGAGATCGAATACAGAAAAAATAAGCAATGGACATACAATAGAAACAAAAACTGCATGTTTACAAAACTAATTAGGACTTTGATTACTAGAATCAGCATCTAGTAGTAAATGCTTGCGAAGAAAACATAATATAAACATGGCCAATATGCCATTTTCAATAAGCTAAATCAATCCCGCAGTCCTGCAGAATTCCGCGCCCATAATCCCGCAACACACGGGACTGGAAATGACACGGGATACCGGAATACCACTACTACCACGGAATACTAGGCGTTCCGATCATGCAATACCTGTATCTCGGTATTGCATGATCGGAACGCCTAGTTCCTACTGGTTATTAGCGGGCTTGACTGGTTGTAGATATGTAATAACTGTACATATTATACGTAATACGTAATGTAGGATCAAAGTAAGCCTGTCAAGCTCGAGATATTATGAAAACTAACAAGTATTTGTAAACAGACAAATCAATGTTCATATAGACAATAGGAATTGTAGATAACATAAAACACATACAATTTAATGAAAACAGCCATCTGATTATTGTAATTCTTTCAAAAATGTAACGATTTTATCACATATCTCAGGAATACAAGGAGACCGGGAAAATATAAACAATTTATATGCTACTCTAATTAAAATGAAGACTCGGTACTTTATGTGCGAGTGGTATAATTGAATTGCACGCGTGTGAACTGTGAAGCTGTAAACCGCACTGCTTTGTAGTTCGCTATGCGCGCGGCAAGCGACAATGGTGCTGCGCTTGAAATTAATTTCATAAAGCAAATTCATACAAATCTATAGTCTGGCTCGCAGGCTATGCGATCCTCGCGGCTGCACGTAAGATCTCATCAAACTGAGCTGATTAAACTCATTATACACTTACCAACACTTTAAAATGTTTTGTTGTAGTATTGTACTTTCTTTCATAGTAACTCCTTCTGCGCTCAGTTCCATTCATTGTAAACGAGTTCACGTGTGTTTTCAGCTCACTACACACTAATAAATACTTAAGCAACTCTATAAACCATTTTTATGAACTAGATTGAACTTACTCTCACGTACACATTTCTAATACTGTAATAGAAATTTGAAGTGTTAATAGTCTTATTTAATACCTCATGATGAGTTAATAGCAAATCCGCTGGCGACATTAGATATCTGATAAACCGTACCTATGTATTAGATAAGGTTAATTGAGCACATTGTTTAAGTATTTGATAAATCACCTTCATGTCTCGTACATGGTCAGTACAGAACGAATTGTTCGAGGCTCGTATCAACACTTGCGAATGTTTAGACAAATCGAGACATGTAGTAGCTGGATATTAGTGGCGTAACTAGGGCTACCATCACCTAAATTGCCGACGCGACGCCGGATATACACAGCAAAAATCCCGGACATTTCGGCGAAATATGGGTTTTTCCCCGGACAACTCGGGAAGAATATTTTGCCGTGTTTTCTTGAATGCGGGGTCTTATGAATGAATTTTTAACTAAGATTTATTTCAACTTATCGCTTATCTATAAAATATTGATTTCCCCATGATAACAAGTGTCCGGGTCTAGGCGTAACAAATATTCGCATTTGGATTCGCGAATATCTCATATTTTTTAATATTCGTAATAAATTATGAGATTATTTTGCGAACGTTTTTGGCTGACATGTGAAAATAACACTGCAACAGATTATTATATGGATATACAATGTATAAATAAATAAATTTAATTAGTATTTATAGTCCTCATACAACCTCAATTACATATATTGTAATAGCAATAAACTTTATGACTGCCTCGGTGGTGTAGTTGTATTACAGTACGACTGCAAAGCTGAGGTCTCGGGTTCGATCCCCGGGTCGGGCAGTGATATTGAGTTTTTCTATTCAGTATCAGCTCGGAGTCCAGACTCCGAACTGATACTGAATAGTGGCACAAATTCCAGAATTTGTGCCCGATATGGCGATAGGCTCGCCCCCTATCACATCATGGGACGGAATAATGGCGAAAAGTGGGTGCACTAGTTGTGCCTCTGCCTACCCCTTCGGGGATAACGGGCGTGAGTGTATATGTATGTATGTAAGCAATAAACTTCCAACTTTCTAAACGCACTTAACTACTTTAGATTATTTCCTTTACCGAGAACACAACGGGACTACAGCTTTACGTACTATCCGAGGCACGGGGGTATCACACCGCCATGTCCTGACTCCGAGCCGTGATTAAGTATTTTTTATTCTAAAAGGGGAGTATACCAACCTCCACAAATATGACGGGAATGCAAAACAACAACTGGTATATTTGAAATTAATAATATCTTCTATAAGTATGGTATAAGAAATTCAATATAGGGCATTTCACGTGAAGCGGACAACGAAAAAAATGTCAGGTTCTGGATTTTGTTCATAATTGGGTCAATTTGACTTCTGTGGTACCTAAATGTTCATAATTATTTTTATGTTTTTTAGCCTAGTTACGAATTAATGCGACTTCAAATTGTAAAAATTTGAGTAACGAATTTTTCGATAGCTATTAATTTAGTCAACGAAATGGATTAAACAATAAGTGTGACTTGCTTCGTACGGTTTATATCTTAACTATTCATTAGTTAAATAAATGGTTAAAGATGGTTAAATAACCATAATTTACAAGTCATACCATGAGCTGTAAAATTTATAAAATTATAAAAAACAATGTCTGCCTCGGTGGCGTAGTTGTATTACGGTACGACTGCAATGCCGAGGTTCAGGCTCGATCCCCGGGTCCGGCAAAGTGATATTGGGTTTTTTTTATCAGTATCAGCCCGGAGTTTAGAATTTATGCCCGATATGGCGGTAGGCTCGCCCCCTATCACATCATGGAATACGCATAGCGAAAACAGGGTGCGCTAGTTGCGCCTTTGCAAACCCCTTCTAGAATAAAGGGCATGAGTATGTGAGTTAGGGTTGCGAGCGCCTTCTGCGCTCACCCACAAGACCGGTGTGCTTGTATAAGTCGACTCTCGTCAGGCTAACAAGAGTATAGTCAGGGCCAAAAAAAAAAAAAAAAAAAAAAGTATGTGAGTGTAGTAGAGCTATCATAGAGTTGTAGTACCTACTTTCAGAGAAAAATCGAAAACCTACTGTAATTGACATTTTATAGTAATGATTTCTCTGGTTTCAATAGTTTGTAACTGTAATTACTGTACGACAATGAAAACATACACGTAATAAATGGTAAAAAATATTTATTTCGTAATTTCACTATTTTACAGCCCACGGTATCAGGTCCCATAGAAGTCCAATTGACCCATTTATGAACAAAATCCAGAACTTTCACGTGAAATGGCTCCCCAATAAATATAATTATTACGTATATACCTAGTCTTGCCATAAATATCGTAACAAAGAAAAAAATATTTTTTTTTATTGCAAATAACATTTATTACTTTTACAGTGTGTTAGTTTAATACATAAATATAAAACAATTTAAAATATAAAGAGCTTATTCAAAGTGGTCTCCATTGGCTCCAATACAGTACTTTAAACGTTGAGACCAGTTATCAATAGAAGCACGCACTCTTTCCATGGGAAGATTCTTCACTGCCAATCGTATGGATTGTTTTAGGGACTCCAAATTATCATGGCGTTTAGAGCAAGCCGTACTCTCTAAAACTGACCATAAATTATAATCCAGCGGATTAAGATCGGGCCTCGACGACGGCAAGTCTTCTGCTCTGATGAAGTCCGAAACGTTCGCTTCCAACCAAGACTGCGTGGGCCAGGCTTTATGACCCGGTGCCGAGTCTTGCTGGAAGCACCATACTAGGTTATTAAACACGCTGTTGTTAAGGGGCTTAACTACCTTCTCAAGAATGGTATCTTGATACACTTGTGCCGATGTTTTAATACCTTTTTCCACAAAAATATGGCTCAGTCTCTCCTTCATAGCTAACACCCCACCAAACCATCACTGAAGTCGGATAATGCCCACGTTGCACTCTGACGACTAATTGGAAGCTTCCTTAGAGCTTTGAGCATAAATACGGTCATTTTGTTTGTTAAAATTTTTCTGTGACCTCGCTTTGCGTACCGCTTCAGTAGTTGTTTCGATTTTACCAGCCTATTCTTTTTTTAATTATCAGTTAAGAAATGACCAGTGCGTCTCTTATAGGCTGCAAGTCCTAAGTCATCTTTTAAAATACGTGACAGAGTTCTATGAGCTATCTTCATCTCCCGAGACAAAATCTTTTGCTTTCGGACAGGATTTCTTCGAATTCTTTCTCTTACTGCTTTGACCAACTTTATTCGTACGAACACTTCGTGGTTGGCCAGGTATTTTCCGTCACAAACAGAGGAGGTCTCATAGTACCTATTGATAGGCCAGTACCAAGAATTTTATACCCATATATAAACTTCTTGGCCAGTACACAAACATTTGACTGATATCAAGTATATGGAGAGTTTTAAAAATTGCATTTGCTCCATACCTACTTTGTGTAATGCAATCACAGGGATTCGGTTCTCTTTATCACCCCACTCGATTTTAATATCGCAAAATATTGGTCAATGTATTGGCGCCAAAACGAGAAAACAATGAACAATCGTATAAAAATGACAGATTCCAAATTAAAGTGTAATATTTTCTTACTTTTAATTTTAACAGTATTTATGGCCAGACTAAGTATATAAAATAAAGGTTGTAGTTATAAACTTTATACATTGTAAATACATGTGAAAAAAACTAAAACGGAAGATCTTTCTTAAAGCTCCTCGCAATACAATAGAATGATATTTTGCCGCAGACAGCGCCACCTGGCATTTATTTCGGGCATTGCCAGCAAAACCAACGTGCTTCAGGGTTGAATCGTTTTCAATCGAGTGTTTATTTCTTACGTAGTATTACTTACTCTGCGGTTTATTCTAAACCAGAAAAATTATAACAGAAATACTTAATACTTTCCTGAGACCAGGAAACCTAAACCTTCAAAACATAGATGGCGTTACGAATATATACATACATATACACTCACGCCTATTATCCCCGAAGGTGTAGGCAGAGGCGCAACTAGTGCACCCACTTTTCGCCGACATTCCGTCCCATGATGTGATAGGGGGCGAGCCTATCGCCATATCGGGCACAAATTCCAGACTCCGGACTGATACTGAATAGAAAAACTCAATATCACTTTGCCCGACCCGGGGATCGAACCCGAGACCTCAGCTTTGCAGTCGTACTGTAATACAACTACGCCACCGAGGCAGTTACGAATATGAATACCTAATAACCGGATATTTTACTTTTTTAAAGTAAATTACACGTAAAATAATTACTAATTATAATCGTAGACATAGGCGTACTTATGGGAGGAGGGGAGGCACTTGCTCCCGCCTCCCATGGATTCAACATAAGTAGGTACATTTTTTTGTAAGTTGGTACTTCAGTAAAATGTTGAATTATTGGGATTTCGGCGTGGGAAATAGCAAAAGGCACTTTATTGGTTTTCACTATTTTTTGGTATTTAAAGTTCAGTCAGTAGAGATTACAATTTTTTGTTGGCCAGGCCATATTTACTAGTGGCCCCGACAGACGTTGTCTGTTTTAAAAATTAAATAAAATTCAGAAACCGAGTACAGCGCCACCTACCGGATCCAATTGTTAATCTAAACCATTCTTGAATTCACCTGAGGACACACAAAAAAATCATTTAAATCGGTTCAGACGTTTAGGAGTTCAGTGACACACGCCCAGAAGAATTATACAGGGTGAAATTGAATTCGTGAGCATCCTTTGCTCCGAAGATATTATTAATAATACTCTTCAAAATGGGACTAAAATTACACAAATCAAGATTATTAATAGCGTAATATAAAAAAAAACAGAAGTGCAATAGATTAATTACTATTGCAAATAAATATACCAGAAAAAACAATCAAAACACTTAATAAGCGCCAATAAATCTTTAAATATCAAAGTCTAGAAGCATTTTGCGGTTTCGTGCCGAGCGGTACAAAGCCATCTGTAAAAAATAACATGGTTCTATTCACATTTTAGATGACTTCTAAGTAGTTTACTTAATTCCCATGATTTCAATTTCACCCTGTAGGTAATATATAAAGATATGCCATATGCACGGCTACCGTTGCATGTTGGTATCTTCCATCAGTTGGTTGTCAGATAAACAAAGCCAAAGAAAACGATGGATAAGCCGACCCAATCCATTGCGTGGGGCGCAATGAGTCTTCGTAGTATGGTCTGAGAATACAATAGATTGAAAAGTCTACCCTGAGGGCCGATTTCACCACATGCTGATAAATTCCCTACTAACATATTCGGAAATTATCCACCATAAACTACTTATAACTTTTGGTTTCATACGGATTTTTAGCGATAAACTTGCTTTTTTCTCCCGAAACTTCGAAGGCTGTCCGCCCGTGACAATGACGGCTGTAGTCTTCAAAACGTCGGGTGCTAAAGTTAAACAAATTAATCGCGAAAAAATCCATAAAGTAATTTTATTTCAATGTCGAACATTCGCGTAAACATAAGAAAGAAATATCAACGTCACTCCCAATGTAAACAAAATTATGAAAACGCAATCAAAGTACCTATTTATTTATTTTACTGCTATTACACACATCGTACCATGTTGTTTACAATTATGATTTTATCATACGAAATAGAAAGGTAGTTCCGTTGTAGCCAGAAAACTATAAGTAAGGGAGTGAAGGTAGGTAGGGTCGCTATATACTTACACTGGTCTACAGTAAAATTGTATTTAAATGATGATTCGATAATATAGTAGTAGTATAGATACTCGCTGAATAAATGTACAACATAAAATATATAATATAGCTCTTGATATATTTAATATATTATGTCATAATGAGAAAGTATAAATTAATCATTAATGATATACTTAATTTCAATATTTAGTGAATCTACGTAAATGTTATTATGTACCTATTTCTTTATTCGATGTGCCTCACGCTTTCAGAGTTTCGTTGACCACGCGCATTGTTAATTTTACTAGATTATTAAATGTAAAATTTCGGTACGAAATCTTGTTTTCATAGTGGGTTGTAATTCCTTTAATGGTTCAGACAAATTGAAATACGTATGCGGTAACGCGCCCTTTAGTTGGATACAAGTATCCAATAACAGCGTTTAATAAAAACCACTTTCATTTGTTCAGAATTAAAACGATAAATCAAAGGAAATGGTGGGTACTATATTTCACTTGCAATACTCCCTGTACTTACTTGAATAATGCTTAAATGAAAAGAGACTTTTATTCCTCTTTGGCGTTCGTATGCTATGGTACCTACTAATCATGTAAATGACTGTTACTTTTGCTCCATTTCACCTACAATAAAGTGAAACTAAGTTTGAACACTACTTAGAACTCTTTATCACATCTTGGGACTACTCATAGCGAAAATAGGTGCAATAGTTGTACCTCTGCCTACACCTTCGGGGAAAAAAGGCCTGAGTGTGTGTGGTGGGCATGCAGACTATTGCATTGCTAGATACTCAAAGTTGGAACTTGATAGGTAGTTTACCCCTGAATACAATAGAAAGTGGAAATCGTAATAAAAAAAAGGTTAGGATACTTAACAAACATTTTAAAATTTTAAATTTTATCTAACACTGGATATAGAATATACCTACAGAATAAATTATTTATAAACAGAAAATAAAGACATTTAAACGCTTAGGCATGTTTATAAAACAATACAAAATGTTGAGCAAAAATAACATTTCAATGAGTTTAATCGATCAAAGCTTCTGCATAAATTAAATCGATTGCTACACGGAATCCAATCGGTAACGCATTAGTACATCCCCAATTGATTAGAAACCGAACTGTCAAAAGTTAAATAAATGTGTGGACGGATTATAATCCGAACATAGTATTTTTGACACGATATTTAATTACTTATTTTGATTGATTTATTCTCGGGATCGGATCGAAGATTAAGATTGGGATCGTTTACTAAAAACTGACGTAAATGAGTACGAAAATGTAGCAATTATTTAACGGGCGCACGAAGGTAGTTTGTAAACCAGTGATATTAAATAATACGACAGTAGGGATATAGGTGGTACTTAAATAAAATAATAAAATCATAAATTAAGATTAATTGATCTAAAAAATTTATTAATGAATGAAGAGACTATGTGCACATTGAAAACACTTGTTATATTACACGACCGCTTGTACACTATTTACAGAACCCGCGTTACAATTATCCTCTGACGGCAGTGAGGGTCACGTGCCACATTAGCATCATTCACTTAACTATTTTACAAACTGTACATAAGTAATTTGTACAAGTCACACTTAACATACAATCTAAACATCTAATTTCAAAACGAATAGACATATTGTTCTTAATACTCAAAGGATAAGGATATAAAGACATTAATCTCTTAAATCTAATACTTATCTGATTATATCGGCTAATAATTTAAATATGTGTTTAATTTTTCCATAACCTAATGACTGGTACGAGACGGTCAGCCATGGCTTTATACCTAACAGTGACGTGATGCAAGCGTGGTGTTGGTGTGGGCGCACACCCCCGCCGCGAGCCGGAGCGAACAGCGCAAGCCTCCAACTACACACTAACGCTAGGAAGTGATCTCGACTTTAGTACAAGTCGAGTAAGCTCCAACAAATTCGAAAGGGCATCGAGTCGCGTCCAGCGTACCCGCACTAAACATACACTCCGCTCGCACCCGCTCATACCGCCTAACATCTAACATGTCAACAACGCACACACATAATAACTTCACTTAACATAATATGTAAATTACATATCCATACATGTTTTCGTAATAACAAACATTCAGTGAATTAATATACTCAATATAAAATCATGCGCTTAAAGCACGAAATCTAAATAACACGACAATATAGAGTACCAAAAAATCAATACACGCATATGTATTTTCCAAAATATTAAGAAGTACATTCATACGTCATATTTTATATCATATAAAAAATATTTATCAACAAAATGAAATTCATGAAACATTATGTCCAAGTTCAAAAAGTGATTATTTTTATTCCATTCAGTCGGAATTTCGAATACGAAGTAATTCCTAATATCTAATCGATCAATATATAAAATTAAATCAAATCACAGTAACAAGGTAATGGTCGACACAATAAAATTGTTGTAATGTGATGTCTATGAGTAACTGTTACGTGGTTTGTGCGCGCCGGTATTGTTATATATTATATTCTTCGAGTATTCATACAACTAGGGATGACCGTGCTTAGAGATTCGCAAATTCTATACTGCAGCTTTTATACATATCTGTCGTATCTTATTGGGCTCAGGGCTGGCCTGTCTATAGTGTGAACGCAGCGGCCGCTTTAGCCGCCGACGGGGCGCCACAGACAGAAAAAATTATTATAAAAAAAATAGGTCGCTAGAAAAAAAACAGCGCCAAAAAAAACCTAGGGTGAGCGCCACCAAAGTCTCTAGAAGGCGCCACAGCTATACACTTGGTGCTTAAAAAAAAAGCACGCCAGAAAAAAAAAGGGACACCAAAATATATTTCGCTCAGGGTCCTCGAATAGTTAGCTATTCGGCCATAGCCGGCCCTGATCAGGCTGAATTACGCGAGACTTTATCGATAGTAATTGTTACTTTTCCCCTAATAACATTGACGGGTGAATGACTAAATTGGCCTAAGCGATTTTTTTTTTGGGATATGAACTTATATAATATGTATTTGGAATCAGTATCTTTTTCTGATTCAAAATAGATATGTATATAATTACAACTTTTAATCGTAAAATAATGACGCCAAATTTATCCATTCACCTCTCGATAAATAACTTTATATCACAAAAAATGTCGCTAAGCCAAATAGCCTTTCACCCCTCGATATGCAAATAACACCTTTAGTCCCGACTGATAGTAAAAAATAGTGCCATGCAAAAACCGATGAATACTGCAATTACTTTTAAAATTAAAAAATGATATTTAAACGTAATTTGAATATACCTAATATACAGAATAGGAAATCGTTTCGTGACTTTTTATCTCTTTTTAATTTTTAAATCCTAGTTTTAAGCAATATTATTCCTTTTACTCCATTTAATGTAAGGTATAAGAACATAGAACAATAATTAAAATTTTATTGTGTAAAAAGCTTTCGTTAATATTTCGGTTGGTTGCCGTGTCCCACACACGGACAACGTATTGCTATATGGCGCCATAGCCAAGATGCCTGTCTAAAATCCTTAATGCAAATAGAGAACAGGAATATGTATGGTAATAACATATCCCATCGATGTCTATCGAAATATGTTATTCACATAAATACTGTTAGCGTGATTGTAGAAACGCATTTTGACTACCCCCATAGGTTATATTACGATAGTCTATGGTCATCCCTAACAGACTTCATGTAAACATCACATACTGACCCTAACAGTCCATACAGAAAACTTAATGCGTGCATTTGAAACTTTATCATATAAACATATATACATAAACTTTTATATTTCTTGAACGTATTCATTAATCTCTTTGAGACATTTGTGGAAATATCGAGAAACGGTGCCAAATATAACTGAAACTTTATGTATGCACAGGGGGGTCTCAGATTATACACTAACACGAATAGACTCATCTTTATACTACCAATCAAAAATATACACATTTAATTAGACAAATACGTTCCACTATGTATAGATTATAGGAATAAATTAATTATTCAATTCTACTTTATGTCCTTATTAGGTAATTAATTGTTCACACGTATGTAAATTCTTAATATAAACTGTAAGAGAGACCAGTCGATATATTTAAAAAGTGTGAGAGGACCTCCGAGGCGAATAAAATGGCTCGTCGGTCGACTGGCCCGTAAACATCGACGTTACCAAATCAGCATAATATCGAATGCAGTAACGTGGTTACTCCTAACACTATAAGGATCAACTAAACGAATCAAAATATTATTTCTGTATACACATGAATGTCGTAATTCTCTCATACTCCGGTGACCCTTACGACTAGAATAGGTTTTTTTTTTACAAAAGATTATATTTATTTAATATTCCAAAAAATACACACAAAGTACAATTATTACTATATTGTTTATATAATTTACTTTTGTGTCGGTTTACGTGTGATCGACGTGGAAATTTGAAATGAGTAGAACGAATTAGTTTACCCTACGGCACCATTCACGATGTTTAAATAAATGCATACAAATATGTTCCCTCACAAATAATGCATCATCATTCAAAAATAAATATGTGTCAGTACTAAAACAAAATACATATCTTTACTTTCCCAAAGGGCTTAAAAAAATATAAAAGTATAAAAAGTAGAGTAATGTAAGTTTTATAATATTTATCGTAACAAAGGTCGAAGTCTGTACCTTTCAAGATTTGAATGAGAGAATTGAACGCGAAACAGAGAATAGTCTCAAACAGGATGTGGGCACACAGCAGGCAAAGATCAATGCTATCCTAATATATTATATTGTAATGTTACTTCATATGTTACATCCAATTAATTATAATGTATTGATTTGTAATCTATTGATCGAAATCTATTAAGAACTTTATTAGTTATGGTACGTTTGTGTGCGAAGTTTATAATAATCAATTGAACGTACTGACGTCATTATTAATTTACACATTTAAATGTTCATAACTGTGCTAATTTAACCGTGCTACCGTTAAGTCACATTAAACTACTCGACTGAATACAAAACTGTTACATTATTAAAAATATTTTTCAAATCCTACTCCATTGAAGTAAACAGCTAGACAATCTAAGTTAATATTTTCACATTAAATTGTGGTGTACCTATTTTTATTACTAAGCTCATTTAAACAGCAACCAGACAGAAAAGCTGTAGCGATGACACGTCCTTGTACGATCCATGTATTAATTATAGTTAATACCAATACCATGTCAGTAGCATCGAGTCGCGCTGCATCGCTTTGGCGTTTCAGTGTGGTCACATCCTAACCGACGCTACAATATTTTATTATTTCATCTAGTTTTAAGACAATGTCCAAATTACGCATTACAGATAGAACACCCCCACATATATACACAGTAGTCGAATGATGTAATATACTACAAAACAATATGAAAATGTATATGTACATAATGAATTACCTCATTCTACATTAATGCAAAACGATAAAAGGAAATTCAACTCAGCGCATATTTTGAACAAAGCCTTGCTGCGAATAATGCTAATATTTACATTACAAAAAAAAATATCTCAAAGATGTATCTTAAATATAAAGAACATGTACTTAATTCTAACGTACGTTGTCGACTGCCACGAAACATTGACTACGCGATGAGTATTGCCAAATATTGCACAAACATATTGTGAAAAAATTACATTTTTTTTAAACCAAATTAACATTCGAATGGTCGTTTCGGCATACGCTAAATTTTAAATTATATCCTTAACAATAATCAATATACATGTCACAATGATATGGTAATAATGAGGAGATACAAAAATAAATAGATATCAACATTAAAGTTAACAGAGCACACATCATACAAGGTATTAGTTATAAATTATATAGTACATTAGACGTCTTAGCCATTGTTATTTATTTATACATTGAAACGTTATTTATCTTGAAATCCATTAAGTTCTGTTTAGTTCATCAGCGAAAAGTCGACAACGGTTGCCAATGAGCCTTATGCTACAATCAATTTATAAATACGACACTTGGAAATGGAATCGGCATGCAAACTAATTTTATCCTATTCTTACGGACGGAGATCTCACCGCAGTGAGTCCCGTTTTTAAAATTATATTTTTTAATATATTACATGATTTCGGCCATCAACTTTTCGCGATGACGACTTTACAATATAGTCCTTACGAATGATTGTTGACGCTAACAAAATGCCCCCTAGAGGTGCACGTTGGCCTCATGAAGCTTGCGTTATTTGTTTTAACACAAGGCTGAAGTGCTCGTCGGACTCGTGTCACATACAAACGGCCAGCGTTTGGAAAATATTATTTTTCACTTTACCGACCGATGGCACTTCCACCTCGTATGATCTGTATATTATTTTCTCCAATAAACATCAATCACTTGTCGGAAATTATTTTACAACAGATACTTTTAAGCGAACTCGTAACATACAGACGTTTTACTTGAATAATTTACAATTTGTATCTCAAAAACGAAAACAATTAATGCCCATTTTGATCGAGTAACTTATTTTTTCCATTCTTTGGTGATTACCCAACGATGAGACTAAATAATTGGAATGAAATTGGCTCCCAGTGGAATTGGCTGACCACTTTGAGTTTGGTTTTATTCGTATATTACATAATGCAACCTACAAATTGTAATTAAATTTAATAAGACGACAATTAGTGAAGTGAAATTTAACACATTACTTTATGTAACGAATTTTTTTTTGAGTTAATATTGAGAATTTAACTGATTAATTTAAATAAATGAGATGCTAAGATTATTTTCAATTCATTAAAAAAACACTGCACACATATTTTTAATGATTTTATTAGGAAGAAAAGAATTTATAAAATAGAAAAAACAAAACGAGTCAATATATAATAGTGCTGCTTTTAAATTTAAGTGAGGAGTATTTGATTAAATTATAATTCTCAATTTATGTAACAAAATAAAACAATAATAAATTCTATAACCCGCTAATCGCTATCACTAAAAACTGACTCAATGCAAAATCATAATAAGTCTATAAAAATAAACTTTCGGTAACAATGGACACGAAAAATAAAGTTCATATAAAAATATACATAGACATTAGTAGATAATTTTTTATGCCAAAGTAAACAATAAGACTAAATACACAATAATATACTGGTAGTCATAACCATACCTAATTCTTTTTGGAACTGTGTTAGGGTTCACTATGCAGACTTTAAAAGTCGTCATTTTAGATTCGTCAATAAAGAATCATATACCATACAAAGTGTACGGCAACCCAATAAGTTATTTGACGTGGGGAATTTTTCATCAATAACCATAAACAGCAAATAAGCTTGCATCCTGCCCATGTCTTTCGGAGGAGATAATTTAACACAATATTATATTTAAAAATCATGTTGGAATTACTGCCGGCAGTACTCAGAGGACAGAAAGGGTTCGAAAAAATTATATATTTATACTCTCATACCACTCACTGACTTCAATAAACGATCGCAAATCTCAATCGCTTTTTTTGAACGATCGGAAAATGGACCAATCAGAACAAAGTATTTTTGACACGATATCAAATAACTTATTTTGATTGGTTTATTCTCGGGATCGGATCGACGATTAAGATTTGGATTGTTTATTCAAATTGACCGATCAATCACTTGAAGCGGGCCTATTTCTGATTTTCCATGTCGTCCTCTCGGGAGGTATATACAAATAGCAATTAGTAAATAATAAATAACACAATGGCTCGACGAATACGTTTTTTAATTCAAGTTTAGTTTCCGACCGGTCTCTAAGAAAAAGTCTTGTAGCGCTGGTGGGTACATGCCATTTTCCTCTTAGATATTAGTGTAACAGCGCTGTGTCACTTGCTCAATATTGCATAATATTTTCCTACGCAGATTTATTTCTATATACACGAAATTATGCACACGCTAGTTCTATTACATATCAATAGGGTAGTTTCCTATGTTTGATTTGGTACATTATTTTATATGTAACAGAAAATAATACGAAAAACAAATTCTGTTAAATCAGAATCAAAATTGGTTGACAACTAAAGCAGTTATTCATCATTGAAATATTGAATTATTGGGGGCGTATTGGGGATATCGCGTCATTTGTTTCGCACACACGCAGCGTTATGGCTGGCGACACTCAGTGACGTCACATTCTGCTGTTTCTGTTATCTGACAGATGCCCCTTGCGTCAAACTTCAAAGCTTTATAACTCATTTATTATTGCTTGTATTTTTAAAATTCTTTCCCTCTAGATTTTAGAAGACGTAAATGTTTGATAAATGTATTTTAAAAAAAGTAGTCAACTACCCTATTAACAAAGAGGAGAGTCAATCACACTGAGCCACATACATTAATAATTAACGAGAATCGTGAACAAACACAATTCTAATAATATTTCTAAACAGGATGTCAAAATGTGTTGTGAAGGCGAAGCTCTCAGACAGTATAAATACTTAGTAAATGGTTACCTAAGCCATTTACCGGTTGAGATTCTTTACGAGGCACGAAAGAAATAACATTAACATAATATTTATATGTAATTTAAAGGGTGAATTTCTCACCTTGTGGACGTCCAAATCCAAAACTATGAAATTGCGATAAATGGTTTAAAGGGTATCTGGTTTGGCGGGTTGCCATACCAAGACTGCTTTATTACGGTTGTTGAAAAATAATATTCTGAGCTTTGAACCGAAACAGTTCATATTTAAAGTAATGAAGTAGTCTTGTATAATTGATACTTGTCGCAAAGTTAGTTAGTAGTTTGGTAATTTGTAATATTTAATGGTTAATATTATGTATGGCATTTAGGTTTCATCAAGGTGCTCCTTTAAATATTTTTATTACTTTCTCATACTTGTAGATTTGAGTATCCACATATACTTAAAAAAAATCCCTGAATATACGTGCATTGTTCTTCATATCAAATATTTACTGTGTATCACGCGACGCACAATGCTCTATATTCTTACAGTAACTTTAAGTTAATCATTGAGCTTTCCATTTATACAAATAAATAATATTATAATAGGCTACACTAGACATATTTACTTTAAAATATACAACACTAAGTTACGGCGACTGTACAACAATAATAAGTTGTCGCAGGCGGCTGGGTCCTGCAGCATTGTTCACTTATTTTTTGTTGCGCGGTCTGTATCACCTCACTTCACAATGTTTATTGAGTACCATCGGCAGGGTTGACGCGGGTGACGCGGGTGACGAGGGGCGCGCGGGTGCGCTCGGCTTGTCGGCCGCGCCGCCGTCGCCGCTGTCCTTCATCACGTAGCCGGAGCCCTGGGCGGTGCGCGCCAGTTTTAACCGGATCGGCGTCACCTTCGCCGTGCGGATCTTGCGGATCGCAGAGCTCGCCTCGGCGTAGGACGGCGTGTCTATGGCGAGCGGGTCCGGCGCCGTGGGGTCGTACTCGAACGGGTCCACGGGCGGCTCGGGAGCGGCGGCGGCGGCCATGGCTGCGCCGCTCGGTCCCGGACCTGAAGCCGGACTCTCGGGACTCTTCTCTGCTTCTTCGTCTTTTGGGCGTTTTATTTTGATGATCAATTTGGTAGCTTCCCTTTTCTTTATGATCTCCAATTTTTGCAACTTCTTATCTTTTTTCCTTTTGCGTTTCTCGATCTTGCTTGGCTTATATTTTTTTTCTTTTTCATTCTCTTCAAAATCGGCCATAACCTTCCGTCGGAATTTCATGCTCTCACGACGGATGTCCTCCAAGCTTGGCTTGTGAATTAATCGTTTCTTTGGCGGGCGGAACTGAGCACTAGAAGGCTCTTCGTTCACTTGATGAACAGCATTAGTTGCGCCAATCTTTATTTTCAGTTTTGGAGCCACTGGCGAAGTGGCAGTTTTATTCGGTTTTGTAGAAGCACGGCCGCGCCTCTTATGCGTCTGATTCGATGTGCCGGCAATGGTAGACAGTTTGACATCATCCGAAGGATCCACATCATCATTCATACTCACTTCCAAATGCCGCAGCTCTCTGGATAAGCCACTTGTTACCTTGCGTTTTTTCTTCTCAACGGGAGTCTCTGTAATTTTATAATCCTCCCTGGTGGGAATACTAGTCATGGATGCTACCGCTTTTGGAATCGTTATGACTGCCCGCGTAAGAGGAGATGGAACCGCCGGCGGTGGCGCTACCATGGCAGACGAGGCCGCAGGGTCATCCATATTCATGTCTTGGGTCCAATACTGACGAAGCAATTCTTTCTTTCTCATACGCCGTAAATTAGTGGACCCACTCATGCTGGATCCAGATGCACCCGAAGTATTAAATACACTCGGATTTGTCTCCAGAACCGGAGCCGGGGGCGGTGGCGCTACTGGCTGCGACGAGCTCGTAGCATAATTAGCATCTAAAAATGGACCTTTAATTTTCACTTTCAATTGATTTCTTGAATCGGATAGGGATACCTTGGGTACTGCAGTCACTTCCTTGGGCGGGGCGAGGGGCTCAGGCACCACCACCGCCGAGGGTGATCCTTCCTTTGGCTTGCACATTAGTGCGCTGTGTAGTTGGTTCTCGACTTCTTCATCTATATCAGGTAAATGTTGGTCAGCTGTTCCACTAGCAAAAGCTAGTAAATGGCTGTGGTAACTGTCTCCGACAACTGGCACGGGATTTTCAAAAGGTTGATATGTGCGCATATCAACGGGGCCAGGCAGCACTGGATGGACTTGAGAAAATCCTGATCCACGCTCTGACGAACTATTATCGGGAGAAGCTACCCGTTCGGTTTCTGGTGAGAAAGGTTTGGTATCTTTTATATCCTCCGGGGGAGGTTTCTTAATGCTGTGCTGCTGACTTATTACGTCAGGAGATTGAGATCGGTCTTTATATGAATGATCAGACTTGCGGTCCTCGGACTTGCACACATCTATAGATTTACGTCTCTCCCTAAGAGCTTTAAGATCTACGCCATCATTTGCAATTTCCTCATCAAAATCGTAAACTGTACCAACTAACTTGCTTTGAATAGAATTACCCGTGTAATCAAGAGACTGGAAACTATGTGACACTTGCCCACGGCTCTTAGAACGACCTCGACCACGTTGACTTCTGCTGTTCCTATTGCTAGGACGTTTGGTACCTTTCGGACCATCGCTCTGCTTTGGTGAAATACCTGGACTTTTCCCAGGAGATTTAGTCGGAAATCTAGTCATAGGCTTATTAGATTTCGAAGGGGACTTGGGTTCATGAATTTGTAGATTAATCATTGCTTCATTACTATCATTGGACATTTTAGTCCTATTTGTGGCCTCATACGAATCTACGCTAACACTGGGACTCGAAACAACATGAATGGAAAATTTATCACTTCCTGTAACGTCGATTTCATCTCTAGGCGATTCCAGCCCTTTAGGGGTTGGTGAGGCTATCATTGCTGTAGTTAACGCAATATTTTGCGACGAAGATGTAAAGGCCGCACACATCGGAAATGAAGTTTTTGGTAATAGTGATGTGTTTGCGTAAGATAAACCAGTCGCGTATATTCCACCGGGTGAGGGTAAAGACAGTTGCGAAGATGGGCCAGTTGTAAATAAAGGCAATGTCATTGCAGTCAAGAAAGGTGAAGCATCTGGGGGATAGGTTGAATACTGATTGAGAGGCATTGAAGGTTCCACGGGGCATGAGTATGCCGGTACTGGTGGATAAGAATCAATTTCCGGCATTATAGTTATTTGTCTAGCGGCACATGTACCTAAACGTGACTTCAAATCCGTTTTATGAGACATTATGGAAGCTTCCGAATTTGTGCTTGATGCAGACGATCTCCTAGTGGTTATCTTGCTTTCCCTCCATTTTTCCTGACTTATGTATGGTGACGAAATAGTCGCACAATCAGAATGTAGCAAAGAGTTATTATTATCATAATTTTGATTGTCTTGTGTAATGTCATGGTCATTACTGAGCATGGAATGATCAACAACAGACAGCGGCTGTGAATCGTCGCTTTGTTTAGAGAGCGATATTGTATCTGCATTTTCTGAAATAGATTGCGCATCTGACTGAACAGTAGCTGGTTCTTTAAGAACTTCATTATAGGAATTTGTATGTTCATATTTCCTGTCATTAGATTGACTCATGGACATGTCAATGTGAGAAGTGACCGTTTCAGTTGCCCATTTCTCGCTACTTGTTACAGCAATGGGCTGAATTTCTTTATTGTCTACACTATTCCTCCTAGTGGACAATTCTAGAGGCATGTTGGGTTCGGGCAGATGATTATCGACAGTAGGTGAAGGTTTAGGCACCGACCTTTTATCGTGTAAATCAAGTGCAACGTCCTTCTGTGGTGCAGGAGATTCAGATTCATGATCACTTTTGATAGGCTTAGCGTCAATTTCGATTTCAATCATTTCTTTTTCCTCCTTTTCAGTAACAGGAATAGGAATAGGATTTTCTGGAGCAGAATTTTCTGCATTCACTTTCTTAGAACTGAGTTGCATCCTCAGTCTGTCTACCAAATTAAGTGTTTCTTGAACGCCTTGTTCTTTAGAATCCTCTTTGAAGAAAATCTCCGGATATGACGCAAAGGGTTTCATAATATCATCGTGATTAAATCCATCATCAATGGCAACCATTTCATAGTCGAATAGCTCATTCTCTTTGGGTTGGGGTGAAAACATTGACCGATTAGGGTATGGATTAACAGTGGAAGGTATCTTAGCACTCTTAGAGATTTCCACTCCCTGAACGTGACTGGCATCTTGTGTTATGAATTTCTTTTCTGGATCTAGGATCGAACGCTTCCTTATGTTTCTTACCATGGGATTTTCAACATCCATATGTTCCATTGAATTTGTTCGAGCATCCATTGGAGTTTTAGGTGATTTGATCATGGTGTTCTCGTTGAGATTAGCTTGTATTTTGGCAATCATTTTCACACTGCTCTTATCGGTTGAATCTGAATCTAGTGACTTATCTTCAGTCATATATTTTTCGTTTCCACCCGGTTTTTCTACGGGCGTTGGATGTGCCGTAGGACTGGGAGCTTTTGGCAACCAATGTTTATCATCATTGTCGTGGAAATCATCAGCTATTCTAATAGGACTTTTTATTTCAATGACTTCTTGAGACTTTTCTAAAGAAAGCGGCTTTTTGTTTGGTGACAAACTTTTGCAGTCAGCAACCGGAGCTTTAAGGTTTTCGTCCTCACTATGTCTACTTTCCTTTACGGCCGGATTTATATCTGGTAGAGGAGATTTTTGTTCTTTTGGTGGCTCTTTAACGCTCATACGTCGGTTGACTAAAGCCTTTTGTTTTGTTTCGAAAGCCTTCTTAGGACTCGGTTTGATCGGTGGAATTACGATGTCCAAAACCTTATCTTTATCATCAGTGTCCACATTAGTTTTAGTAATTGCAGAAACTTTCGGCTTTATCTCATTATGAAGAGTAGGAACAACTTTTATCTCTTCTTTAATATCTTCAATGCTTAACGCCTCGTCCGTTTTCCGCTCCGAAGGTGAAAGCTCACAGGACTGGACATTCTCTTTGGAACCTTTATTGGCTCCAGAGGCGACGCTGGAGTCGTCTTTAGATGATTTTCTAAGTCTGGCATCAGACTTATCAGACATATTTCCGCTTGCAGTAGTGCTTCTGGTCCGAGCACGCGTGGCAGCACGCGTGTCGTTGGGTCGGGTCGGTTCCTCTCCTTCAAAAGTCGGTGATGGTACCCTACACTCGGACCTCCGTTCGGAAGTTTTAAGCTTCTTGTCCGGGGCCTTGCGCGGGGACGCATCGGTCGAGACGCTCTTACCCTTCCTACGTCTCCGCGGCCTTTTCGGAGTGGGACTTTCCGAGCCCGACCTTTCGGATTCCCTAGAGCTGTCAGAATCGCTGGATGCACTGGTCGACGAGAGCGGTCTTGACACCTTGTCGAGAAAGGGCAAGTCCACTGTTCGCCTAGTGCCCGGCGGTGAGAACATGGAAGGCTGCCTTATTGCAGGCTTTATCTCTCTCGCTTTAGCGGTTGGTTTAATCTCCGGCTTTTCCTGCTCCTCTTCCGAACTTGAAGATGATGAATAACTGCTGCTACTGGAATTTGAAGATGAACTAGAGCTTTCTTTCTGTGCAGCCTTGCTACCCTTTACGTCGTCCTTTTTGGGTGACACTTTAGAAGTTTCTGGTTTTTCAGAATCTTTCTTTTTATCATTTTCCGTTTCAACTACAGGGACTTTGCTACCCAGACCACTCTTAATATGAGCAGCAGCTTTCTTCGCTGCTTGTCTTTGAGGTACATAAGCAATGGGTTCTTTCTCTAATTCCTTTGATTTCCTTTTATTCAATCGTGTCGGTACTTCTTTTATTTCTTTATCTTTTGCTTTCACTTTTGCTTTTGGTTTAGTTTCTTCTACAATAGCTGGCTTATCCGTCCCAGCTTCCTCTTTCTTCACTACAGCCGTGGAACGCATATTCTCTGATGCTTTCTTCGCTGCCTGTCTTTGAGGAACTATCAAATCAGTTGGATTGTCTTTCTGTTTTGAAAATTTAATATTTTCTTTATTTTTAGCCTCATCATCTGAATCATTCTTGACGGGTAACTTTTTATCCTTATTAGACGGCTTCCTGCCTCTTTTCTTCGGCGCAGGCTTCTCTTCTTCTGTAGCACTAACTTTTTTCTCAGGTTGAGTAGAAATAAACTCTTTCATAGCCGCTTTAGTTCTAGGTAGCGGTTGCTGAGAATCATTACCATTTGGTGATTTCTCTGCTTTATTCTTATCTTGTCGTGTTTTATCTGGCTTAGATTTTTCAGCTTTACCTTCGGGTTTTATGTTGGCTGGCTCATCGCTGCTATCAGAGTAAATGTCGACTGGGAACTTATTGTTCCTGGTGGTTCGAATCGGCATCAATTCATCACTATCTGTACCCGACTGGCCTAAGTTTCCTGCAGCCATTTCTTTTTCCATTTGTTGAAGAGTTTTACTTCGAGATATATCCTTTTTCATTTTGGAATTCAGTAATTCATCGTCACTACTGCTTTCCACGACCGCTTTCGATTGCGGTACTTTTTTCTTCTTTCGTTCAGTCTTTTTAGGAGATCTTTTACACTTTGCTTTCGGTGACACTTTCTTCTTAGGGGATGGAGTTGGCTTTTTAACATCCTCTTCCGTACTGGATCCAATGGCTCTACCGCGATACCGACTGGTACGACTCATTTCCGGAGCACTTTCCTCACTAGATAGGCCGCTATACATACTACCACTACGTCGTGACCCATTTACGTAATGTTTCTTATACGGATTTGTAGACTTGGAACCTCTCACTAAGCCATTGCGATCCTTCTTCTTTTCATCGCCAGACTCTAAAGGAGCAATGCGCGCCAACAAATCCTCAAAGTCATTCTTATGATCCAAAGCATTTGGATGGGAATACAACCTATCATAAATCGAGGGACCATGATTAGCTTCTATAATAGCATTAAGTTCCAATTCGGGTATACTAGCACCCGCAGACAAAACTGCTACTTGTTTATGAAACGTTTGTTCTCGCATGCGAAAGAAGGAACGAGAAAGTTTCTCTCTCCTACTGACCATGTAACACAAATTCCTAACCCTTTCAAGGTCCTGCCTAAGCTGTACAAACATTTTCATTTTATCAAGATCGGCTTGTTCTTGACGATGAGTTAAAAGCTCATTGTCATCGAACTTAGGCGGCAGCAACGGCCGATTGTGGCCCGCCCGCCTCTTTAGTTTCCAATAGTTATAGATGTATTGTATGGCGTCTTGGTCGACGTCCAATAGATGTGTACTAATGTCCTTAACGCTGACATGTCGATCAAATTCTCTCTCGATCTCCTGCAAGCGAGCAGCACGAGCTTGCGTTTTTTCCTCAGAAGTCATATCCTTACGTCTCTTTCTTTTGACTTCCTCCTCCTCAGAGCCCGAACCGGGACACTTTTCCTTTTTTGAATTAACACTGTGTTTTTGACAATATGAGCGCAGCTTGACCCCGTCGTCAGCGTTTTCATCCTCAATAATAGCGCGCATTTCTAGTCCATGTTTAAATGCACAGGTGACATGATAAGCAGTCTTACAAGTTTTGACTGAGCACTGTATACAGGCTCCTTTACGTTCGCGACATAGGACACAAACAAGCGACCAGCGAGATGCTGGAATGGAGGATATCTTTGTTATCGGCTCCATTTTTTCTGCACAACCGATAGAGACTTCCGGAATCCATAGGACGCAGCTTACATGTGCCCACTTTTGTCCGGTCGGAGTGCATTTCATGGCGCCGCCAAGGTTGGGGCACAAAACGCACGTCGGCCTGACACCATCATCGCACGGTTTGCACAGCCATTGACCTGAAATCACACAACAATATCACCTTTTAGTATATACCTGCACCAGATAAATGACAACTCCGCTGACCGCCTTAATATTTCATATGAACATCAACGGTAAATGGACATAACTGTATTAAAAACATCAGTGACAAGTTACAGCTTTTACAAGTGACAATATAAGTTCTTGGGGAGCAACTGAAAAATTAGGCTGTTTTGCTGAAATATATATATTCTGGTTAAAAATCTTTAAAATAATGACAGCAAAAGTTATGACTTTAATTTATAAAAATATTTTAATTTAAATTATCTAGCCACAATCATAATCAAATGGTCACTGGATATTAAAAATAGTTGCTAACGTCTTATGATGAAATATCAAGACTATATATTATAATATGCGATCGAAATTTTCAAACAAAATATTAAAAGAATATGAGACTGCTTTGATTTGCATTTATCCTGTATGAAAATATTGAACTATAATATTAAAAATAACACTATTCTTGTTTGTTATGGACCACGCATACGGAACATAAGCTAAAAACATTCCAAAAAAGACTGCAACACCATTAATTTAATTTATGATCTGAAAAAGCATTCATAATTAAAGATTTTTTATACCCAAGCTAAACAATGGTTCACGAAGAGAAATCACAAATTTTTGACATATTTAAAATCAAAGCTAAACGGGTAGCTTAGGACTTTAAAATCGTAAAACGTTTGGTCTTTATATTTCATTTAAGTAGTGTGTGAACATCATATGATACGGGTTGAAACCTCACGTAAACGATCTCGCCTCGTACTCACCGTCTGGGATGATAGTAATACCATAGCAGGCTTGGTGCACGCAGATATTACATGAGTCACAAAAGACCATCTCATTTCCATCCTCAGAGTCGGGTGAGCGACACACGTCGCATATCACATTCTCGTCGTACTCTATACCCAACCCCTCTTCGGATTTCATTATGGCTTGTATCTTGTCCCAAGTCCGAATCTGTAAAGGCGCATGTAGCCAATGAAACATTGGACTGAAAGACGGCAAGTAAAAAAAAAACAAATTAAACACATGAAAAGAAACAAAATAAAAATATGAGATTAAATTTAGACAATTTTTAAAGTTGAATTAAATAGTAACAAAAATATTATAAAAGCTAGTGTAACCCTATCAACTTTGTCCCATGCTTTCACATTTACTTTTACATCTTGTAGCTGGTTTAATTTTGCCGTAACTTTTCTATAGTTACCGACATAAGTTTCAAACTCAAATTCAAATCATTTATTCAGTAATTAGGCCCCTAAGGGCACTTTTACACGGTCAAATAGCTACCTAATTTAGAACGTGAAAATCAATCTCTGAAGTAAATCAGCTATTTTATAATAATATAAATGTTGTATATAAGGTTACATTGCACTAAGTCGCGCTGCATCAAAACTACGCGACACGACACGGTTAAATATTGTTTACGTGATTTTATGTGATATGGTACGCACTACATTAACCCGCTGCCCTAGAGGTGAACGCGGTAAAGCGACGCGACGTGAAAATATCTAATAGTCGTTGTAGGTACTTATGGCCTACGTTGTCGCCTTAATCAGTGTGCGACAAAACGCGACGAAGTGCGGACTCGTTTTTTGCGCGATGAGACGCGATTGATAGTTATTGATGGTTGAATAGGTTTCAAGCTGCAACAATATAATGGAAAGAGCTTGGTAATAAGCCACACTCTTTAAATAAATGTGAATTATTTCTCAGTTTAGGATATAAATAATGAACTCTCCAAACTCATTTCTTTCTAAACATATTATGATATTTGTTGTCTTCTTGTTTGTTCACGAAGTTTTCGTATGGCTAAGTGTTTAAAATATGAACTTTCCAATAACAACGCAGTATACATGCCCATGGTTAAAACAATAATAAGCTGAGATCGCCGCGTTTGTCGCTCACGAATGACTACACTATAGGACATACGTCGCGTGAAGTATTGGTGCGACCAATACATCGCGTCACTTCGCGTCGCTACAGGTCGCGTCCCATCGCTCACTAGGACAACAGGTAGGTAAGTATCACTGCAGCTCCGATAAATGCGGTTTCACCTTTAAACCGTATGATATTCCAAATATTCAATACTAATAATATTTTACAACTAAACGTAATTGTTACACTAAAACTCGCTGTTAAACGATGCCACATAATTTTATGATCTATGATAGTGATAAAGAAATAATAATAGATACCTATTATTAAAATAATACCAAAGTGGTCCCTGGACGGGCGCTAAATCATATCGTCCTGGAAATGCCGACAGCAAAGGCTTGGTCTAAGGAAATTGCACGGGTATAATATTGTTACCTTTACTTCATTTTTATAATCACTTTATTGAGTGCAATAAAAAGGAGTGAACGTTCTGTTAATAAGTCGCATTTGTGATTCTAAAATAATATTAACTGCAATAATGATAATACTATTTGTGAAATATCAAACTAAATATGCTCATACTGACTGTCACACGTAATATCGGCTAGAAACTTTACGCTACGTTAGTTGTTTCTGCGTTTACTTCTAACAAACGTACAAGGGGCAAGAGTGAAACTGGAAGACCTATATTTCATTTTTTTGTTGCGAGTTGTGACCAATATCCAATCGTCTCGACCATTTTTGACCGACTTCAAAAAAAGGAGAAGGTTCTCAATTCAACGGTATGTTTTTTTGTGTATGTTACGCGATTGCTCCGCCAATTGTGGACCGATTTTCAAAATTATTTTTTTGTTCGAAAGGAGATACTTCTGAATTGGGCCCATAGTCACCAAGTCAGGATCTGATGACTGGATCTTGGAGAAATCGAGGGAAACCCTCAAATTGTATAGGCCCACACATCGTATTTTTTCCGCAAATCTTATGAAGTAATTTATTCTTTAGTATTTTCGCGTAAATAGCATCACGCCTTTTACGATTTCAGGGGTAGGCAGAGGTGTAATACGCCAGAGCGATAGTCGTACCACGTGCGCAATACAACTACGCCATCGGGGCGGTATATTTCTTACTAACAAAAAAAAACAACAAATAAAAGCATTATAACAAAAAATTAAACCTCCTTCAAAAACGACTAAAAAAACTAAAGACCAAAAAATAATTTAATAGTGAATAAAAATACGATAGCATTACTTATATACTGGTAACCAGATTTGGAGTCGGCGCCTAAATAAAATTACTAGCTAAGCTAGATACATGAATAAATATGCGAAAACAATGTTTATGCTGAGGGCAACCCACTAACGGGTTACGAACCTCGGCTCAGGACGGCCACTGAGAGAGGATGAAACATCAACGATTAGGGCGAGATAGATTTTTAGGCCTAATACTATTAGATTGTGTTGTCATCGGCACGCGGACTGGAACTGCTAGGGGTTCGGGGGGGCGACGGGGAATGCGGCGGGGTCCTCGACGGTGAGGACGGAACTGCGGTCTTGTGGAGTGTTGGAGTTTCAAGAACTCGTTCTTACAGCGGATGGCCAGAGTGATTTCGTCCTCTGGATCGGTTAATACGGAACGCGGCCGTCTCCATTTGGCGCGGTCGAATGGAGTATATATTGACGCTTTACGGACTAACGTGTTTGGGTGATTTACCGCCCGATCGAAGTAGTCAGGACAGATAGGTTCGATGTATTTTATGCCGCCAAGTAGTACCTATGTCACAAGTACTGTTTTCCGGTTTGAAAGGATATTGTAACCAAATGATTACTGGGCTAAGATTTATGTTCATGGGCAGCCGTGCCACTTTCCATCAGCCACCAGTTTGCTCATCGCGTCGATAAATTGGATTCAAATAATGTATGTATTGTGCACTTATATTGCTGCAAATATGCAAAGTTTAAAAAAAAAGCATTTTGCTAACAATACATACAACAATAATGAAACCTTTTGTACATCCAAAATTTTATTTTGCTAAGTATTTCGCTGTTAGTGAAATAAAAATTGGAAATGCACATTTTGCATGCAGATTCCGAAACAAATATTTCTGAGTGAGTGACGTGAAATGTTTTATTTGTACGTTATTTAGGCGAATTCTAGCCCAAACTTGATTTACATCGGACATAAATAAAAATTGCTATTTCGAATTTCACGGAACTACACAAAGCGTGTTCCTACACTAAAAAATGAACAAGGTCTGCTAACAAAACTATGTATATTATTAACATTTTATGATTGTGAGACAAGAGGGAATCTTCATCAGTTCTGTGTGGGCAAGTGTTGTAATCTTCGGCTGTTACTATGTGTGGACGCATTGATTAGTTATATGGAAACAATAGACTTAGACAGGGCGTCCAGTGTGAGGATGACTCAGTGCTACTATGAAAGGCGCCGTGGCTTTGACGCGTTCTGTTCCCCACTATATCAAAGCATCAAATTTCCAGCTAGAATAACTATATTGTGTATACGCCATATCTACATAACGTTGTAATACTGCACTAATATTAGGTCTCTTCATATGAAATTGGCGTTTTGTCGTACTAGCCACTTTGATCTGAAATGTCTCCCCTTTGATTAAGAATTTAAAATTAAAATTTATAAATGCATTTAAGTGGTACATTATTAGGGTTTCAAGCCCGATATGGCGATGGGCTCGCCCCCTATCACATCATGGGACGGAATAACGGCGAGAAGTGGATGCACTAGTTGTGCTTCTGCCTACCCCTTCGGGGATAAAAGGCGTGTGTGTGTGTGTGTGTGTGTGTGTGTGTGTGTGTGTGTGTGTGTGTGTGTGTGTGTGTGTGTGTGTGTGTGTGTGTGTTAGGGTTTCAAAAACAGTGATTTATTTGTTTTTTCCTAATTAGTTTTTTCTTTGGTGTCTTTCATACCACACAATGGAAATCATGAAATATCGCTATATTTACGAGTACGAGTTCCATCGTAGAACCAGTGATGCAGAAACAGCTCGAAGGATTAACGATGTGAATGGCGCTGGTATCGCAAAAGAAAACAAGGTACGTTTTTGGTTCCAACGTTTTCGTTCTGGAAATTTCTATCTTCAGAATAAACCCCGTGGACGGAGACCAAGGTGGATATTGAGGAATTAAAGGCTATTGGGGAAGCGGATACATCACAAACCAATTTATGGTTGGCTGCAGGCTTCGGTGTGAGCCATAAAACTATTTTACTCCACTTGAAACAAAATCGGTAAAGTAAAAAAGCTTGCAACACACACACTGCGACATCCACCGTACTCCCCGGACGTTGCTCCAACAGATTAGCAATTTTTCCGTAATTTGGATAACTTTTTACAAGTAAAAAAATTCAACCGATGTGATGTCCAAACCGCCTTCAGAGTTTATTGATTCTCGCCCCCATGGCTTTTTTAAGTAAAGGGAGCAATGAACTTCTTATAAGATGGCAAAAGTGCATAGATAACAATAGTGCATACTTTGATTCATTAACCCGTCAAGCCCCGCTTATATATAGATGTATGGGGAAAGCCTATATATATGGACGCCGGCGTCCGTCGCGGGGTTTGAGTCAATTATATTTTATAAAAAAATAGCCTTTGTATTCCTCCCATAAAACACGCCAACTTCATATGTAAGGACCTAATATTTAGTCGTCTCGTCAATAATGGATTAAAGACCATAGCCATGCCTATTAGTGCACAAAACGACGTATCGAAATACGGGCTAAATGAATCATATATTTAATGAACTATTGATGTAACTGTTATAAGTTTTCTAATGCTGGCTTTGTTTACCATAATGTCCGTTGAACCAACCGAATTACCCCACCTGTTGCGTCGTCGTTATCGGCCGCGACGGAAGGCGTTTGTTTGCCTTTTGGTTAAGAACCATCAAAATACTCAAAATTTAATTCACTTGCAATGTTTCATTGAATAGATTTTACAAGTCGATACTTGTACTTGAATTTGAAATCCGATCCCATAATCACTTCTGTTTTTAATCATTCAAGTTATGATTTTACCCTGCTTTCTTCGGGGGAGGGACATCTATCTAGCTTTCACCGCGTAGGAGGGGCGATCAAATAAAAAAATTCTTATAAATAAAGCCAATATTTCAACAAAAATACAACAGTTATTAGGCCAAAGAATTCTAAGATTATATAGAGCATTCTGTTCGTCAGTGAATGAATCTGCAGTGAAATAACAAAACACCTATGTAAAATTAATTAGAACATACTTTGACATGTTCGTAATGCGTATATTGGCATAATTCCTTCCAAAATATTGTTTTCGTTACAAAATGTAAGCATACCGAAACGTCTTTTTTCACGGACATGTCAAATATGCCAGCTACTTATTACCAATAACTTTTGAACAAAAAATTTTGTCCGGATATGCGATCTAGAACTATACTGTTTAATCTTTTTGAGTTCCAAACAAAATCCGGAGTGTTTTTTTGTAGTGAGTTTACTACACAATATGCTAATTTTATAACCTGACCCATTAATTAAACTGATCTCTAATAGATTGCCTTAGTAGGCAAACTAGCAAGCGGTCCGCCTGGTGTTAAGCAGCATCCGCCGCCCATGGACTAAAGCAATGTCAGAGGCACAGCCAAGCCGTTGCCTACCGGATGGTGAGCACTCTTTTTAAACTTCGTTTAAAGAAGGACAAGCCATAGCGTTAGGGAAACACCGATGCAGGGAGTCCATTCCAAAGTTTGCACGTGCGCGGCAGAAAATACCGTTGAAAACGCACCGTGCTACTACGGACGGATTCAACGTAGTACGGATGAACTCCACTGCGATGGCGAGTGGTGCAATAGTAAAAAGGCGAGGCTTAGTTAATTATAATCTTAAAACATATATCTAAATTAATATTCTTAAAAGTTATATCGAACTTAGCCGATACAATGAGCGGTGGGAGAGGATTAGTACCGCCGTTGTATGTTCATTTCTTTATTGGAACGAAGTATACATAAACATTAAACAATGAAAGCATTCTATAGATCAAACCATATTCTATTCAGACACCTATTGAAATCAGGTCAGCAGATTAGGTTGTCCGAGTAGGTAATAAGCTTTCTCCCATACAATTACAATCTAAGAACAGATCCCACAAGTAAACCCAATAATCCAAGCTTCGCATAGCCAATAGAATTCAGATGGACCTAGTTCGTAGAACGTAGTCTCGTACATTTCAGTGATACTTTTTTCTACGGACGGATCAAATTCACCGAACACTGTTAGTGGCTGAATTCAAAGCTCACAATGCATTACCTATACTAATATTAAAAAATGGAAAGATTTTTGTATGTTTATAACGAATAAACCCAAAAACTACTCTACCAATTTCAAAAATGATTTCATCAATATATAGCTACATTACCAGCGAGTAACATAAGTTACTATGCATTCCGAGTAAATATAGAGCGCGACTTTTATCCTGGAAAAACTCATTTACGCGGACAGAGCCGCGAACACAAGTCTAGTTTCTTATAACATAATATAATAATATGATCTATTATGACAAGTAGGTATAGCATCACAACAAACTAATAATAAACCACAAACATATAAATTATACTGATATGACTGCCTCGGTGGCGTAGTTGTAATACAGTACGACTGCAAAGCTGAGGTCTCGGGTTCGATCCCCGGGTCGGGCAAAGTGATATTGAGTTTTTCTATTCAGTATCAGCTCGGAGTCTGGAATTTGTGCCCGATATGTCGATATGCTCGCCCCCTATCACATCATGGGACGGAATAATGGCGAAATGTGGGTGCACTAGTTGCGCCTCTGCCTACACCTTCGGGGATAACAGGCGTGAGTGTATATGTATGTATGTATATAAATTATAATCCATAATACCGAATTCTACATCGTGTTCGGGCTTTATAAGAATAAAGTACATCATTATAAACATGAATTTATCGCGAGATTCACATACATGAATCCTAATATGTTAAAATGATATAATTATATTCACTTCTAGCAATACTTTTACTAACACATTATCGGTTTTATTTTTATTATTGAAATTATAGTTTTCTTAATAAAATTAATGAGAGCGCGCGATCAGACACAATATGCATTAATTGGATTTAACTTGCACTATGCGTAATGATTTTTTTGTCGTAAAGCCTTTCGATTTATTCATTTTGCAAAAAAATATGAGTGGACATCGGATTATATTATGCACTTGCATGTTTGCATACGCAAATGCACAAAACGTGATTTTTATAGCATTATCGTATATTTTTTTACTTTTCCTAGATATTTCGGTAATTAAATGCGTTCAAATTCAAATTGTTTATTAAAAAATTTAGACTTACAAAGACTTAAAAATTACATAATATCACAAGAATCATTATTAAATACAAAAATTATATTTAATATTTAGAAACTTTAGTTGTAAGTTAGTGTACAAAATAAGCAACTGCTGAAATAAAATATAAAATAATAATAATAAGTAAAACTGTCGATAGACTTTCCAGAACAAAATATTAATCTATAATTGAAAAGGCTTACATGATAGACTCAGTAACATCATAGTTGATACTTTTTAACCAGCTCATGAGTTTTTTGGAACACCGATACATTGGCCAGTCTTTGAATGAACATAATTTAGCAACCTTGTTGTATATTGATCTGTATGCATAAAATTGGATTCTTTTTTTGCAAACTTAGATGGAAGGGCTTGGTTGAAAACCGTTTATTAACGATACCCTATATTCGTCAGAGTTAATTATAGATTTGTGTGTTAAAATACAAGCTTTATGAATATATAATTGACGAACTCTTAAAACGTCCGTCTCTTGACACGAAGTATCCGTAGATAATCTAAAATCTTTACGTTATCGTTAAATCGTATGATCATCATTGTCAGCCACATAAAGTTCAGTGCTGAACATAAACCTCCCCTAAAAATTTCCAGACGGACCAGTTAAAAGCGGCCTACATCCTGGATGGATGGTCTAGTAGGTGGACGTTCAACGCTGCGCTTGCCGGTCTTGTAAAAAAATATATTGAACAAAGTAACGAACTTAACAAACGGAAAAAGTTCATGACAAATCGAATAGTATTCTGATAAAGCATATTTGTTAATATTTGGTCCTTTTTGTACATATAAGCCGATGTCTAGTGGTAATTTGTCATAAAGTACATTTTAAATTAAAGTATATGTATTGGGGATTTGTATTGTAGTTTTCCTGCCATAGCGGGCTAAAATGAAATCGGAAATTGACGACAGACTGCAGCGGCAAAGCGGATTACTCAGACTCTAGAGGCTATTGTCATCTTAGATTACATCTATAACCCCTTATTCTTAATAGGCAGACATTTTTGTGCAATACGACAAAATATATGAGAAATATTTAGGATGGAATATTTATATTTAATAAATAATATTGACGACGCATGCGACTGCCCTAACCACCAGCTAAATGTCTACAGTTGGAAATATGCGACGAGCTGAGCAAGAAAAAATGATTTTTATACGAACACCGCCATTTTATTCGATCATAATATATCTGTTAAACACAAATATCGGCTTCGCGAGAATCACCTTCATAGTTCAACAACACAAAACAAGTCATAGGTGAACCCAAAACAAAAACTCTCGCAATAATGGTTAAAAATAAACCAATAAAGTACTTCAGGGGGCTTTGTGATCTCGAGCTCTATAACTGTTTTCGGCTCGTATCATATTGTCGATCGTCTACTCTAGGCTTTATCAAACTTAAAATACAAGTGTTTATTCCAGACTAGATACACACAAAGTAATATGTTTAATTTGTCTAGAATTTATTTTATCTATACTAATATTATAAAGCTGAAGAGTTTGTTTGTTTGTTTGTTTGTTTGAACGCGCTAATCTCAGGAACTACTGGTTCGAATTGAAAAATTCTTTTTGTGTTGAATAGACCATTTATCGAGGAAGGCTTTAGGCTATATAACATCACGATGCAACTATTAGGAGCGAAGAAATAATGGAAAATGTGAAAAAAGCGAGGAAAATTATTCATCCTTGAGGGCTTCCATTGCGTGCGCTGCGAAAACGGTTCAAGATACCAAAAATATATGTATGAAAGAATTATTCGTCTTGAAATGATCTAAAAAAAGTTCGCGACAGTATACGTCTATCTTTTAAGATTAACTCACTAGAACCGTTTTTATGGTAATCAAATTTGGTCGAAATTAATGCATTATTTGTTAAGAGTTGTATCAACGTCATAATATTAGGTAATCTTTATCCAAATAAATGTGTTGGATAGAGTGATTCAACGGGAAGGTTTTTATGTACTTTTAGCCCGGAAAAACTTATTAACGCGGGCGAAGCCGTGGGCAAAAGCTAGTATAACATAAAAGACATATAAAATTTGAAAGTAACGAATATACAAATGAAAAAATAATACTGAACAAAATGTCTTAAGCTGGGATTCCGCAGAACGCAGCAGACTGCCGTCTGCAAACGATACGACCACCTATAAACAGCAGTACACCATCCAGCTCCTTGAGTTACAAAGTACTGTGTGGCATTCCACTGCGCTCGTCATCATGAGATACATAAGATGTCAAGTCTCGTTAAGTCCAGTAGTTACACTGGCTACAATATTCTTCAAACCGAAACACCTATTATGATAAACGCTATTAGTCACATAAATGTATAAGCCTGCACAACACACACACATACACTCACACCTGTTATCCCCGAAGGGGTAGGCAGAGGCGCAACTAGTGCACCCACCGCTATTCCGTCCCATGATGTGATAGGGGGCGAACCTATCGCCATATCGGGCACAAATTCCAGACTCCGAGCTGATACTGAATAGAAAAACTCAATATCACTTGGCCCGACCCGGGAATCGAACCCGAGACCTCAGCATTGTAGTCGTATCTTATTACAATTACGTTACCCGCCGCTCCCGCAGCAATCACTAAACAAAGAAACTTTCACTGGTGGTAGGTGTGAGAAGTTCTTTATAAGAATTTCGAAGATGTGTGAAACCTGCCGACCCGCACTAGGACATCGTAGTCGACTAAGGCCTAAACCCTCTCAGTAGTCGAGGCCCGCGCCCAGCAGTGGGATAGCATATAATACAGAGCTGGTATTATTATAATATTATTATAGGTCTCTCATATGTAAGAGTCCCCCTGGGTGGGTCCCACCGCAATGTGTAATTCTACAAGGACAGGAAGGACATTGCAGCCAGTGTAACTACTGGACATAATATATTTATTTCTGTTTATGGGTGATCGTATCGCTTACCATCGGGCAAGCGGCATGCTCATCTCGTCATTCAACGGAATAAAAAAAGAACTTATAGTTTTGTTTTTTATTGTTCATTTATTAATTTACTTATTTAATATTTTTCTCTAGTTTTCTTTCCTTTCTCCTATACCCGTTCCCGTTTTCTGCGTCCTCTTTATCTGCTAACCCGTGTTGGTTCTTTCTTGGAATAATTATTTGGTACTTTTTTCTATATCTTATTTTTTAGCCTTGTTTGGGATGCTTTTTCAATGTTCACGTCATTAATGTATGTTTTTGAATGCAAATTTCAACTTCGTAAGACGACGAATTTCGAATAAAAGCTGATTCCGATAATATTTTTAGAATAAAGTTTTAGCATAGTTCGTATTCAAGTTTTTTGGTATTTATTCTTAAAATAAAATGTCTGCAAATGAGCTTATGATTAGTGATAAGTATCAGTCCTACACAAAAACGGGATCTTGTTATTCTTTATAACATTATTTCTTTAACTTTAAAAACAGGCTTGCAAAGGAGCATGTGCGCCATCTGGTGTTAACTGATTCACATCTTATAGACACAAAATATGGACGCTCTGAGAGCCCTAAAAAAGGAAAGCAAAAGCGACTTCGCAGTGGGTAAGTATGCCATAAACTATAAAGTATAAAATGGGTGCAAAAAATAAATCTTGGGGTTTGGAAATATAATATTGTCGGCTCCGACAATTGCAGTAATCTCCCATAGTTTAAAAAATTACATAACCAATAAGATAATCACTAATTCATTTATTCCCAGTAAACATGCTCAGCAGGTTAATTTTACACGTTATGTTCGATAAATACTACTCACTGTTTAAGCGAATAACACATTACAGCTGGCGACCATAACATGTCTTACACTATTGTCAAAAGTCAATCGCAAAGCAGTGCATTCTACGCCGCGAAAAAAAAATATTTCTTTAGAAAAAGTTCATTAAAAATGTCTTACCAGTGCCTAGTCGCAGCAACTTACAGCTTACCACACAATATCCGCGAAAAGGAAAATAAAAACCGTGAAACTAAATAAAATTAAAGCAATCAAACTAAACTAAATATAAACGCGAATGTAAGTTCTGCGGGAACGGTGTGAGCCGTGCTGGTTGCATCGTGCGGACGTCACCGAGCGGGCGTCCAGGAACCGCACTGGTCACAACACCACTGCAGCTCCACCCTCCAGATACGTCAATGCAAATTCTAAGGACACCTATACCTGCGTTTGTGAGCAACACGCACTCTGACTCCCACTATAACACACTCGCAAAATTATTCGCCTGTCCATTACTGCAAGCCAATCAATTTCAAGATATTCAATTCAATAATGGCCGCACTGTTGCATTATAAACATAGGATGTTGTTGGTATATATAACTCATTTATATTATTATCACGACATACTGTCACAATAAAACAAAGTCGGTTCCTGTTGTCTGTCCCTATGTATGCTTAGATCTTTAAAACTACGGAATGGACTTTGATGCGGTTTTTTTAATAGAGTGATTCAAGAAAGTTTATATATAATTTTATCCCGCGTTAATATTTAAAAAATATATATTAGCCGCGGCCAAAAGCTAGCTTATTATAAATAAGCGAATTAATACGTCCTTTTTACATAACGCGAAGATGAGCTATTAGAACTGGCGATATTTTTTGGTGCTGCAATACATTTTCTAGTTTCAGTGATTATATTCAACTCGAAGGAATTGCAAGTAAGTGTTAACGCATGTTTTCGCAATATATTAGAATGTCAAAGATTTATATTGTCCAAAACATGTATAAAGAAGTACACATTTTAAATTCCACTCAAAAGAAAATAAATTATATACTTTGAAATCGGGAAATGGCGTTGCAGTCAATTGCAAAGTCCTTATAATTATTATCGAAATAAAGGTGTCTTATATTATATACGGTCACTATAAATCTTGATACTTGGTTTGACATGAGATCTCACAACTTTTTGTATAGCAAAGAACTGCGTTGCAAGACTTCGCATTTATTTACATTTTATGGTTTTGATGGGATCTCATTTATTTTTGTAAGTCATTTTATAACATCTCGTGTAATATACCTTGAGCAAGCATGCATATAAACGCGTTGCGTTAGTTGAACGTAATCATTAATAATTATTATTTTGTTATTTAATGAACAATGAAATTTAATTAACAGGTGGGAGGTCTCTCATATGCGACCTGCCGTCTGGGTACCACTGCAACATCTATTTCTACAACCAAGCAGCAGTATACATGGACATTTGTGTGTTCAGGGTTTAAGAACACTGTAAACAGCGTAATTGAGCGTAGTGGAGTTATCACTAGCTACGCAGTACTTTGTTATTGAAAGTTTTGTATGGTGTTTTGCTAGTGTTTGTGGGCGGTCGTATCGCTTACACTCACGCGAGATGCATGCTATTTTCGTCATTTCACTGCAAGTTTTTTTTTTATATTTCCTTCCTTTATATGCTAAACGCTAACTAAAATTCAAAATTTGAAGTTTGTAAGACTGCTAGAAGTAACTTAAAATTTGCTGAACGGTGAGTGTGCCAGTGACAAAATTAAATAAAATTAAAGAACGTTGACTAGCTATAATAATAAGATAATAATATCACTATAAGATAAATACTTTGACGTGCTATAGGGTATAATTATTATAAGGTATATTCGCAATAAAGCCAGCTATAAGATTCAAACTTCTTGCTTTAAACACAACAGAAAGTCAAACGTGCCGTGAGTAGCTTCGACAAAAGGATGGTACGGCTGTGGTCGACTTTGAGGAACTAGAGATGCTAAGGTAATTACGAAATCGGCTCCTAAAGAGCAGTGCTACGCACAAGCTATTTAAATGCTTGCATTTAAAAGCTACGTATCGGCCGACGCTACGATTGGCTACGAGTTGCTGCATCGACACGTCGCGCCGTCTACGCCGCCTACGCCATGTCGTAGCTAATGGAAGCTTGACGTTATTGTTCTGTTTAATAAATAAAAATATTTTGTTACATTAATACCTACCAACATGCATTCAAATCACAATTCAAACCACTTTTTATTATGATTACTGAAAATTTAACCTATTTTGTGAGCAAGCTCAAAACTTTTAATAGCATAACTTGACACTTTAAAAAGAGACATTTGAAAATTTGCATGCATGATCCTGGCGATGAGTAAATTTACCAAACAAAGTATTATAAAAACTTCAGTTTTTTAATGTTTTTTAAAAATTAAATTTCTTTTGTATTAATTTGTAATGTGATCGATATCCTTACATCTGGTATGAATAGTAGATATCCCAAGGAAATATTGTGTATCATCAAAGTCTGTATATTGAGGGTAGACATAAAAGAAAAGCATCAACCTCTACATATTGTAGGTAAAAAATAGACTAAGTGTCGTAATTTCAGCGTGTGCAATGCTAATATGCAAGATACGAGAATCTGTACTTCACCTTTTAATAATTGTTAGATAGAGGAATGTATTCGCGTTTTTTTTAATCGGTATGTTGGAGATAAAAAGTCTTAAAGATAGGGTCCTATAATTATGGAATCAAGATCTTGGAGCAGACATGAAAAAATACTCAGCGTTTTTGGAAATTCTAAATAATTCACGTAAATATATTTTTATCACTCTCATTATAGTAGATCTAATAAGCCTTTATTCATTAAGTTAAGATTTTATTTGTTTTCAGAAATACTTATATATTTGACATTGATTTAATAACAGTAGCTTAAATACCAAACAATAAAGTCTATAGTAATAAATATACTATTATCAAATACTCGAAATGTATTAAACATTGGTGTCAAAAATCGATACGTGGAATTACACACTTGAAATTGGCTGATGCACGGATCCCATATAAAATCGTCAGTTGATGGTACGCGCTCGGCGAATAACTACAATATTAAATTTAAAAGTCGCCGTCCGCTCATGTAAAAACACCTACGCGAGTTTACAGACTAACATGTTGATAAATTGTTTATGGCTCACTTAAATGAATACTACAAATTTATCAAAATATTGATAAGAACGTTTCGCTACAATGAAGTGTTCATTTTAACGTCTTGAGTGTTTTAATTAGAAAGCATAGTAAATTAAAATAACATTTTCCGTGTAGACTTCAAATAGTATTTTGATCGTAGTGTTCAAAGTACAAGTGTTGGAAAACAAGATTTCTTGGAAAAAACGGCGCGACCGCATTCAAATTGTTTTAAGTAAGTCTCGACTGGGCCATTGATTAAGGAAACAATTATATTAACTTTCTATTCTTCGAGTCTCATAAAAGACACGAATTTTTAATTATTGAAATAATATTCGTGTGTATTCGGATGTCATGTAGCATTTGTAAGGAAAATAAAATTACATAAAGTATGACCTAATTATAATTTAAATTCTTGGTGTCGAATCTATACAGTGAGGATGATTCGAGATGTGGCATTAAGGACAGCTACCTTACCCGCTGTAGTTACAAGAATACTTTTTCCGCCCATCGTGTTTGAAGACTATAAGATCAGCTTTCGTAGTTTCTTAACATAGTATAAAACAAAGTCGCTTCCCGCTGTCTGCCCCTATGTATGCTTAGATCTTTCAAACTACACAACGGATTTCGATGCGGTTTTTTTATCCATAGAGTGATTCAACAGAAAGGTTTTTGTGTACTTTAGCCCGGAAGATAGCCTAGCGTGGAATAGACCGGTCTGCCGAGACAATGTCCGGAGGTTCATAACCCAAGGCACACACCTCTGACTTTTCGAAGTTATGTGTGTATTGTTAATCAATTATCGTTCGCTTTAACGGTGAAGGAAAACATCGTAAGGAAACCTACATGCCTGAGAATTCTCCATAAGAATTTCGAGGGTATGTGAAGTCTGCCAATCCGCACTAGGCCAGCGTGGTGGACTAAGGCCAAAACCTCCTCTGTGTGTAGAGGAGACCCGTGCTCAGCAGTGGGCAGTATATAATACAGAGCTGGTATTATTATTATTGATCAATACTATTTCACAATTATTATTTTATTTATAATAAATTAAATTTTTTGTGCCAACGGTATGTAACTCAGAAACCGTATATTTGTTGGTGGTGGGATATATTTCATATCTGCCCGGACATCGACCACCGTACGTAAGATGTTAAGCCCCGACATAGTGACCCATAAGTGTGCCGCGTTCCGGTATCAGCCTGTGTAGATTCATTCGGTTCAAACAGGCCGGCATAATAGGGAATATGCAAGTGATTTAAATTAACTTGATTATTTTATCCGCGATACTTTGTAGTCTCAATGTTACATTATACTATTGTTTTTTATTTAGTTTGTATTTCATCGCATAAAACTTTATTCAAAAAGCGTAAATTTTGCACGCGTAATTTTAATTCACGAAACGCATCACCATTGGTCGAAACGTAACGTGACGTCACAGAGCGCGTTATGGGATTGATGTTCATACTTTGCTAGTCGTATTTGAGAGAAAATTTGTTTTACTTAGGTGTATTCATGTAGTGATTTCTATTACCTGGTGCGATTTTGATACATAGTGATATTAAGTAAGTAAGTAGTTATTAAGAACAGTGACAGAATGTGGTTTTGTCAAAGCACACTATACACTCATATTATTAAAATATGCTGTTTTACTTTATTCAGAAGGATTTGTTAATACATATTAATGTTGTATACATAGGTATATACTACTAATGAATATGTTATTTACAGTAAACAATTTGTAATAATCACAAACCGGAAAAAATAACTATTGGAATGTTGGTTTAATAACTAATAATAATAATGAAATCGAATAAAATTCAATGCGATATATTATGTACATTATACATATTTGTATTTATAGTATTTACTTATTTCTTAAAATATATTTTCATACATACATATACTCACGCCTTTTACCCCCGAAGGGGTAGGCACAGGCGAAATGCACCCACTTTTAGTCGTGCGTATTCCGTCCCATGATGTGATAGGGGGCGAGCCTATCGCCATATCGGTCACAAATTCCAGCCTTCGGGCTGATACTGAATAGAAAAAAACAATATAACTTTGCCCGACCCGGGGATCGAACCCGAGACCCCAGCATTGCAGTCATACCGTAATAAAATTTCGCCACCGAGGCAATCAAAGCTGTCAAAGCACAACCGGTTGATCTACCAAAATATATCCTTTTATGATGACAGCATACATACATACATACATATACACTCACACCTTTTATAACCGCAGAGGTAGGCAGATGCAAAACTATTGCACCCACTTTTCGCCATGCATATTCCGTCCTATGCTGTGACAGGGGGCGAGCCTATCGTATTAAAGTATTTGATGGAGAAATAGATTCCTTACGAAGTAGATGACAAATGGAATCTTTTTTGTGTGTTATGCTCTACTGAGTTTTCTTCCACCTTTTACACTTACAAAACTTACTTGAAGAAAGTTACTTCTGACCAAATAAATTAACTGCCAAAATATAATATACTTAGGGCGGTATTAATAAATCAATCTCAAGTTTGAGTTACATCTCAAGTAGACATAAAATATGAAGAGTTCAATACATTATGTCTACTTGAGATGTAACTCAAACTTAAGATCTGATTATTAATACCGCCCTTAGGTACATTGAAATAATCTTACAACAGCGGAAACGCATTATTGAAGATACTTTATCTCTTCTCATAAAATAATACGATGTATTTCGTAGTTTCGTATCTGTTAGAACAGAAAAAAGCACTATCTGGTGTGCTTGTAATAGTGTTTTGGTACATTGGTACCGGGCAATATCTATAAAATAGTTTTTTAGCTTCTCCCATAACTTAACAGCGATTTAACCTGAAAAATCTTCAATCATAACTCTCTACACATACAATAAATAACACAACGTGCTCTGTGACGTCAACCGAAGCGCGCGAAAAATGGTGGCGTTTGAACACGTCAAATGTTATGGACATTTTATATATTATTTTAAAAAATAATTAGTACACTTCTAACGATATTTATATTTTTTACTTCATTATAACGACGTAAATAATGGATTTAACAAATAAAAAAAATGTATGCATATTCCCTATTGAGTCAACTGGGCAGGGATGATCATCGGTCATCAATCACATAACCTGGACCCCCTCTGCTTACCACCAGGTGAGGTGGGGCCACTTTGCCGTGATCATATAAAATAATGAAAAATTAAACATACTTCGTCATTGCTTATGCATTTTCCATTTGCTACATACATTTCTATCAAGTGTTGTAGATTAACGGACCCCGATTATAAAATGTTGTTGTGATTCAAAGCCAATAATAATTAGAGTCGCATTTTTTACACAATGTATGATGAGATGTTTTGCAATTTCTGACCTTAAATGTACCACCTACTCAGTGGCATAGGTAGTGAGTTGGGGCACAGGGGCGGCCCGTTTTTGTTGCTGATTGTACTTTATTTTTTAAACCTGTGAATGCTGATTTGAATGTCTTCAAAAAGGATTGACAGTCTCTTAAGAACGTTTTGTAGCCACAGCGTTGAAGGTGCCCTTACTCTCAAAAATCCATCCTGTGTTTCCTGATAAAGAACGCACTAAAACCGAAGATTCTTATATTAAAAATTATTTTATCGTCCCTCAAAAAAAATGACAGCATTAAAATTACAAAATGTAACTATACTACAAATACCTATCCGTTTTCAAAAGATATACTTTCGAAGAGTTTCAACAATATTATTAAAAAATCAGTCACTATATTATTAAGTTTTGTCTTAATAACAACTGTGGAAATAAATGTATAGGTTTTTAATTTTGTATTGTAAAATATTATGTATTAGGTATATTAAAACAATTTTCACAGACATCAAATTGAACTAAAAATAAAATTAATACACTTATTTATAAACAAATTAAAAAAATAATTACTTCAAAGACTTACTACAGCATAAAATACGATAAACGATTAAAGTTAGATATTTATATTACATTTTATATGGCATTGATTGACGAGACGAGCATGCTGTTCGCCTGATGGTAAGCGATACGAACACCCATAAACAGTAGCAACACCATACAGCACCTTGAATTACTGTGTGGCATGCCACTGCACTCGTCATCCTGAGACATAAGCTTTTAAGTCACATTATGCCCAGTAGTTAAACTGGCTACAATGTCCTTCAAACCGAAACACAACAGTGCGTGCACACTGCTGCTTGGCGGTAGAAATAGTCATTGCGGTGGTACCCACCCAGACGGGCTCTTACAAATGAGAGTCCTACCACCGGTGAAGTATTTTTTAGTTCTTTTCAATTAATTTTATCAACAGCAATTAATTTAGAGTTTCATGCTTGTATTTAATTTCAATTAATCTCAGTCACAGCATGAATTTATATTTGTCATACTTGTTAATATAATTGTTATTGGAATTAATACCGACACCCTACTCAGGGTTTTATAGTTAAATTGATAAATAATTCGTTCATACTACGACATATAATCCTTAAAATGAATTAAACTTCATAAGATGTTATAAAATCATTGGAATATCATACGTTATTAAAAGCAACACAATACTTATAATTTATGTAAATTACAATGTAAAAACCATACGTAGGTGTACGATGAATAGCTGAGTTCAATGTGCACTATACGTCGTCCGTTGCATAATTACATTACGGCTTTTGTAAGAAATTAATTTTAATAATTGCATAGACGTCCTCTGTGCAGCCGGTAGAGCTTCCAGGCAATCCGCCACAGGCTCCACTAACCCCGTACTCAAGAAAATTGAACTCCCTCACACAATTTAACTCACTTAAAATATTTAATGTTTAAAATTATTGAAACGATAAGAATAGTGGGTATATGCTTTTATATTGATAAGGAAATGCTACATAATTCATCATATTGATTAAAACAAGTGAAGGCAGAGATTACATGAAGGGTTCTTCGAAACCCCGTAATACCGACACCCGGATGGAACGAAGTTCTTTTCGATTAATTAGTGAAGATATTGTAATAAAATTTTATTTATTTTAAGTTATAATAATAATTGTATATTTCATTAAAACGTTACCATATCAATGAAAACATTTACTTCTACCTACACAATAGATATGTCATCGAATCACGATCACCACCTAAGCAAGCATTGACATTAAAATTAACATACAACTAACGAAAAAAAACTACTCTAAAAAGCATTTAAATTGTCTTTTTTTATTTAAATTTCGGATGTCACTTTTACGGCCATTTCTTTATTGTTACTGGCTGGTTTCACAGGGCAAGTATAAAAGTGTCGTTACAACTTTTCGTAAGAATTTTTTCCGTCTAGCCCCCTTTCACAACGCGCGATAAGGAACTTCTATCTAATATACTGAAACAATGAATATAATCTTGAGTCTTATTAACGCGACGATTTTACAGTGTTACGATCTAACCAAACGTAACCGATTACTAAAAAATCGAAACTTTGTATGTAAATAAAAAGACTGCTTTTAATTTAAAAATAATGTTTAAAGTACAATTCACAAAACGTTTTAAGCAATGCGTTACATATCTTCAAAAAATTACACATTTCATAGTCGAAGGAAGAAAACGAAGGTCTCCAAAGTAAATAAATTAAACCGTAGCACTATATTTGTTATTTTGTTTTCAGTACACACTCGTAATTATTTCTTCGTAATGAGTAATAAACAATTTGAAAGTTTGATGTTGTGTCATGCGCCGCGTCGGGCGATTTTTCCATATACAGAGACGCGTGCAGCGGCCAGCGTCACCATACGCGTAAACACAAACGTATCATACATCATATTGTACGATGGTGTCTATAAGTTTGATTGCACAGAATTAACCCGCAAAATTAGCTATAAAGTTCGATTTCTTTCTCATATGCGCCGGTCGCATATACATAAGTTACTGTTGTTCGCTGCTACAACATGCAGAACCAACGCAGGCAAGCGTTCACCACTATATCGCTTAGTGCATACGTACAATGAAAAACACAATGGTACTAACGTGTTTTTCTTAATGAAACTAAAATTGTAGATATATTTAGCTAGTAATGCAAACTTATATTGTATTATTGTTATTGTTGCCCCTCTTTGTATGTAATACTGTACATTCAGTTTAACTTAGTTCCAATAAATGATGTTTGGTTCCACAGCTATGTATTTTGATTACTTCAAATCTGTATTATTCATTTCAGCTGCTTGTTGACCCAAATAAAGAGAAAAAGAATGCGAGGCGTGACAAATGGCGTCGCCTAACGTAATAATCTTATATTTACTAAGAAAGTGTAACTAGTAAATGCAATCTGAATTACGTTTATAGTGGTGCTCAATGATTGGCTTCTTTTTCATTATCAGATATCTTTATGAAATTATGTTTTACGTTCTTCAATTAATATGGACTTACAAAATATATCCTGATATTAAATACATCGCATTATTTACATGCTTATGTTGACATTCCGGTAATATACTATGCTTAAAAAAAAATATTTACGTGACATAAAATATATTTTATGTTATTTATTCTGCACTAGCTTTTGCCCGCGGCTCCGCCCGCGTTAAAAAGTTTTTCCGGGATAAAAGTCCCGCTTTATGTTTTCCCGGGATAAAAAGTAGCTTATGTGTTAATCCAGGACATGATGTACCCGTGTGCCAAATTTCATCGAAATCCGTTCAGTAGTTTTTGCGTGAAAGAGGAACAAACATCCATACATCCAAACATCCAAACATCCATACATTCTTACAAACTTTCGCCTTTATAATATTAGTAGGATTCCTGCTTGAATTTCAATATAAAAAAACTATCGCAAATGTGTATAATATAGAAATTTAACTTAACATTTATAATTGTTCGCGATTCAATTTCACTTTTGTTGAGTTTCAGAACGCGATATTAGATCTTCTAACGCGCACGCGAATTTGAACTTTATGCAGCGGTAATAAATTACACCATTTTATTTAGAAAACGTTTGTATGGGAAATAGAAAAATGCGGTTTTGAGGATTTTCCCGGCAATTATTTGAATTTTTCCCACCTTTTAAACCTTCCCTAGACCTTCACGAATAATTCAAGACCAAGATAAGATAAATCCGTTCAGCCGTTCTCGAGTTTTAGCGAGACTAACGAACAGCAATTGATTTTTATATATATAGATTATACCTTCCACAATCAGTTCTCCCATAAATTACAAAGTTATATTGTAACATTGGTAATTGTTTGACAAACACAATAATTCAAAGGGGTATATTATTTAACTAAACACTGCACCCAAAATGAATATGCCATGGAAAATCAACAGACTGCACAATTGACGAAAAATACCTGGTTACAAAGGATCTACGCATTGTAGTCTTAAATTTAACACTTCTGAACAAGGAAATTTGTAAGATTCGAAAAAGCATGCTTTATTTTAGTGATGATTGCTCAATAATCAGATAGAAATTACCCGTAAAATAAATACAACATTAACAAACTAAAAGTGATAATAGTATGGATAAAGTCGTTCTGCAGTCTCATTTTTATATTCAATGAGTTATAATCTATTTTGGCGAATAACTTGTATCTGACGATAGAGGTATGATCCGTTAGTTGTATAATGGTCACTCACCTCAAGTTCTTCAATGACCTTCTCGAGTTGGTCTTCGGTGATGGGCGAAGCGCCCGCCCGCGCCCTCTCCGCATTCAGCAGCTTCAGCCACGCGGTGTCCGTGGCGTCGAGATCATAGCTACAGGCGGCCTCGGCACGCGCCGGCGTCGGACTTATAATGTGCTTATCCGGCTGGTAGTGCGCGTCCCGAATTAAATGTATGTACTTGTCTCTCGGTCTGCGAAAGAAAATTATCATTACAATCGAAATTCACTTTTTATTTTATTTATTTTGCGCGGGATACATCTATACCATTTTATAGTTTAGGTAATAATACACTGCTTTTGTTACACAAAAATATATTACACGACACCTTATGAGTTAAGCTTCACAGCGCGCGGCATCCTGGAATTGTAGAAGTCGTTATGCGTTTGCAAACACACGCTAGGCACTCAAGTACCTCCGATGCACAGACTGTTAACTAACGAATTTGCATTCTAAATAATGTATAACATTTTATGGGTTCGGCTAAATTTATTTCATTTCATTTCAACACCTCCAGTGCTTTTATTTTCGATCAGTTAATAAAATATAGTCAGGTACTTTTATATTTTTTTATAGCTAGAACGCTGGTTCGCGAATAATGGTGAATTTATTATTAATAATTAATTAAACAATTTATATTTTACGATTATAAAATTCCAAAAAATAGCCACTATACTGCATCGGTTTAGGTGCTTAACTAAATGTAAAGAAAAACTGACATATGATTCCCGGGTAGTCAAAATTTTTTACGAAAGTATTTACGAAGAGTTTTGAGTCAATGAAACTACGGTGTACAAGATACACTTAAAATTTAATATGCGCTTTAGGAACAAAACAAATAGCTAACTATCAAAAGCAAGGCGAAAACTATGATAAATACATTTCTACAATGCGGAAATGTATAGATAATTGGTGTCTAGTTAACCGATTAAATGGAATGGCGGTCAGTTTTAATAGCGTCCTACGTGACAGTCATACTCTTAAATTTTTTAGGGTTAGGAATCATAACCGATCCATTAAATAATGTTTAGCGTGCCTGTCACACTAACTTTTTACAGTTGACAGATCGAGATCCTTTATACAAATATTGTAATTTATGAAAGTTAATTGTGTTCGCGCTTATTAATTAATAATTATATCTTTATAATAACCAAACAGCTTTAATAAACGGGAATAACAGTGCTAAGTGTTGTGTAGGTTATGAAAACGTTTATTTTAGAATGAAGTATTTTGTTAAGAGAAATGGACTGGTAAAATACCTTTTTTATGATTTTTTTACATTTAGTTAAATACCTAAACCGATGGAGTATAGTGCCTTAGTAGAAATATGGTAGAATTTATAATGCACACCCCACCCAATTAGTATATTAAAATGTCGATTTTCTTAACAATTCGAAGGAGTTTGATCTGCGTCTAGAGTTTGTAAAGCCTGGTCGTGACATGAAAATGCATTTCAATGAAATTGGCCCTAATTCATATAACCTTAGACAGTCACAGTCCACACTGGAATTTGATGACCCATAGACAATATCGTACGAGACATCCATGTACGCATGTTAGTTTCAGAGAAATCATAATATTATAAGCTATCTATATATTCTTGGATGTAATAAAAGCCATAGCTTAATCAAAATCCCAGGTACTCACTTCTATACGTTGTGAGCTATGCTTTGAGCTTTGAGTTTTAGACTCGGTGGCTTTACGGCAACTACGTGAACTCGAACGCAACAGGTGAGTTGGCACCAATTAGATTAACTTGCATCTGGATGAACTAACTCGGCGTAGTTGCATGACACAGATACCAGACAAATTTGTACGCACGTACCGGACTTAAAGCAGTTACAAATTACCGTGAGGTGCGTTCATCGAAATAACCCCGAAAATGTTATTAACTTGTTAACGTGAGCTCGTGTCTAAAAAAACTATTACAACTGCGACTAAAATTTATGGAACCAGGACGTCGTGGTTTCATGTCAGTGTGTTCGCATCGCATCATTTCAAAACTAGTTTTTACTTGACTACCAGTTATAATAATTGACAAGTTCTAAACTTACAATTAAAATGATTAATACTTGGACCCTAAATATATTTCACAATTTACGTTTTTTTCGCATGGAAAATTCTGAACCACTTCCTCCTCCTAAGTTATTAATTTATTACTTTGAAATATGAAAGTATTATATAAATCTCAGTATCGAACTTGATAATAATGTTTCTTCAAATAGATCTGAAAAAAATATTTCGTCCCGTAAAAGATTACACAATAAAATGAAATAAATTTAAATAGAATCAATTTCGTAGAAATGGCTTCGCGTGGTTATCAAGATGTCTACGAAACTTTAACCGTAGCCGATGCTACGGTTAAAGTTTCGTTCTGTTAACGCGCTACGATTAGCGCGTTAACAGAACGCTACGCAATTGCTTGCTGAGCTATTCACAAACGGGCATCATAATTCACATACCGTAATTTAATTGAAATATCGTTGAGATATTTTTTCCTTGAACTCATCATCTCTGGACCCAATTCATAAAATAATCTACATTTCATCTTTAACATGAAAATGTAAAAATATAAAAAAAATTTATCCATCGCATTATGAAAAATAATAAAAATAATATAATTGAGGTGTATACAAAAAATACTTTTATAAAACATAAAATACATTATATTCAGTTAGGTTGTTACTTTGTTCTTTCATAACTTTTATATGATTGTTAACAAACAAAAACTAACCAAATGAATGTAAAAGGTTTGTTAAAGCATTACGACGTAAGGAACACCGGATACGAATGCAGCTTATTTTCTTAGGGATATCCGCAGATACAGCTACAAATACAAAGCATCTGAAGACCGCGAAACTCAAACTGTATTCATCAGGAAGAAAAGAGTGTCCCGAGTATTTCACAAAGAAACGTAATAATACAGGTGGAGTGTTAAGATTAATACCAGGGTACAAATCAATATTTTCCATACTACAATACTTTGAGTCAAATTACAATTGATCGGTATGCTAAGTTATTTGTGAGATTAGGGCAGAGATCTTAAAAATAACTCAGCCAACATTAGGTTAAAATACAACTATTTCATCGAATCGTGTTACAGCGATTGAATGTCCGTCTGGAAGTTATTTTAAATTAATTCTCGCGTTTTAGACTTTTTATAAAAGCTCCTATCTGACCTGAGAATTGCCTAGGACCGAAGCCAAGGAGCAACAGACCTTAATTCAGGGACATAACATTCTTTTATATACACGTCAGATATCAAAGCATTTTAAACATACTATAAAACCCTTTGCTCTGTTTTATTGATACCAGAATATTAAGCTATTTCTTTTTGCACTTACACCCTTTCTCTATTACGCCAATCTTGCATGGCAATTTGTATACGCTGAACACACAGACTGCATTTTCAGTAGGTATTTATTTGCACAGCACCTAATAACCGACCGAGGGTCTCCCTATATTGAAATATTTACTTCTCATGCTAGCGATATTAGATTCCCAATATTGCGTTTGAATGTGTACATCAAAAGGCCGAAATGATTTTACTAATTATGATACCGCCACTGGATCAATATTGAAGAGTGGTCATCATGAACTGTTCACGTCATTAGTCTATGAATGTTTACTACGTAATATCTACTTTAACAATTCTTGCTAACAATTCGCATATACGGGTGTATACTTTAAATTTATAGAGCAGGATTTCCTTTAATAGGAGAATAATAGTGATAATGAGTGAAATTGTATCAATAAAATATGTACCAAAAAATTATATGACGCCCTCCGGATCCAGTTTAATAGCGTTTAGGATGATGTTGAGGCTCCCTCATTTTTGTAGCACTTCGAAAAATGTTTGCTGAAGCACGAGTAGATTGCTTTTATACAATTACTAGACTTCTGCTCGCGGCTTCGCCCGCGTGAATAATTTTTCCGGGATAAAAGTCCCGCTTTATATTTCCCCGGGATAAATTATACATATAAACCTTCCTCTGGAATCACTCTACCTATTAAAAAAAACCGCATCAAAATCCGTTGCGTAGTTTTAAAGATCTAAGCATACATAGGGACAACGGGAAGCGACTTTGTTTTATACTATGTTGTGATACGCAAGAGATGTGCTAGCCTAGTGCGGCGAGTGCGATAGAGCACCAACAGTCTACTGCCTGTGCTTGCAACAAGGTTTGACTGTCCCATCATTAAACATTGTAGGTTACACATTGCTTCGCTTTTGATATTTAATTGTGTTTATACCTAACAGTACGATTTTTTTTATATTTCTATTTGTGTATTATGACGTGTATGTGACTTATTGTGTGATTTTAATGTACTATGGGTCTTTGATACCTGAAATAAATAAAGTAGATGTCAGCTTTTTGTATGGGTGCTGGGCTTAAAAATCTAACCAGGCGCTAACATTATGAATATTAAACGGGCAAATACCCTATACGGATCTTGGATCCATAAAAAATATTTTAGACCCCTATACAAATATATATACATAAAGTATATTGCTTAGAATTTTAAACCCGTTTTGAACATGTCCTTTACATACCAACAAATCCTATTAAGTCCTTACATAATATGCAATTGGCGTTTTGTATGGGAGGAACACAGTCATGTTTTTTTCTAAAATATAATTAATTGTTCAAAATATACACCATCGTTATTCATGAACTTTTACCATCTCATAGGGAGTTCATTCATCCCTTTACTAAAGGAAACATGGGGGCGAGAGTCAATAAACTCTCTGGTCTGGGCCGCCACAGCGGAGTTATTTATTTTCCTTGTAAAAAGTTATCCAAAACACAGGAAAATGGTAATCTGTTGGAGCAAGGTTCGGACCTTACTCCCCGGGGAGCACGGTGGATATTCCAGACATTCCAATTGCACTTCGTTTAGTTTAGCGGCTGTCTGTTGTGCAGTGTGTGGTCTAGCATTGTCCTGAAGCAGCAATGGCCTAGAACGATTGAGCAGCCTCGATTTTTTTGCAGCTAGTTGCTTTATCATGGCTTGCAGTTGCTGACAATAGATATCTGCCGTGATCGTTTGGCCAGATTTTAGGAAGCTGGAGTAAACGACATCGGTACCAGTCCACCAAACACTCACAAGTTGTTTTTTAACGGGCAAATAAGAAATGCCTACATCAGCGTCACGTTTTAATTTTCAATTTATAACAGGAAATGGCTTTTGTAATTTCCTTTCTTGTGTAATATCGCCATATGCAAAACATTCATTTACTTTTTATTGTATAATGTACGGGGCTTGTTCCGAAGGTCCAAATTTATTTTACAACATACAAATCGTTCGAGCTGTTTCTGCAGCACTGTTGCCACGGTGGAAGTGCATACTCGGTAAGTATAGCGATATTTCATGTTTTCCGTTGTGCGATATAAAAGACGCTAAAGCAAAAACCAATCAGAAGAAACAAAAAAAAGTGCGTGTTTGTATTAATGTATACGTATGAAGTGAAACATTTTCAATCAATTCATATTTTTCGCGTACAAAACAATTCCAGTCATTACATTGAGCTTAGACCCTTGTATATTCTTACATGTATACCGAGCATGAAACTATGTATTTTTATAAAGTCTCAAAAGCTATTGCTGCGACGCAAGTAATGAGAAGTAATGAGTTGGCGCACATTATTTACAATAACAATATCTTATAGGCACGTTTGTTATCAAACTAGATTAATTGAAAACTTAACTTTGATACGAGACCAACAACATTTTCGTACTTATATTTAGGCCCCGTTTTTTTAACTGTTATCTTTTTGTCAGGGTGTTATTAAGCTGGACGCGCTCGCAGCACCTCACGCCTCACACCTCACGTCTCACAGCTCATGTCTCACACCTCACGTCTCACACCTTATGCCCCACACCTCACACTCACACCTCACGCCTCAAACCTCACACCTTATGCCCCACACCTCACATCTCACACCTCACGCCTCACACCTCATGCCTCACACCTCACGCCCTACGTCGCGCCGGATCACTCTAAGCTCTACAAACGCGTGCAGTTTAATAACACCCTGACAAAAAGATAACTATAGTTGAAAAATTCCGGTCTTGGCAATCTAATGTTTAGTCAAATACGTCACAAGCCTAAACCTCGCGAACTGCTAGCCAGCGCCATCTAGCGGTACAGCGGCGCCTCACTTAATGAGCCGGCTCCCTGTTCGGTGATTTTGGCTTCGCAATGGCATTAAGTTTTAAGTTGCACCGGCAGCCCGCCCGCCCTCTTTTGCATGAATGTGGCAATATTCATCAAACATACCTTTCCCACAACCCCCTTGAATGCTATTTGTCGTAGACACCAATAAAATATACTTAGTGGTCGAAGCCTTTGAAATGTTTGACCTAGATACTTTTCGAACCTTTTTATTAATTTTTAAATAGGACACAGCTTCTTTCCATAACCTAATATCATGTTAGCAAAATAACAAAGTTACATACATAAATCCGTACACAATTATTATTTTTACAACCAATTTACATAAATGTCATCTTTATACTGCAAACCGTAAATTAATAAAGGCAACACACGCACTTTCATGATATAGAAAGAATTATTTCGCATTATAAGAAAATATTAAATTATCCAAAAAAATCTTTCATTCATATAAAAATGTGTTTTTCCAGTAATTACTAGTTCCACATAACATTTTGGCAATCAATACGCGGATATATGCAACAATTATATCATAATGAAAGCTTTTAAACATTACCCGTAAACATGCTCACTTATTCAACAACAAAAAAAATCATCGTAAGGACCAATGAAATTAAGTTTTCTTTTTTTAATTTCTTGGGTATATACAATGAATGTCAAGATCAACGGTCACAATAAGCCAAATGGCCGTGGAATAAAGCCTACCTGTACCATATTACTACTACTGCTAACTATTGTACAATCCTTAAAATTTGAAAAAAGGCAATTTAGTAACTGCCCTTATTTAATTGTATATATTTCGCGGTTCAATAGTTGTCAAAGTAGGAACAACCAAATTATTTGTGAAAACAGGACGTTTATAAATCAAATACTTGCTTACATAGTGGATCAAAATAAAATGTAATATAGAGAATATTTAAAATTACTTGTTTTAATCGAGTCAGTGCCAAAACTCTCATGAGCTCTCTACGTGAATAAAAGTCTAAACACTTGAGTTGCAAAACGACTACATGGAAAAATAAATGTGGCACAAAGACGTCTACAACAATCAGACTTATCGTTTAACCTACTCCTGAGGCAGTCCCATTTAGCCTGGGGTATAAATACCGGAATATCTGCATATATTTACATTTATCGACCATTGCCATGCATCTCCCAGATGACAACGTTTGAAATCACTCTGCTCTAGGTCAATTCCACTGATTAAAACCTAATCGGTTTATTTATTCTTAATCCATTTAGTCGAGTGTTGTGAGTTTTATACTTAAAACTTTCCAGTGATCAAATTCTTAGTGCCATTTAGTTTATTAACTTGTTTTGTAATTAACAATTATATGAAAATATCGTGCGTGATTTTCGTACATCGCGTTTCAAGTGCTTTACTCAATTTTGTGTAGCTAGTGAAATTACTAAAGACTAAAATTCCTAGCTATTAGAACACCATGATCACGTATATTATATGCGTTTCATTTATTTTCTTACTATTATGGATTGTATGCTGTTAAAAAAAGGATATTCAAACAATTTTGATTCAGTGGTTATTCATGCAAAGCAGCGATATGTGTATTTTTTATTGCTCGGGCAAACACAAGCAAGCCAAACATCGATATTAACACGCTTTCACGCTCGTCACAAATTACAAAATTCCTTTAAGACTTGGCATATAGAATGCAAGCCATTAGGTACATACACCAGTGGATTTCCACACTCTTGTAAATGTAATAGTACGTTCGGAAGGCAAACACGGTGGACGTAGGGAATATGTCTAGATCACGCAGTAACATGTGAATGTATGACAGTTGGTGTAGTCAAGCATTTAATGCCAATGGTTGAACCACACGCTTGCCAAAATCACGCAAGGCAAGCCCAAGTCCTATGCCCATGTTTCTGTTAGGCTAGGGCTCGGGGTACATGTGGTTCCAGCATTAAATTAACAACAATCTCAGGCTACTGAATTTGATACTAACAATTAAAATTAAAAAATAATTGTAGTCTGTTCGCAGGGCACCACAAGCTAGCCCAGTCTGGTGAGCGGTGTACATCATCAGATGTGGAGTGAGATACGCCTACAGCAGGGAAGCACTACAAGGACGAGGGAACGAATTCAGAGCCCTCTCGAGATGCAGGATGGGGGGTAAAGTGGACTGCCTGTCGCCACCTGGCCAATGAAAAGAACCAAGGAATCCCCTGGCTGGCGTAAGCTACGGTTGAAAGGGGCCATCGAGGGATAGAAGGACGTCCTATATCTACTTACGGACTTATAATAAAAATTGTGCGACAACCAGAATGGATAGCAGCATTTTTGGTTAGTTTAGTTTTTAGTTTTCATTTTTCTATTCAGTATCAGCTCGGAGTCTGGAATTTGTGCCCGATATGGCGATAGGCTCGCCCCCTATCACATTATGGGACGGAATAATGCCGAATAGTGTGTGCACTAGTTGCGCCTCTGCCTACCCCTTCGGGGATAACAGGCGTGAGTGTATATGTATGTATGTATTTTTGATTAGTCTCATAACTGCTCAAAATAATACATTTAGTGCAATGCAGCGCAATACAATATAAAGATTTCTGTCTAGGCACGTCAGAAGCTTTCATAAGAGCAATAAGGGAAGTTGCCTTCTCCATCATTCAGGAGGTCGCAGTAGTGCGACGCAAATACCGAAATATTCTTGCAGCCGATTCCTCCTCATACGCTAATAAAAATACGACATACATAATACTGACTTATTTCTCTTGGACATACAGCAATGCTTCATCCGAAGTGTTTCGGAAACTGGATCAGACGAATTATATATTTCGTTAATAATACATTTGATAAATGAATCTGACTGTCGCGTCGCTATACATGCCAGTTATGTACTAATGCGTTACCGATTCGATTTCTTGTAACAATCGATTTAATTT